>CAUJNA010000314.1:190000-267592 GCA_963377175.1 Effrenium voratum | reverse complement strand
GGACATCCTGTGGTAGGCTTGCTTCAGCCTGTGGCATGTGCCAAGCACATCCTGGTCTGTGGCCTTGATGATACTCTTCTTGTCAAAAGTGGAAGCTGTAAGGAGCTGGCACCCATCTTCATCCTGAAATTTGGCCTTCTTGGCATAAAGGTTGAGGCACAAATGACAAATTTTGTGGCCAGTGTGGCCCTTCAAAGAGAACAACGTTTGGTGTGCAAGGCCATCTTGCAGGAACATGCCAATTTTCAGGAACAACCGACTGCTGAAGCCATTTGTGTCTTTGAGCATGACCCCAACTTCTTTGGTATTGGCAGCTGGGCTGTAGAGACATTCCTTTAGAATGGCTGCTGCAACTTGGCTCATGCCTGCTTCCAGCTCTTGGACCTTGTTTGATCTCATGGCCAAAACACAGATCCATGCTTGTTCCTTAGATAAATGGATGGCACCGTACTCTTTGAGGCTTAGGTAAACCACCTGGACCTTCCTGGAAGTGTCTGCTGAAAGTGGGTTCCCACACACAACTTCATCACTGTAGAAAATGAGGTTGTATGGCATATCTCTTGAGCATGGCTTGGCATTGAATGTTGCTTTCAGCAGGTCATGGTATCCGCCTCCAAGTTCAAACAATGCTTGCATCATGGTCAGGAAGTTCACCATGATACATGGTTGCTTTGAGCCATCCTTGGCAACCAACTGGATTTCTTTCAGCATTGGCCCATACGCAGAATGAGACTCCAACTTGGCATTTCTGGCTTGTCTCACATGGTTCCTGCCATGGAGGTCTGGGACCCCTTGCTGCTTGATTTCAGCCAATATGGATGCCAGTGAACTTGCACTCACATGTGGCACCCTTCTTCTCAGGCCTTCCAGCTTTTGGAGCTTTGCCATGCCAAGCTATATGTAAGTGGCAACTGGTCAAAACCAAAGCTGGCTGCGGTCATCACACAGTCACACAACACATGTTTCTGATATATAGCATCAACGTGTTCAATGCCTTCAGAATATTCAGTGGTACATGTGCATTCTGGAGGATTGCTCTGGTTCATGGGCTTGATCCGATGGGCTTGAGCCAAGAATCATGCTGAATGTCATGTGCCAATGTCCACATACTTGTGCAGTCTTGAGGCCTGACCCAACAACATTGGACTTGTTTTTCTCAATGCATGCCTGCGTAATGCCATTGCCAACCCCTGGAACATGAGACTTGTGTAGCCTTCAGGTTCAAAGTGCAAGCTTCAGTCCAAATGGTGCCATGCTACAAAATAGTCAGGTGAAAATCATGCATGCATGGTGCTTGGTGTAGCCCTTCGGCTTGGCATTGCCCCTGGCTGTATATATACTGGCTTCCAACCACATGCAAGTCCACGTGAGCAACAACTTGTTTTCCCCACAGCACAAGGCCACCATTGTTTGCAGGTGTCATGTACACCTATTGCCCCATGAATTGGTTCCACGTTTGGAGCGCAATCCTGGCTACCTATTGCCCCATCCATTGGTTCCACTTTTGGAGCGCCTTGGCACATGCAATCCTGGCATTGGCCTTGGCATCATCATCAGTCATTCCCTGGGCAATTGCATGTTTGCGACATTTCTGGTAGTGGCCACTGGTCCATGACTCTTTGGTTCTACCCTCCCATTTGGCATCAGGCATTGGCACATGGTACTCAATCATGTTCTCCACCATGGTCTTGGCAGCTGGCCTCTTCATGCCCTTTGTGGCTTTGGTAGCTCCAGCGGGTGACATTGAAGGCTTTGCATTGGGACCAGCCTTGGCCTTTGCCTTGCATGCAGCCCGGTTGCGGAGGATATTGAAAGCTTCAGCTTCAATGGCCTCACTGCCACCTGGCTGGGGGGCTGCATCATTGGAAAGTGGTGGCTCAGCCTCTGGCTTCTTATCCTCCAAGGCCGATGTGGTTCTCAGCCTCAGTGGCAAGTCTGCCTGGTTCACATGGATTTTCAATGGCTCTTGATCTGGCGCAGGAAGCTTGTTTTGCTTCTTGGCATCTGGAGAGCTGTTCTTCTGGAACATGTGCATGCACTCCTTGAACATCACCATCTGTTGTTGGAAATATTGCATGGGCATGGATGCATGGTCGGGGCTGTCGCTGTCTGCATCTGGAGATGGCCTTTTGGTGCTTCCATTGCTTCCACTGCTGCCTTTTCCAGCTGGTGGCAGCATCTTGTTTGTAGCCCTCAATGGGATCTGGGTGAGGATATGTGCATAAGTGTCTGGCACACATTTTTGAGGCTGGGTGCCCTGGTAGGCAATCAACATGATCTCCTGGGGGAGCTGGAAGTCTCTGGGATATTGCAGCAAAAATGGCAATTCATGCTGGAACTCCTGGTTGGCAAACGACAGCTTGAAGCCTCTTACCATTTGATGCCGTGTCGCTGCATCTGGTAAGGAATCATACATGGTGAGCAATGTGGCAACCAGGCTCTTGGTGGTTTTCTCAGACATGCTCTTGATGCCCAAGTGCTTGACCTTCTTGGTGAGGCAGGTCACTTTGGCCATGTACCCTTTGTTGGGGTCAGCAAGAAACGTCCACTCCTGCTGGGTCATGTATGCTGGCAAAGAAATAGTTTGAGGCTTGGCAATCACCATGGATCCAGTGATAGTGGAGGTCTGCTGGGTACCTTCCAAAAGTTGGTCAATCTTGTCTTTGAGCTTGTTGATCATGGACTCATCAAAATTGGAATCCTCAATGGTCTTGATCAGCTGAAGTGCAATCTTACAATTCATGCCAACAGCGGTGATTTTGGCCTCAACTGCTGCCAGAATACTGGTTGCAAGTTGGTCTGTTGTCTTGCCAGCCTTCCTTTTGTGGTGCATCAAATTGGCTGCGTCCACAATTTCTGTGCATATGTCAGCAACTGTCCACATGGCTGATGATTCGGCTAGGAATGCGCACTACAGGTTGGAGTCCTGCCTGGGCCACACTTGGAGACATGAATGTTAAATGCACTACAAGCAGCCAATGCAAACGAGCAGGTGGTGTGTTTCCACATTGGTGTTGTCAATACAAATACGTAGCTGGCCAGAAATGTAGTCATAACCAATGTGTAAGCCCTCAAAGCCCAGCAATGTAGAGACTGACTTGCTTTTGATCAAGCAAACAGTTTGCACTGTAGCCCCCATGCAAAACCCACATGATTGCAGCCTGATGGCGAAGCTAACATGGTTGAAGCCAATTGGCTTGACATGACTTGCCGTTGATCACACAAACAGCTTGTACTGCAGCCCACAGGCTACACCCGCATGATTGTAGCCTGATGGCTAACCTAACACGGTTTGTAGCCACATGGCTTGACAAGAATTGATTTTGATCATGCAACTAGCTTGCACTGTAGCCCACAGGCTAAACACACATGTTTGTAGCCTGATGCTAAACTAACATGGCTGTAGCCAGATGGCTTGACATGACTTGCTTTTGATCATGCAACCAGCTTGCAATGTAGCCCGCAGGCTAAACACACATGATTGCAACCGTAGCCCGCATGATAAACCCACATGATTGTAGCCTCATGGCAAACCTAACATGGTTGTAGCCAAATGGCTTGACATGAATAAATTTTGATCATGCAATTAGTTTGCAATGTAGCCCACAGGCCAAACACACATGATTGTAGACTGACGGCTAGACAAACCTGGTTGTAGCCAAATGGCTTGACACGACATGTAATGTAATGCAGTGTAGCCTGATGACTTGACAAAACAAGTTCAGAACACATATATGATGACTCAGGTTGTCATCAGCTTAATCATGTGTGGTGCATGACACTGCAAACGAATGTAGCCTGATGGCCTGGCTTGGCTTGTATAAACAATCAAAACATTGTAAACTTCATTAGGGTGGCCGCCAAATTGGTTGTATTACAAGCTGCGAGTTAAATTACATGTTTGGCTTCGAGAGCATTTTCCTGCATGTATTGTGGCACTGGTGGCCACTTTGAATGGCTTGGTACACTGGTCAAATGCGTACCTGTCATCATGGCCAGTGGTCCTCAGCACCTCCAGGTGGCTCTCAAGCAGTGGGGCCAGCTCATAGTTGGTTCGCCACCTCAGGATGTCAGAGCAAAAAGCATACTGCAAGCAACTGGTTTCAAACATAGCCGTGGACACTACAGAAACAACACAAATTCTAGCTGACATAACTACAATGATTAACATGTATGGGCAAGTTGCTCAATGTTGAGTAATGGAATATAACAGCCACAAAGAAGCATACTAAGCTGCAGCCCAAATACCGGCTGAGATAGGTCTGGATGGCTGCCCAATCCTGGGCATCCCACCTGGCAATCAGGGCCACCATTTTGGCCATCCAGCCGGTCTTCAATATTGGATTCCTCTGCTTTGGTGCTGGTGGCTGTGGTGGGGGTGGTGGCTGATGCATCGGAGGCTTTGTAGTCAGTCCATCTCCAGCTGGTGGTGGAGGTTCATGTTTAGGAGGCGTCTTTGGAGCCATACTATGATGTGGCGGTGGGTGTACTCTTGTTGATGGTGGTGGAGCTGATCGTGGTGGAGCTGATGGAGGCTTTGGAAAGCTGGGTGGTGGTGGTGGTTGTGGCGGTTGCTTGACCCAAGGTGGTATGGGTTGTGCTGGCATTGGCACTGGAGCTGGCACTGGATCTGCCATTTCAGCTTCTGTTTTGACAGTTGGTGTTCTTGGTGATGGTATGCCAGCCGGTGCTGGCTTTGTGGTGGTATTCACACTGATTGGCGATGGTGTGAGTGGTGGTGTGGGTGAGGCATCATCGATCTCTTCCTTTGGATTGATCATGGATGCTGAGGTTGCACACTGCTTGTCGCCTGGCGTGGCCCGATCTTCTTGGCCTAGAGCGTCTGCTGGGCTTGTTGGCGACTTCACCGGTGGAACAGCGCTGGCTGAGCCAGGGGTGTTTGGTATTGGAGGATCATCATCTTCCATGGCATCCAGTTGGGTTTTCCATTGGCTTGCCATGGTCAGGTAGAGCTCGAACTGTTGTCTGGCGTATGCCAATGGATCTGGTTTGCTCTTCTTGGCAGATGGATCGGTTGGTTCCATAGCGCGCTTCATGGCTGGCGAGTCCTGGTGGAATATTGCATGTATTCACTACACTATGGTGCATACTTGTGGGTGGGTGTGTGGTGTATCACTAGGTGCATGAAATAAATGTAATTGGACTACACATTCAAGACATGGGCACTGTGGAAACAATAGCATATTCATATTATGAACCTAATCCATTATATAAATAATTTTGGTTGCAGAATCTGAACATACTATAAACCACAATCAATTTTAGGTTCAGAATCTGAATCTATTCTATGGTAGATCCTACTATGTTAGGTTCAGAAATCTGATCTGGACTGTGGAGTTAGTTCGAATCTGACCTAAACTGTATGGTTTACTTGAATTAGGTTCAGAATCTGAAACTAGACTTTGTTTAGACATTGATTAGGTTCCGAATCTGAACCTAGCTTTGTTGTTAGACTGAATTAGGTTCAGATTCTGAATCGACAATGTGTTATGAAATATTTGATGGTGATCACATGGTATTGAATGTATTTGACAAATACCCCACATGATTTGTAGACCACTTGATTATCACGCCTGTTATGAGGTGATGTAAGACCTGATCGGCAATAGTTTACTGCTAATGTGAAATGTGTTGGTTTTGCCTTGGTGGCACCCATTGTGGCGCCCAGACGCACCAGACGCACAGGACGCACTGACGGCACACACACACACACACACACACACACACACACACACACACACACACACACACACACACACACACACACACACACACACACACACACACACACACACTACCACACACACACACACACACACACACACACACACACACACACACACACACACACACACACACACACACACACACACACACACACACACACACACACACACACACACACACACGCAGCACGCACGCACGCACGCACGCACGCACGCACGCACGCACGCACGCACGCACGCACGCACGCACGCACGCACGGCACGCACGCACGCACGCACGCACGCACGCACGCACGCACGCACGCACGCACGCACGCACGCACGCACGCACGCACGCACGCACGCACGCACGCACGCACACGCGCACACGCGCACACGCGCACACGCGCACACGCGCACACGCGCACACACGCACACACGCGCACGCGCACACGCACACGCACACGCACACGCACACGCACACGCACACGCACACGCACACGCACACGCACACGCACAGGCACACGCACACGCACACGCACACTGGGATGCACCGGGGGTTTGTTAGAGATCGTAGGACACACACGTGCTGTTATAAGGATTTGTAAGCTGCCTGCAAGTGGGTTGTATCTTGGTTGGAAGCTGGTACTTACATGATGTAGGCTGTGTAACATTTACTAGACCTTAGCAAAATCCAAAGCTATGTGCTAGTAAAGTTACATCTTTTATCATACTTTATCTAAGCTTAGCTAAGTGGTTAGCTACATGCAGAGCTATCTATGTTAACCACTTAGCTAGAGGTTAGCTAACTCCAGCTAACTTGCTATGTAAGTGCTGCTAACTAGCTACGTAAGTGCTGGCTCTAATGAGAAAAGGGTTTACTTTCCGTGTTTTTATTTTGTGTTTTTGTATCATGCATAATGGTGGCCGTGCAGTGTGCTGCTCTGCTTATGCTTTGGCACATAGAAGTTTGAATGTTTCGCAAGCAAGCAAGGTGTAGCCTGCAAATGGCTTGTCGCATGCTTGCACTAGCCCTTGGGCTGCAATTGCAAGCCAACATTGGCTATTTGAGCTTAGTCAAGCAGGTTTGCAAGCCAATAATGGCTACCATTCCACATTAGCTATTCAACTACATGATGTAAACCTTCTCAGCCAGATAGGCTTGAAAAAAATGGCTCCAAGATGTAGCCATTTGGCTAGCCCACCAGCTTT
Organism: Effrenium voratum; assembly: GCA_963377175.1. Taxonomy (NCBI): domain Eukaryota; class Dinophyceae; order Suessiales; family Symbiodiniaceae; genus Effrenium; species Effrenium voratum. Next base: position 260,654 of record CAUJNA010000314.1, on the reverse strand, counting down.
GCAAAATCAGATTCCCAAAATGTGCTTTTGGGCAGCAGGCAACATAGCAACATTATTTCCACACACCATGAAGTCAAGCCTGCAGGCTAGCCACAGGGCATGAAGTCAAGCCACAAGGCTAATAGCATAGCAATCAAGCCGCCAAGCTTCCATGCCACTGGTGCAGCAAGTGTATACGTGTAGCCACTTGGGATCCAGTGCCAGCTAGCTCCTCTTCCAGTCAGCTTCCAAGCCATGGCCAAGGGACCAACCAAAGCTGGCCAGCAGCCCATGAAGACCATGAAGGCCCTGAAGGCAGCGAAGGCCATGAAGGTGATGAAGGCCATGCCGATGAAGGCCATCATGAAGGCGATGAAGGCCACGAAAGCGATGAAGGCCATGCCGATGAAGGCCATGAAGGCCATGAAGGCAACCAAGGCCACGAAGCCGACGCCCATGCCCAAGGATGAGACACCCAAGCCCAAGCCTTGGATTGACCTTCCAGACCACATCACGTGGCGCTTGGTGCTTCCATGCAGCCAAAAGAATTGCGGCTCATGGATCTTCTACCGCCATTACTTGCAGGAGACATGGCCCAGCTGCACCATATGCGGAATGTCCTGGTCCAAGAGCGCTCTTGCAGGCCCCAAGTGGTACAACCAGAACTGCAAGTACCAGTAGTTGGGCCCCAAAGGCAAGGCCATGGCCCACCCACTCCATGTTTAGAGCAGCCAGTTTCCAAAGTACACTTACCACCAGTCATGCAGAGCTTTTACCATTTACAGAATTGAGTGTGGGCCATGCCAACTGCCATGCCAAGGACTTGTACCATTTGCACTGCCAAGGCGAGAAAAACAAAGCAGCTGTGTCAAGGAGTGAGTGCCATCATGTACGTTTGCTTTGTCAAGTGCTCATGTCAGAACCATGCATGGTTGGCCAAGCCCCTGGCTACCATGACTTGACACGGCCAAGCCTTTGGCTACCACTTGACACATGCATTACAGCCCATGATTTGGTCAAGCCTGCTTTGGCTACCTAGCCATATGGCTACCCATTATATTGCCAAGCCTTTGGCTACCCGTGACTTGACACATGCATGACAGCCCATGATTTGGTGTTTGGCCTAGCCATATGGCTACCCCCTACATGGTCAAGCTGAAGAAATTTTGATCAAGCAAGACGCCTTGATGCTTGATGATGACCAAGCAAAAGCAACTTGGCAAAGCCATGGCAACAGGAGCCTGCAGGCCTAGCAGTTTACATGGGGCTTGCATGCACAAAAGCCAACCAAGCTTGAATGACTAGCCCTCGGGCTTGCTGACAAGCAACCTGACATTGTGCTCTTTTTTTCAATCCATTCAGCTACAAGCTCTCACCTAGCCCTCAAAGGGATAAGAACTTTGTATTCATGGGCCCTGAACTGGCACCAACTTGTGGCACACAGAATTTGTGATGTCTTTACCATGGCTGCTTGGCCAGTTGGCTTGCAAACACCAGGATTCTTTGTCCCTGGACATTTCCTCCCAATTGGACACTAAGCTGTACACTTCGCCACCAATGCTGGCATGGATGTGGACTTGTCCAACCTGGACCTGGCCACCATGCTCTTCGATAAATACCACATCATCTTTGGAGCATTGGCCTGCCGGTTGCAGGTAAGCAGTTTGGCACACCCACACATCTTCCTGGTCAAAGTGGTGCTGTAGAAACTGTTGCATGGTCTTGGTGGGCTTGCAGTTGGAGAGCAGCCTTGCTGATGTGGAAAATGTATCTGGTGCTGAGAGCGCAAATAAATCATGGCAAATTATTTCCGACATGGTAGACTGTTCGAATTTCACTGTGTTAGATATGGTCTGGCCATATCTCTTCACAATCTTGTGCTTCCTCTCTTGGACAAAGCAGCTGGGTAACATGTTGTGGACAAAGAGGTGGGCTGCCATGTGGGTGCACCAATGAAACTTGGTGGTCATAATGGATGCCCAGTCGGCAACCAAGCAGGCTTGGATGAATCTGTCCTGTGCTGCCTCCATGTGGTTTGAGCTAACCAAGCCCAATGGGACATCAACTATCAAATCCAGAAGGTCTGCCAGCGCAAGAAAGGCATGGCACTGTTGCTTGCATAGCTGCTGGGGCAAGATCATGGTGTGCACCCAATATGCAAGGATTGGATACAAGGCAAGGCCCTCACTGGCAGTTGTTGTAGCCTTGGCATTGGCCTGTTTGCGCTTCTGGTTGAACAAACTGGCTAATTTTTCTTTCTTGGGGACATTCCAGTTCTGGACAAAGGTAAGAAGAAGTGCATACATGTCCAGCTTGAACTCATCCTGGAGAATGTCAATCAAATGGTAAGTAATGGTTTGGAAGCAGCCCTTCACCAAGTATGTGTGCATCCAATCATGGACAATCTGTTGGACTGGCAGCATGTCATGTGCCAATGACTGGTCAAAAAGCAATGCATGGCTGTTGAAGACAAAGCCAACACTTGTCTCCTTGATGGCAAAGTCCCTCTTGGACATCCTGTGGTAGGCTTGCTTCAGCCTGTGGCATGTGCCAAGCACATCCTGGTCTGTGGCCTTGATGATACTCTTCTTGTCAAAAGTGGAAGCTGTAAGGAGCTGGCACCCATCTTCATCCTGAAATTTGGCCTTCTTGGCATAAAGGTTGAGGCACAAATGACAAAATTTGTGGCCAGTGTGGCCCTTCAAAGAGAACAACGTTTGGTGTGCAAGGCCATCTTGCAGGAACATGCCAATTTTCAGGAACAACCGACTGCTGAAGCCATGGGTGTCTTTGAGCATGACCCCAACTTCTTTGGTATTGGCAGCTGGGCTGTAGAGACATTCCTTTAGAATGGCTGCTGCAACTTGGCTCATGCCTGCTTCCAGCTCTTGGACCTTGTTTGATCTCATGGCCAAAACACAGATCCATGCTTGTTCCTTAGATAAATGGATGGCACCGTACTCTTTGAGGCTTAGGTAAACCACCTGGACTTTCCTGGAAGTGTCTGCTGAAAGTGGGTTCCCACACACAACTTCATCACTGTAGAAAATGAGGTTGTATGGCATATCTCTTGAGCATGGCTTGGCATTGAATGTTGCTTTCAGCAGGTCATGGTATCCGCCTCCAAGTTCAAACAATGCTTGCATCATGGTCAGGAAGTTCACCATGATACATGGTTGCTTTGAGCCATCCTTGGCAACCAACTGGATTTCTTTCAGCATTGGCCCATACGCAGAATGAGACTCCAACTTGGCATTTCTGGCTTGTCTCACATGGTTCCTGCCATGGAGGTCTGGGACCCCTTGCTGCTTGATTTCAGCCAATATGGATGCCAGTGAACTTGCACTCACATGTGGCACCCTTCTTCTCAGGCCTTCCAGCTTTTGGAGCTTTGCTGGCCTCTCATCCATTGCCATGCCAAGCTATATGTAAGTGGCAACTGGTCAAAACCAAAGCTGGCTGCGGTCATCACACAGTCACACAACACATGTTTCTGATATATAGCATCAACGTGTTCAATGCCTTCAGAATATTCAGTGGTACATGTGCATTCTGGAGGATTGCTCTGGTTCATGGGCTTGATCCGATGGGCTTGAGCCAAGAATCATGCTGAATGTCATGTGCCAATGTCCACATACTTGTGCAGTCTTGAGGCCTGACCCAACAACATTGGACTTGTTTTTCTCAATGCATGTCTGCGTAATGCCATTGCCAACCCCTGGAACATGAGACTTGTGTAGCCTTCAGGTTCAAAGTGCAAGCTTCAGTCCAAATGGTGCCATGCTACAAAATAGTCAGGTGAAACTCATGCATGCATGGTGCTTGGTGTAGCCCTTCGGCTTGGCATTGCCCCTGGCTGTATATATACTGGCTTCCAACCGCATGCAAGTCCACGTGAGCAACAACTTGTTTTGCCCACAGCACAAGGCCACCATTGTTTGCAGGTGTCATGTACACCTATTGCCCCATGAATTGGTTCCACTTTTGGAGCGCAATCCTGGCTACCTATTGCCCCATCCATTGGTTCCACTTTTGGAGCGCCTTGGCACATGCAATCCTGGCATTGGCCTTGGCATCATCATCAGTCATTCCCTGGGCAATTGCATGTTTGCGACATTTCTGGTAGTGGCCACTGGTCCATGACTCTTTGGTTCTACCCTCCCATTTGGCATCAGGCATTGGCACATGGTACTCAATCATGTTCTCCACCATGGTCTTGGCAGCTGGCCTCTTCATGCCCTTTGTGGCTTTGGTAGCTCCAGCGGGTGACATTGAAGGCTTTGCATTGGGACCAGCCTTGGCCTTTGCCTTGCATGCAGCCCGGTTGCGGAGGATATTGAAAGCTTCAGCTTCAATGGCCTCACTGCCACCTGGCTGGGGGGCTGCATCATTGGAAAGTGGTGGCTCAGCCTCTGGCTTCTTATCCTCCAAGGCCGATGTGGTTCTCAGCCTCAGTGGCAAGTCTGCCTGGTTCACATGGATTTTCAATGGCTCTTGATCTGGCGCAGGAAGCTTGTTTTGCTTCTTGGCATCTGGAGAGCTGTTCTTCTGGAACATGTGCATGCACTCCTTGAACATCACCATCTGTTGTTGGAAATATTGCATGGGCATGGATCCACGGTCGGGGCTGTCGCTGTCTGCATCTGGAGATGGCCTTTTGGTGCTTCCAATGCTTCCACTGCTGCCTTTTCCAGCTGGTGGCAGCATCTTGTTTGTAGCTCTCAATGGGATCTGGGTGAGGATATGTGCATAAGTGTCTGGCACACATTTTTGAGGCTGGGTGCCCTGGTAGGCAATCAACATGATCTCCTGGGGGAGCTGGAATGGGTCTCTGGGATATTGCAGCAAAAATGGCAATTCATGCTGGAACTCCTGGTTGGCGAAGGACAGCTTGAAGTCTCTTACCATTTGATGCCGTGTGGCTGCATCTGGTAAGGAATCATACATGGTGAGCAATGTGGCAACCAGGCTCTTGGTGGTTTTCTCAGACATGCTCTTGATGCCCAAGTGCTTGACCTTCTTGGTGAGGCAGGTCACTTTGGCCATGTACCCTTTGTTGGGGTCAGCAAGAAACGTCCACTCCTGCTGGGTCATGTATGCTGGCAAAGAAATAGTTTGAGGCTTGGCAATCACCATGGATCCAGTGATAGTGGAGGTCTGCTGGGTACCTTCCAAAAGCTGGTCAATCTTGTCTTTGAGCTTGTTGATCATGGACTCATCAAAATTGGAATCCTCAATGGTCTTGATCAGCTGAAGTGCAATCTTACAATTCATGCCAACAGCGGTGATTTTGGCCTCAACTGCTGCCAGAATACTGGTTGCAAGTTGGTCTGTTGTCTTGCCAGCCTTCCTTTTGTGGTGCATCAAATTGGCTGCGTCCACAATTTCTGTGCATATGTCAGCAACTGTCCACATGGCTGATGATTCGGCTAGGAATGCGCACTACAGGTTGGAGTCCTGCCTGGGCCACACTTGGAGACATGAATGTTAAATGCACTACAAGCAGCCAATGCAAACGAGCAGGTGGTGTGTTTCCACATTGGTGTTGTCAATACAAATACGTGGCTGGCCAGAAATGTAGTCATAACCAATGTGTAAGCCCTCAAAGCCCAGCAATGTAGAGACTGACTTGCTTTTGATCAAGCAAACAGTTTGCACTGTAGCCCCCATGCAAAACCCACATGATTGCAGCCTGATGGCGAAGCTAACATGGTTGAAGCCAATTGGCTTGACATGACTTGCCGTTGATCACACAAACAGCTTGTACTGCAGCCCACAGGCTACACCCGCATGATTGTAGCCTGATGGCTAACCTAACACGGTTTGTAGCCACATGGCTTGACAAGAATTGATTTTGATCATGCAACTAGTTTGCACTGTAGCCCACAGGCTAAACACACATGTTTGTAGCCTGATGCTAAACTAACATGGCTGTAGCCAGATGGCTTGACATGACTTGCTTTTGATCATGCAACCAGCTTGCAATGTAGCCCGCAGGCTAAACACACATGATTGCAACCTGATGGCTAAACTAACATGGTTGTGGCCAAATGGCTTGACATGACTTGATCATGCAATTAGTTTGCATTGTAGCCCGCATGATAAACCCACATGATTGTAGCCTCATGGCAAACCTAACATGGTTGTAGCCAAATGGCTTGACATGAATAAATTTTGATCATGCAATTAGTTTGCAATGTAGCCCACAGGCCAAACACACATGATTGTAGACTGACGGCTAGACAAACCTGGTTGTAGCCAAATGGCTTGACACGACATGTAATGTAATGCAGTGTAGCCTGATGACTTGACAAAACAAGTTCAGAACACATATATGATGACTCAGGTTGTCATCAGCTTAATCATGTGTGGTGCATGACACTGCAAACGAATGTAGCCTGATGGCCTGGCTTGGCTTGTATAAACAATCAAACCATTGTAACTTCATAGGGTGGCCAAATTTGTGTATTACAGCTGCAGTAAATACATGTTTTGGCTCGAGAGCATTCCTGCATGTATTGTGGCACTGTGGCCACTTTGAACTGGCTATGGTACACCTGCAAATGCGTACCTGTCATCATGGCCAGTGGTCCTCAGCACCTCCAGGTGGCTCTCAAGCAGTGGGGCCAGCTCATAGTTGGTTCGCCACCTCAGGATGTCAGAGCAAAAAGCATACTGCAAGCAACTGGTTTCAAACATAGCCGTGGACACTACAGAAACAACACAAATTCTAGCTGACATAACTACAATGATTAACATGTATGGGCAAGTTGCCCAATGTTGAGTAATGGAATATAACAGCCACAAAGAAGCATACTAAGCTGCAGCCCAAATACCGGCTGAGATAGGTCTGGATGGCTGCCCAATCCTGGGCATCCCACCTGGCAATCAGGGCCACCATTTTGGCCATCCAGCCGGTCTTCAATATTGGATTCCTCTGCTTTGGTGCTGGTGGCTGTGGTGGGGGTGGTGGCTGATGCATCGGAGGCTTTGTAGTCAGTCCATCTCCAGCTGGTGGTGGAGGTTCATGTTTAGGAGGCGTCTTTGGAGCCATACTATGATGTGGCGGTGGGTGTACTCTTGTTGATGGTGGTGGAGCTGATCGTGGTGGAGCTGATGGAGGCTTTGGAAAGCTGGGTGGTGGTGGTGGTTGTGGCGGTTGCTTGACCCAAGGTGGTATGGGTTGTGCTGGCATTGGCACTGGAGCTGGCACTGGATCTGCCATTTCAGCTTCTGTTTTGACAGTTGGTGTTCTTGGTGATGGTATGCCAGCCGGTGCTGGCTTTGTGGTGGTATTCACACTGATTGGCGATGGTGTGAGTGGTGGTGTGGGTGAGGCATCATCGATCTCTTCCTTTGGATTGATCATGGATGCTGAGGTTGCACACTGCTTGTCGCCTGGCGTGGCCCGATCTTCTTGGCCTAGAGCGTCTGCTGGGCTTGTTGGCGACTTCACCGGTGGAACAGCGCTGGCTGAGCCAGGGGTGTTTGGTATTGGAGGATCATCATCTTCCATGGCATCCAGTTGGGTTTTCCATTGGCTTGCCATGGTCAGGTAGAGCTCGAACTGTTGTCTGGCGTATGCCAATGGATCTGGTTTGCTCTTCTTGGCAGATGGATCGGTTGGTTCCATAGCGCGCTTCATGGCTGGCGAGTCCTGGTGGAATATTGCATGTATTCACTACACTATGGTGCATACTTGTGGGTGGGTGTGTGGTGTATCACTAGGTGCATGAAATAAATGTAATTGGACTACACATTCAAGACATGGGCACTGTGGAAACAATAGCATATTCATATTATGAACCTAATCCATTATATAAATAATTTTGGTTGCAGAATCTGAACATACTATAAACCACAATCAATTTTAGGTTCAGAATCTGAATCTATTCTATGGTAGATACTATGTTAGGTTCAGAATCTGAATCTGGACTGTGAGTTAGGTTCAGAATCTGAACCTAAACTGTATGGTTACTTGAATTAGGTTCAGAATCTGAACCTAAACTACATGGTTACTTGAATTAGGTTCAGAATCTGAACCTAGACTTTGTTTAGACATGAATTAGGTTCAGATTCTGAATATACAATGTTATGAAATATTTGATGTTGATCACATGGTATTGAATTGTATTGACAATACCCCACATTGATTTGTATGGACCCACTTGATTATCACGCCATGATTGAACTATGTAACACCTGATCGGCATAGTTTACTGCAAGTGAAATGTGTTGGTGCCATTGGTGGCACCCATTGCAATTTGAGCCAATCCAACATTCATTATGCATCATACAAGCAATCATATGATCCAACCCAACTGCATCTGATCAACATGATTGACTACACGATGTAGCCATATGGCCTGATGTGATGCTGGAACGTTGTAGCCACACAGGCTTGACAATTCACAGCGCACTACCTATGCTTAAAATGATTCATCAATCATGGTGCTTCCTGATGTAGCCTAAAGGCTTGGCAGTTTAGCTCATGATCATTCAAACAACAAAATGAAGGGACTATGCTGGGCCCGGGTAACATTATATTTGTTGCAAGCTGCACAGAGCTACTTTTGTGGACTCAGTCATATCTGGCTTTGTCTGCATGGCCAGACACAAGCTCACTCACATTGGTGGGCATTGTGGCACCAGACAATGTGTACTGCATCGCGATAGCTTTGTAGATGGTACTGTTGGCAATCAGCTCGTGTTGGTTCACATCGATGATGTGGCGCCACAATGGCTTCCTCGGTAAGGCCAATGTTTTTTAGGATACACACACACACGCACACACACACACCACACTTAAATGTGTAAGGTGCAAATGACCTTTGGGAATGATATGTACAATCATACAAGGTTCCATGTTTCCCATCCATTGGACTCGGTCTGGACATACCACAGTGTTGTGGTCCCCTTGGAGTACCATGACTCAACTCTGGCCCTCTGGCCTGGCATGAGACTGACCTATACAGTTGCTGTGTGTAGCTGCAATGGCTGCTGGTCAATCCAAATAAACACACAGCCATGTCACATCTCATGCAAGCAAGCTGCATCACAGTTTTATGATGTTTCCATAAACTGACTGTCGTACCTTTGTGGTTGCATGTGTGGCCACACATTCTGTGACAGTGCCATGTGTAGCCAATAGGCCTGGTATGTGTAGCCAGTAGGCCTGACATCAATGAATCAGGTAGTCCGCATGCTTATATGTACTGCAATCAGCTTTTTTGTCTCACACCCAACATATCATAATTGGCCAGCTTTCCTTTTGTATGTTCTTTTGGGTGTATCTGTACACCCTTGAACACCTGGCCTCAAAAATTGTATGACAGCTGCCAGCTGAGTTGGCTCCATGGGCACTGTTAGGTCAGCCTTACTGGGCCTTTGGCCCTGGACCAAGGTTCTGACTTGTGTGCCATTGACATCAATCTGGACACAATATATGCCTTGTGGCACATGCTTTGTACTGGTTGAGGCACTAGCCTCCTGTGAGTCTTCACTTCTGAACATTGCCTGGCCTGGGTCAGGTGCCTGTCTGGATTGTTTGGCAGCATCATTTCTTTTGCTAATTAGCTCTGTGAGCTCAGCGCACGAACTCATGGATGCATTCTTGGAAATCCTGGAGCCTGCCACCAGTTTAATAATGGGCTGGCTGGTTGCCCTCATCTTGATGTATGATTCTCCTTGGTGCTCTTGGACCAAGAACTCTGGAATTGCAATCCATTTGTAGTCAGCATATATTTCCACCGACTTTCGAATTTGGATATCCATGATCAGAGATGGCTGCCGGGGTGTTGGTGCAAAGCCTGTCATGTATGGATGCCTGGGCATGCCAAGGCAACCATTGTAGCCTGTGGGCTTGACTTGCAATGCATAGGTTCATATGCATGTGCTACATGGAACACACACTGCATGAACATATGTGTTGCGGACAGAGTAGTAGCCACCTGGCTGAAACTACATGGCACAAGCACAGGCTCATGCATGAGACGCTGCACAACCAGTGGTGCCATTGCCTATAGAAATACAATCACTTGTAGCACACTGATTTTTCTTCAGCTTCCACCACATCTAGCCTGGCCATCTAGACTATACATTGGATACTTTGGCATCTCCATTGGATGGATGCTCTGGGTGGTCCAATAGCCATTTTTTTTGCTCTTCGGTCAAAAAGTCCCATTCCAAAAACCACCCTAGTGGTGCAATGGCCGCAGCCTCGTCTGATGGATTGTAGTCCTCCATAAATGAGCTGTCTGGCACACAGCCTGGGAAAGGCTCATCTGGAAGTGGTCCTTCTCCTTGATGAGCTGGTAGGTGTTCTGTTGGGCCACAAGGATGGATCACAGGGTCACGAATTCCATCAGGCTTCATTGATGGCTTCTTAATGGGCTTGGCATCTTCCCTTTGCATGGCTGGCTTCTTCACCGCGTGTTTGGCACCAGCTGACTTTGCAGCAGGCTTTTTGTAAATGGCCTTCTTTGGCATGCTCTATACCAACTATGGAAACTCAAACTAGTGGTAGCTGAGCCAAGTGATGAATGCATCCTATTCAATGTTTGCTCATCACGCATGTGGTAGCCACCAGGGCCTGGAGTACCCAAGTTCACAACACCAGCTCTCATGAGACAAGTCTTTGATTGTGCGTATGCAAGCTGACTAAGTGCAACCTTGCAAAGCAGCAACCATGCAACCATGCAAAGGCACTGTTGTTTTCCTCATCGTACGTGTATTTGGCCTTATCCATGGACTTGTCGCTGGTCCACCTGGGCACAGAATGCTAAATTGTGTAGCCGTGCAGGCTTGGCTGATCAGTAAATAAACATTATGGACTAGCCAGGTTTGTAATACCAGCTTGGGGTTCACAATGCAATCAGAAAATGTTGCAACCTTTGCATGCAGGTTGCATTACTGTGTCCTTGCTTTCTTCTTCCTGGGCACATCTGTGTCTTCTGGCCTTGGAGGTGGCTTCAAAGCAATCAATTCATGCTTCGTGATGGCGTCCTGGTTGATGAGCACTTTCACATGCAGTTCACCATGGGTAACCCATTTCTCTGTCAGCTGGCCATTGTCATCATTGTGGCAACATGTCCAGTATGGGCTCAACATGCCTGTGTAGTGGTCACCATTGCCCTTGAAGGATTTGGCTGGGAGCACAAACCATGACTGGCCATTGAATTTTACCTCCCCATACTTTGTGCCTGATGGCTTGGTGTTGGTAATGCAGCCTATTCTGTCTGGACATGGGATCAATTGGACATAGCCCTTCTTGAGGTCCTTGGATGCATACAATGCCTGCTGGGGCTGCTCCTGCACAAAAAAGTCATTGGCATCAAGGTCCTGGTTGTTGTAGCACTCCACCAACTGGATGAAGATCTTGCATTTGGCCAGTTCTTGGCTCACCATGGGTGATTCAGTGGGAAGCAACTTCTCCACAAGCGCTTGGCTCAAGAGCTTTGGGCACTTGGCCTTGGAAGCTTTCATTGATGCTTGAATTTCATGGGCTTTGACAACAATGGTTTGCTGGGGCTGGAATAGAGGCTTGTGTGCAAGCTTGACACCTTCCTGGTTGGATTCCACAAGTTCCCATACCTTGGCAGGAAAGTCCTTGTGGGTGTAGGCGCTGCCAACCTGTATGGCCAATGATTGGCTGGCCACAAACATTGCATCCTTGGACTGGTCCAGGTTCACCAATGTGCCGCATGACTTTGAGGCTGGCTCCTTGGGCTCATCATTGATCTTGGATCTTGGGATGTAGTTTGGCTGTTGTTGCAAGTCCTTCAGCATGGCATCTCTTATTTGTTGGTGGTTGTACTGGTGGTTTGGTTCTCTCCCAAGCTTCTCTTTTGCTAGCAGTGCCAAAATGGTCCTGATGGCTGCTTTCCCAAATGACTTGTACCTGATGGTTCTGGCGGCTTCACTTTCTTGGCTCATCCCCCATAGTTCTGCAAGAAACTGTTCCACCTGGAGCAGCTTTTCCTGGAACTTTTTAGCCTTGAGGCTGGCGACATCTGTCTTGGTGATGAGCTTGGATACACCATCAACCACTCTGTTCGTGGAAAGGTTGGCAGCAACCATGGAAACCCTCAGCATGGTGCACAGGTTCGACTTAGAGAGGATGGTCTCAGTGATGGCTTGGGTGAACTCTTGGCCCAATGTTGGGCTGTTTCCATACTCTTTGGAAATGTGGGACAAGAATTGCACCAGTGGCCCGCCTGGTCCACCTGCACAAATGTTCTCTTGGTCACAGGCACAAACTTTGTCAATGTTACATTAATCATGCTTATCTCTGATTCAACATCTAAATGTTTACATGCATGCTTATTTCATCACCTGGCCTGAGTAGAGGTGGACAAACTTTCCAACGATGGCTGCATAGGTTGCAACTTGGCCCCCAAGGCACATGTCAACGGCCAACCTTTCAAAGTCATGGGATGCTTCAGCACTTGTGGATACATGGTCCACCAAGTTGGCCATGAGCTCAACCTCGTTCTGGTGGGCAAATGTGCAGTTGGTGGAATTGTTGGCCTTTTCAATGAGTGATGGTAGCCTGGGGAATGCTTCCTCCACATGGGCTGCTATAATGGTCCAGGTCCAGCCTACTGTGGCCATAGTGTGGAGAGTCTTGTCCTGTCTGAGCAGCACTGGGTTCAAATGGCCATCTGGTCCTTTGAGGGATGGTTGGTCAGTGACAGCTCCAGCAACAATTGCTTTGATGAACTGGCTGGTGTGGGATGAGCTCACAGATAGGAACCGCTCTGCACCTGTCGGCTTGGCCATCATGCCCTGGGACTCCTGGTGCAGCTTTGCGTTGAAATCCAGTTGGGCCTGTTGGGCCTCAGCATGGGTTGCCATCTCAAAGGCACAGCTGGCTCCCAAATGGGACAGGTCAGCCCCAGATTTCACTATGGCTGCACCCTTCACATGCATTGACCCGCTGTTGATGCCAGTGCCTCCTCGATTGGATGGGTGCACCAGCATCAGAGTTGGCAAAATTGTTTGGGTCCAGCATGCTCCTTCTTGGGTCAAAATCTCATGGATGGACTGCCACTTCAACAGGTAGCCCTGATGGGTATCATCCATGATGGCCTGGATCTTGTCCTTGAGGCTGGCACTTAGCACCATGGCGGCACAGAATGGCAGCACTGTCAGGTACAACCAATTGCGTGCACATGTTTCTTCATAAAGGGTGTGCTTGCGTGCTGGCTCACATCCCAAACAGTTACTTTGTTTCAATGCGTAGGTCCTGGATTGAAAACGCTGTCAAAGTTTGGCGTGTGATAGGTTTTGCAACGCAGCAGCAGTTACTAGGCAATGAGCCAACAGCTTGCTTAGCCAATTCCACACTGAAGTCCTGCATGGGTAGCCAAAGCTTCAACAACTCATTGGGGGCCAAATGGGGCAGTCAAGACATGATAATGGTTGTGGAATGCAAATGCACGGGTGGGCAGCCACACATGGCTAGGCAAAACATGGGTAGCCAAAACAGGCTTGACCAAGTCATGGGCTGTCATACATGTAGGCTGTGTCAAGGCATGGGTAGCCAAAACTTCAACAACTCATTGGGGACCAAATGAGTCAGTCAAGACATGATACTGGTTATGGAATACCAATGCGTGCGTGGGTAGCTATTTATCCCTACGCATAGCATGGGTAGCCAAAATAGGCTTGACCAATTCATGGGCTGTAATGCATATAGGCTGTGTCAAGTCATGGTAGCCGAAGGCTTCAACAATTCGTTGGGGGCCAAATGGGTCAGTCAAGAAATTATAATGGCTGCGGAATGCTGATGCTGGGCTGCATCGTGGGTAGCCATATATGGCCAGGCAAAACATGGGTAGCCAAAACAGGCTTGACCAAGTCATGCATGCCTATCATGCATGTCGGCTGTGTTAAGTCATGAGTAGCCAAAGGCTTGGCAGTGTCAAGTCATGATTTAGCCAGAGGCTTGGATAAACATGGTTCTGACATGAACGCTTGGCAAAACAAACACGAATGATGGCATGTCACTCCTTTGCGCAGCTGCTTTGTTTTTCTCGCCTTGGCATCATATGGGTGTGCAAATGGTACAAGTCTTTGGCATGGCTGCTGTACAGTTGGCCTGGCCCACACACTCAATTCAGTAAATGGTGGGCCTCTGCTTGACTGGTGGCAATGGTACTTTTGCAACTGGGAGTGGATGGGCCATGGCCAAAGAGCACTGGCTTGTGGTTTTGGGCCCCAATTACGTGTATTGGTAGTTGGGGTTGTACTACTTGGGCCCAGCAATGGCGCTGGTGGCCCATGGAATGCCACACATGGTGCAGCTGGGCCACGTCTCGTTGAGGTAGTGGCGATAGAAAATCCACGATGGGCACCCTTCCTTGGAATGTGGCTTGGGCTTCTCCTGCTTGGGCAAGCTGGGCAGGTCTCCATGGCCTTCATGGCCTTCATGGCCTTGATGGACTTCATGGCCTTCATGGCCTTCACCTTCATCGCGTTCATGGCCTTCATGGCCTGCACAGGCTTCATGGCCTTCATCGCCTGCAGAGCCTTCATGGCCTTCACTGGCATGGGCTTCTTGGGCTTCATGGCCTTCACTGCCGTCATGGCCTTCATGGGCAGCTGGCCACTTTGGTTGGCCCCTTGGCCATGGCTTGGAAGGAGGAGATGGCTGGCACGCACTGATCCCAAATGGCTACCCGTACAAGGTTTCACATTGGCAACTGCCATGCCATTAGCCTGGTGGCTTGGCGGCTTGACTGCATTGCTATTAGCCTGATGGCTTGACTTCATGCCATGTGGCTAGCCTGCAGGTGGCTTGACCTCATGGTGGGAGCCATGTGGCTTGCTGCCACAAAGCACATTTTGGGGATTAGATTCTTGCATGCGTTTTTCAAGCCAATGCCAAGGCTACAACATTCAAATGCACTGCCAGTGAGGGCGTGTCCTTGCAGCCAATGCCCATAGGTTCTGCACCATATATTGCCCCAGCAGCTACGCAAAAACCTTCTGGGTTTGACAATCGATATCCATTCTGACCACCAAGTTTCATTGGTGCACCCACATGGCAGCCCACCTCTCTGTCCACAACATGTTACCCAGCTGCTTTGTCCAAGAGAGGAAGCATAATATTATGAAGATGTATGGCCAGACCATATCCAACACAGTGAAATTCGATTAGTCGACCATGTAGGAAATACTTTGCAATGATTTATTTGTGCTCTCAGAAGCCCACCAACAACATGCAGAAGTTTCAACAGTCCCACTTTGACCAGGAAGATGTGTGGGTGTGTATACCTGCAACCAGCAGGCCATTGCTCTAAAGATGATGTGGTGTTTATCGAAGAGCATGGTGGCCATGTACAAGTTGGACAAGTCCACAGCCATGCCAGCATGGGTTGTGAAATGTACAGCTTTAGTGTCAAGTTGTGAAGAAATACCAAAGGACAAAAAAACCTGGTGTGCTGTTTGCAAGCCAACTGACCAAGCAGCCATCGTAAAAACATCACAATGCTGTGTGCCACAAGTTGGTGTCAGTTCAGGGCCCATGCGAATGCAAAGTTCTTATCCCGTTGAGGGCTAGGTGGGCGCGTGTTGGCTGAATGGATTGAGCAAATTAATGGTTGCTTGTCAGTTGCTTGTCAGCAAACCACAGGGCTAGTCATTCAAGCCTGGTGTTTGCTTGGCTTTTGTGCATGCAAGCCATGTAAAGTGCTAGGCCTTCAGGCTACTGTTGCCATGGCCATGGCTTTGCCAGATTGCTTTTGCTTTATGGTCAAGCATCAAGGCTTCTGGTTTGATGAACTTTCCTCAGCTTGACAGTATATAGGTCCCATGTGAGTACTGAACCTCTGGCTTTCATTGCAAACAGTTAACTGGAATGGTGAAGCCTTGTTGGATGAGCAGGTCCTTGGTAGCCAGCCAGGCTTAAACTTACAACCAAGATGGTGCTGACACACGCAATGAAATTCATGTCATGGTAGCCATCTGGCTCATGTTCCATGAAGATTGCATGTCGTGGTAGCCACCTGGCTTATGATCCATCAATCATGCTTATGAGCAGCATGAGCTTGCCTTGACTGGTCACGCATGTGCTTTTGTATCATGAGCTCATATGGCTTATCCATTTTAATAAATGCACATGCACAGCTTTGATTTGCATAATGCTGAGCAGCACTGCCAAAGCCTATATCTATTTTCTCAAAATGCTCTGGTGAGTCTAAACAAATTGCTGCCAACAAGGCAGAATAAAAAACCATAAATCATATGTTTGACCATCACTCCAAATGTAATAAACCTAGCATGTTTTTTTTGCTAACCACTTAGCTAACCACTTAGCTAACCCCTGGCTAACCCCTGGCTAACCTCTTAGCTAACCCCCTAACTTAAGCCCTTAGCTAACTAGTTAGCATTTGTTAGTATATATTATATCTTTGCCCCTATGTCCTACTAACTCTAGCAAACCCCCGGTGCATCCCAGCTTGGGTGGCTTCAGCACGTAAAGGCAGGCGCCCAGATACCGGCTCCGAGCTACCTGCGTTGTGCATGCGCGCAAAAACTCACAGACAGATCCTGCGCATAGAGAATTGCCTGGACTTTCACAGAGAGCTTGCGCGGAGACTCGTGGAGAGAACTTGCAAAGGGAACTTGCGCAGACCTTGCGTAAACCACCGGCGTGCGAGTACTTTTGCTTAAGACTTGGTCGGTGTCTGCTTTCCGGCCACCCACTGTCTATGCGTTTCTTCTCTTTAGCGCGTTCTTAACCCTGACCCTTCCACACCACCCGCCTAACGCAAAGCCCCCTCCACCCCACCACTCGTCCCTTTAGGATATTTAAATCAACTGTTTCACAGTGCTTATGCAGGGGATGGCCATACCTATCAGCTAAAGTGCTATCACCATGTTTTCAGAAGTGGTATGCGTTGAACAATGGCCCACATAATGTTGTTTCGCCCTGGTTGGTTCGAGAAGTAAACCCACCACATCCAGCCACAACATCCTACCAGGCTGCCATTGCTCCCTTTGGCCCTTCTGCAGCACATTTCTATTGGTTGATTCCTTGTCCATTCTTTTCAACCATCGTTCTTTTCAAAAACCGGATCTGTTTCTCCTGGGTTTTTTGATGGTTTTCTGAGAAGAAGGATCCGTGGAAAGAATGGAATTGGAAGCTACCCCAAGAGTCTTTCATCTGCTTAAGATTTGTTTAAATCACCCTTGGTTTTAAAGGGAATCTGTCACTACTGGGCATTTGTTTAGGGGAGCTACCCCTACAAACTGAGAGCCCCGCCGCCGTTTCGGAGGAGTACATCATGAATGCTGGCCACCACGGCACGGGCGCTCGGAAGTTCCCCCCGGTTCCGCCGAACGCTCGGCTGCGCCAGAAGCTGCGGCCCCCCTTGGAGAAACAGGACCTGCGCCCCGGATGGGAAGAGTCATGTTGAGCCCATAGCAGGGCTCCTTAAAAGAAATTCATGTTGCAACCATTTGAAACATGGTTCTGTTTCCACCAAAATCAAGTGAAACCACCATTTACAAGGCCAGGTTCAGGTGTATAGTGTGAGGATCCCTGCATAGGTGTCCTTTTTGGATGGCGATGCCTGGTTCACCTGGTGGTTTAATCATCTATCAGGGCCATCTATTTCCCCTAAAAGGACACCTGTGGTTGAGCCCCTAAAAAATAAATCCCTGTTTATCAATATGGGGGTGTTCCCCTCCAAAAGTGAGAAACCCTCACTAAAACCAGGGACACCCCCCATATGAATAAGCAGGGGTTTATGAATCCGGGGTCAACATTATAAAAGAGTGAGTGTCTACGAATTCCCTGGGGACGCAACCTTTTTTTGTTTAGAGCGATAGTTGAAACTAATGGGGAATCAAGCCCTGGACTAACATCATGGCAGTTTGGTCAGGATTTGTCATGTTGGGCATCTTATCGTGAACTTGTGCTACTGGCCACCGGGTTGGATCCTTAACTTTGAACTGTTGGTGAAAATTACCATGTTACCACCATGCTGCCAGATTCAAAGTTTTGGGCAGAGGGCGCTCAGCATGGGAAGCCGAAGTCGGGCAGGCTTCGGTATGTGCCAGGGAGCTGCCAAGCAGTCCTGTACTGCTTTGTCTTCCACCTGCTCGGTCTCAGTCATCATGACCAGCCGTCAGTCATCATGATCAGCACCGCAACACTACCACCATCACCGCAATCATCATGATCCTCATCATCCTCACCGTAATCATCATCATCATTGTCAGCGTCAGCATCAGTGTTGCAAACAGTCACCTTTTGCAATGCTTCATTCGACACCGCGCTACCAAAACACCTCCTCACGGCGACTTGTTCCTCGTTCTTCATTCATCCACCATCAGCTTGTGTTCCGCCACCGTCATCGCCACCTTGCGCATCATGCAACCTTTTGCATCATTTATCATGTGCACGCAGCCAGGTTCCATGAGCATCTCAGACTGGCTTCTTGTTTGTCATCCTCTTCGTCTTTTTCCCTCCGCCTCCCCACCATCCTCATCCTCATCCTCATACTCTTCATCGCCATCGCCATCAGCATGATCCTCCTCGTCCTTGTCATCGTGACCATCATCACCATGACGAGCAGCACCACGTTTCATCGTCCACCGTTTGGTTCCACCACCTCATGTCATGCTTCATTGTCACCCTTCATTGTTGCTTAGCATTCAAATATCCTGAAGGGCGATCAATCACAGCAGCAGCAGTTGATACCAGAATTTCGGTTGCCAATGCTGCGTGGCATTGGGTTGCAATTGGTTGCACTGCATTTATTTGCCTGCCAGTTGTTTCAGGGTAACTTGCGTTGATTTTCATAGGGCTGATCCATGAAACACGGTGCTGCTTTCTGTTCTCAGGGGTCGTACACAGACCTGTCAGCGCTGTTTGCTCTGAAGCAAACTTCGGGACTTGCATTTGTTTGCATCGTTTGCGGGTTCCCTCCTGACAGCCAACATGAAGGCTTCAAAGAGAGACGTGTCATCAGATGGGTAAAGCAAACAGTCTCGAACATTCTCAGTGAGCCCTGCAATGGTCCGCTTGCAGTTTCTAGCGGGGAATTGGGGACAGATTGGATAAGCTGAACAGGTTGGGACTGTTGCTCCCCGAAATTCCTACTGTCCAAAACGGGCCAACTATGAAGTATTTGGTGTAATCTTGCCTTGGTAAGGCCTATTCATCCTGAAGTGTTTGGGGGTGCTGAGGTTTGAGCAGTGGCTCCTGGATCATCCGGACTACGCAAAGGGCATCTCGAGCGAGTGGTGCGGCCAGAAGATCGTGGAACAACAGCTCGGTCACCTCAGCGAGGAAAAATGAAGCGAGCTGGCCATGTTCGAAGGGTTTCATAGCGGCCAGGGTCCAACACCCACCAAAAGTGAGGACTTCCTGCAGAAATCGTAGCGCTGTTCTTGGGGCTGGCGCAACAAATCCAAACTCCGGCCGCTTCAAGAGGGAACTCCGGTGATGTCCTGGAGCCGCCGGGAAGAAAGGGTGAAGTCAACATGACAAAGAAAGTTCGGCGCCTGGTTGGTTCCATGTAGGTCCTTGTCACAAGAAATACTTGCAGTTGGAGGTGGCCAATGCGGAGGTTGCGCCACCTTTGGAAGCCAATTGAAGCCCTCCAAGCTGTGTTTCAGTTGGTTCCCTTGGCCCAACGGGGTATGAGTGTCCAGCTTGTTCTGGCGCCGCAAAGTTATCCATCATGTCCATGGCGTTTGGGCAGGTGGCAGGCAGAGGTGTCGCAGGATTTCAGGTTAAGCCAAGGAAAGCAGTGACTGCAAAAAAGGGCATTGCACCGGCCCCAGCCCCGTGTTCAATCTGGAGCCCGCTTCGTCGTCTTTCCACGGACCTCTTAGCTCAGAATGGAGTTGGCACAAAAGTTGCACACGGCGAGCCACGTGCAACTATTGTGCCACTTCCTGGTCCCCGTTTAAAGGCGGTGGCAGATGTCGCCAATTTGCTGCACGCTTCAAAATCTTCAGAGTGGTCGGTTCCTTTCTTTCTTGGGCTTGACTTCCCATGCTCTTCAACCATAGTTTTTTTCAACAAGCAGCTTTTTTGTTTGTTTTTCCTTTTAAATAATGGTTGCCTGAAAAGAATTGCTGGAAAGAATGGGGAAGCTACTTCTAGACTCTTGGGAAAGTATGATGGAATTCACGTTTAGAGTAAAATCACCTGGGCCTTTGCAGATCCTTTCGGTGAGCCTGCTTTGAGCCCTGCTTGTTGCTGCCTGCGTGTCAGCTACAAAGATAGATACCTATGAAATGAGGCGCCTTTGTACTTATGCATTTTGCATATGTTCATACGAATATGTTTTCATATATATATACATCGATGTGCTAAATATCTATACATAGCTATAGATATAGATATAGAAATAGGTGTGCTTATATACAAATATGAATGCATACATATGCACAAATGAATACATGTATATATATATATATATATATGTGTGTGTGTGTGTGTATACATATACATGAATGGTTCACGTTGATGTATGCCGTTGTGGGTTGACCCTGATAGGGAGGTCGCCCGTGGCACAATGACACAGCTGACCTTTTTTTCCCCGAGCTGCCGAGGAAGCCTTGATCGATGCCTGGGCCGAGCAAGGCGAGCCGAGTCAGGCCTACGGGGTGCTGAAGCTCATGACGGAGGCTGCGGGAGCAAGACTTTGGGTCGGTTCTGTGCATGTCGCAAAGGTTGTGTGTCTGCTTCTCAGATAGCTGAGAGCTATAGGGATTCTAACGTCCAATAAAGAAGGGGAAAATGATTTGTGAGATTGGCTGGGTGCTAGCCACTAGACCCCCTGGAACAAACCTCGAAAGGATTCTTGCCACACATCAGACGAAATAAGGGGTAAACAAGCCCAAAATAGGCTTAACCATCATGATTGGTCTTTGAAATTTCGGTCTGGGGGTCAGCTGCATTTCGTTCAAGAGATGCCCTTATAGCTTCAACTTTGACTTAGGCAGATGCACGACTTCCCATTTGAGATTTCATGCCCACTGACAAAAAAGAGAACTGCGCAATCTACTCTTACAGTGGTGCAGGAAACCTGTCTTTTGCACCAAAAAGCACCAAAAAGCAGGCCGTGGGGTCAAATAAACAAAACAGGGTCTGAGGGTCTGTTTTCTGCAGTACGCTATTCCATGCAAGGTGGCCGCGTGACTTATAAGCAACTTGCAACATCACTTATAAGTTCAATAACGTGACCTGTAAGTGGGGCAAGTACATCCTAACTACGATAAGTTCGGGGGAAACGTATATGTTACTTAGGTACTTAGCAAGCACTTAAGTAACTTTGTGCAAAAAGTTAGAAACTAGTTAGGGGCTAGATAGCTTTTACGATTTTGGAATCGATTCTTCTCGGGGCACAAATAAGTCTCCCGTGGCTTTCTCAAGTATATTTTTAGAAGTGAGCACGCGTGAACTGCTGAAAAGCTGCTCCCCAAAGTATCACAGTGCCTCGGATCGCAAAACCATTGTTTTTGTTGATCTTCTGGAAAGCTGGGGCGTGCGCCGGCGTCGCCTTCATCATGTCCATAGGAGGATCTATATATGTACGCAATAGATTTTGTCAGGAGCATCCATTCAGGCGAAAAACACATGCGTGCGCGGACGTTTTGAAAGTGCACGTGTAAAAGGACTACGCGCACGTCGACCACGTGCAGCTCTGTGATCACTCGGTATAGCGGCCGCGCCGCTTTGTGATCACGCTGTGCGTGACAGCAGCTCAATTTCAGCCGGCAGCAGGGTTCTGCGCATTTTCTATAGCGGCTGCGCCGCTCCGGAATGTATAAAGCGACACAGCGACGGCGCCGAAGGCCCCAGCAAAAATGGACAAATATCTTCTGCCACGGCAGCGATTGCTCGCCATATTCTGGCCGCGGATGCGGCATCCAGAAAAGTATCTGCCGCCTTCAGGCTGCCACTTTTTCGCTGGCAGGCGCCAGGATCCCGACTCCTGCCACCCAGACTGGCAGCTGCCAGATCCAGCTCCGGACTGGCAACTGCCAGCTGCAGACTGGCAGCTGCCAGTTCGAAACTGGCAACTGCCAGCTCCAGTCTGGCAGCTGCCAACTGCAGAGTGGCAACTGCCATCTCCAGACTGGCGGCTGCCAGCTCCAGACCGGCGTGGCAAACAGCACTTGAGGCGCAGTGGCCCATACGCCTATGCAGTCTCCTTCCAAGTGGCGGCATTTTCCGAGGCGTTTTTTCTCTGAGCTGTTCCTTACTGTTGGTAAGTTGTTGGCAACCGTTCAGATACAACCCACTTCTAAGTCCCCCGTGGCTCTGAGGTTGACAACTTGCTGGGTGAAAAACGTAAAATGTTACTGTGGATGGATGAAATCCATTTCGCGCCACGTAAAAAAGCCAGACATGATTTGATTCCCCCATGCACATACCAGCAAACACTGGTTTCAACCATAGGTTCAAAGTGGTGCGAACGGATCCATCCACTTGTTGGGTGAAAACCTCAAGCCTTACTGTGGACGAAATCCATTTCGCGCCACCCAAAAAAACTGAAATATTTTGATCCCCCCTGTAAAACCACCACAAACGCCATGGCTTCGACCAGGATTTCCCTTCGCGACCGCGGTCTCGGATCTACGTCGAACGAGGCCTTCGCGCCCACGGCGGTGTCCTACGCGGCGGTGCTGAAGGCCATGGTCCGCGCCGGCCAGGCGTGGTGGAATGCGGGTGGTCGCGTTGATGGTTGGATCCGAGGGCAGGCGTTTCAGGACACCGCGAAAATTCACAGGTGCTTTGCCTGAGAAAAAACAGGAGGTGGGCTTTTGGGCTGGCAAGAAACAAGACTGAAAGAATAAGAGAAAGAAATTGGGGGGGGGGGGGTGGTTTTGCCGCATACCCGCTTTGTTTGCAACCAGATACGAAACCAGGATTAAGAACCTCCGCAGCCAACATTTAGGGAGTGCCCCTCGTCTACCGAATGAAGTCTTGGGGAAACACCGCCAATCCAGAAAGCGAATTCATCCGAGGAATGAGGAGAGGAAGCAACTAGGATCATATGACCTTCTGGGAGCTTGGTGTTGGACAGGGTCCCTGATGCGGGGTTAGTCCACTTGCGGCAAGCCAGAACGGGAAGCCTTGTGCAACTTTTTGGGTGCTTGGCAACACACCCCTTTCGCCCTTGCAGATTGTTTTTAACTGACATCACAATTGGACGGGGTCAACTTTGAGTGAGTTGTCCTTTCATGTTAACTTCGGATGAATCCATGGCTCCCTACTTAGCAGAGGAACCCGATGAACTGCCCACTAGAGGTGGAACCTCAGCTTCTAGCAATATGATAGCACGTTCAGAGATTCTAGCTTCTTGTTGTGATTCAATGTTTTCGTTGTTGGTAACGCTCGTCGTGCCGCTTCTGCCCTCGTTGTTTAGTTGCAATGCTTTCTCCTGTAGCCGGGCTTTGGCCCCTTTTGCAAACCCAGCGGCCACTGTGTGCAATATATTGCTTTGGAGTTTGGCAAGCTTACTGACATTTTGATTGTATTGGGCATCTCCTGCTTGGATTTGCCGGGGGGGCAGGCCGGTTCAAGGCTTTCGTGCTTGTGCGGTATGTGTTAGTTTTTTGGTGTTTGCTCCCATCCAACGCGGTCACCATGCTGCGCTTGAGGCAGTAGTGTTGCCAGTTGTTTTGTTTTTCTGCTTTTTCCGCATCCCACGACGCAAGAGGCCATCTGGCTGCGCATCCGCCATTGGAGCCTTGCTCCTTCAACGGGCGCAAAGCCTTTGAAAGAACTTATCCATGACCCACTCACACCCCTCACTGGGCGGCCTAGCAATTCCGTTCGTTGGGATGTTCCATGTACTGTCTCTCTGTGAAATGGGGGGGGGCATCAGACCATTGCCAGCAAAAGTTTTGCCCAAAAACGCCAGAGGCACGGCAACTTGTTACACCCGCAGGTCGAGAGGGCCCAGACCTTTCTGGAGTCGGTTGAAGCCGGAGGCTTCGGCTTGCCGCCTTCGGGGCGCCTTGAGACACGGTTTGGTTGCGCTCGTGTTGAGTTGGCTTTCTGTTTTGGCTCGTGTTTTGGCTCACACAAGGCGGCTCTGGTGTTGCAACTTGGCCCATAGATGCAGGTCAAAAGCTTCAATGGTATACTTCACTGTTGGGCATCTACTTGTTGTGTTTAATTTCAGAAATCTTGAGCCGCTTTCTCAAAGCGCATCGAGCGCACGGAGTTTGCCGACTTGTTTTTGGCTTCAAGCCTGGAAGCGGCCGAAGAGCTCTGCTGCCTAAAAAATACATCTTTGTTCTACTGCCCCATAAAGGAAGCCTCACAAAAAGAAAGCGCAGGTGTTGAATTTGTTCCGCAAACATATGGCCGCCTGACCCTGGCGACGCCTAAAACGCGACCCGCGTTTTGGGCCCAAAGGCACCGCAGCTTGACATGGCTACGCAGGTCACCCAGTCAACGAGGTCTCGTGGCGCGGCTGCAGAGTTTTTGAAAAAATGGAGCGGGACGCCGTCGTCCTCCATTTGTTTAAGACTTGTTTTTGCCCTTCTTGGTTTTAAAGTGGTCTTCCATTTGCTTGAGATGTTTGTTTTTTTTAAAGGAGGGAGGGCTGAAGCAAATGGAAGTCGTGCCAAAAATGGGGCCCCGTTTTTGGTTGAGTCCAAAACTTCTTGGGACCAAAATACAAGATCTGCTGGTGCCATGGCTGCCAATGTGTCAAAGGCACGATGTACCATGGCCAAATAGGGGTCTGACAGGATCCTTAGAGCAATTGCGTCCTTGAAGGGTTTTTACCGCGGTGGCAAAAGTTGAGCAAAGTGAGGCACATGCAGTTGCGACGTTTGACTGCGGGAAGCCAGACCTCTTGCCGGCGGGTTCCACCTTCAAACTTGTGGAGGAGTACTTGCCAACATGCATGTGCGTCAGCTATTCTGACGCAAAACTTGGTGCCACCAATGGCAACAGGGCATTCACGCGAAGGAAACCATCTCAGGCACAAGGGCCTTTAGGTCGCAACCGGTCATGGCCACGCATAGCTTTGTCCTTTAAGGTATTAGTCCGGGATCACCATGAGGCGTGCTCAATGAACAATGTGCGAGTTGTTTGGGTTTCATGCAACCAAGCCCCGAAGCTTCTCTCAGAGGGGGTGGCTGGAGGTATACCACCGTCATCAAGGGGTGGTCTGAGAAAGGAGCGGGGCGCAAGGCGCAAAGTGCAGCGGGCTTCGGTTTAACCCACGCCACGGCAACTGGAGGGGGAGGGTTGCAAGTCCCCGATAAAGCGACCCTTTCCCACATCTTGCCCCTTTGTTTACAAGGGGGCAATTGTTGAGGTGGGGAGCTCAAACACCAGGGGTGCTTCCTCTAAAACGGGGTGATGAATTCTGCATGTCAAATCGCTGGCCTGGTGAGCAGCCAGCTGGTTTCGACAGGAGACCTCCAGAAAGCCATGCGCCTCATGGCAGAGATGGAAGACAGGCGGCTCGGGATCGAGTTGCCCTCCAGATGAAAGTTCAATATATAGATCTTTTGGGGTCCCAGGGTTTCATTTTTCATTGCATTCTGAGATTTCAACACGGGTTTGTCGTGTTGTGGGGTGGGGCTTTGTCGAAATTAGGTTTCCACTGTGGGGCCCTTCTGCGGCCCTTTCTGCATCCTGCCACTCTTGTAACGAACCAGCCTGAGCTTTTTTGGGGGGGAGTGCCAGCCCATCGCATGTCAAGCTGCTTTGATTCCTCATCCCTTTTGTTGGTGTTTGAGTTTTACCTCGCTCTCTTAACTATCTATACCTTGGGACTCCTCAAATGTGCCATCGCCAAAAACCGTCTCTTTTCTTCAGTTTCCAAATGGGAGCCATGGACGTGCGGGGGGAGTGCGGATGCGCCTGAGAGGGGCTTCAAGCCGGACGTGGTGACCTTTACCTCCATGATGTCGAGCTGCGACGCGAGAGCCGCCAAAGAGCTGCCGCTGAGAACGCATCGCAAGCCGTCGCGCACGAAGTTGGGCGGTCAAAGCCTAAGGCGTTTGGGCGACTGTTCTGAGGTATGTTGAGCTATCACTTTCATGCCGGTGCATATCCTGGTTGAAGAATCCCTGTGTTTGTGTCCCTTTGAAATTGGTGAGGGTGTATTTTGCGGAGGCATCGTGGCTTCTACGTGGCAATGAGCCAGTTCATGCGTACGAGGTGCTGAATCTTTGGGAAAGGATGGCTTTGCGAGGCGTTTGCAAAAACAATATCACAGTTGAGAAGGGAAACGTGTTCCAAAAGTGAATGTTTGACCAAGTTGGGCTCAAGCGCACATTTACGAGGTGAAACGCGCGATGCCACGTTCGGGTATGAGGGTCATCGATTGGTAATGTCTCGTTGCCTGGTGGAAACTCGCGTCTTGAAAGCACCAGGTTGCCCCAAAACGTGAACCTCAACCAGCTTCCATTTGGCAAGTGGGCGGAGTAACATGTTTGCCTGTGGGATTGAACAAGTTCGTTTTTCGGCCTCATGGGAAGGAATGAAGACTTTTGATTCAAAGGCTTTTGTTCGATTTGCAGGGGGAAAGGCACAGGGATCCACCCATTTTTGGCCTGCGGCAGCACTCGCAGTGTCGCAGACCCCCTTTTTCATGCACATCCAGGGGCTATCGTGGACAAGCCTAGGATAAGACCCTCCGCTATTGTCGTTTTCGGAGTTCCATGACTTGAGTCTTCGTTGCGAAAGATGCTGCAGACTGTCTCAAGACTTGGAATCATGCGTCAGGATGGAGCAGATGCGGCAGAGGGGCCTGAAGGCGATATCCCGCGGGGGCCAAGGGCAGATCTCGGACAAAGCTGGCTGAGCCAATAAGAAGCCGCGTTGTTTTTTTGTTTGAGTAGTACAGGATTTTCAATCCCAAGTTTTTCAGAGTTCTGGCTCAGTGAAAATATGAGCTTGTGACCAATTATGTTTCTTGGTTTTTTGTGCTGAGTCAGGGCTGCTTTCCAGCTGGCCAAGATGGGCGACCGTCCCTTGGTTGTAAGTTGCAGAACAATCTACAGGTCTAGGTTTGGTCAAGTTCACTTATATACCAAGACCGAGCAGCTAGCAAAAGTGAATATATATATATATATATACATAATCGGCCAGCAAAACATTTTTTATTATTAGGGGTCCCCTGGATCTGGAGGTCAGGTTTTGAAGGGTGCCTCTTGTTTTGAAGGTGCCTTTGGTTTTGGGGAGCTTTTGGCTTGAGGCGCCCTTTGACTTCGACCACCAGACTTTGTAAGTAGTTGGCACAGCCTGCCGGTAGTAAAGGAAACTTGCTCCCGGAGCTCTGGCTCGAAAGTCGCAACTTTGTAGTAAAGCCGTAGTAAAGGAAACGTGCTCCCGGAGCTCTGGCTCGAAAGTCGCAACTTTTTAGTACAGCCGTAGTAAAGGAAACTTGCTCCCGGAGCTCTGGCTCGAAAGTCGTAACTTTGTAGTACAGCCGTAGTAAAGGAAACGTGCTCCCGGAGCTCTGGCTCGAAAGTTGCAACTTTGTAGTACAACCGTAGTAGTTAAAGGAAACGTGCTTCCGGGTCCCCCTGATTCGGCTGGATTTGAGTACGGGCAGGAAAGTGCCTACTTCAGAATTGGTTTAGTGCTGGCTATTCTAAAAGTAGTATTCCCGGATTTGGGACTTCTGAAACAATTATTTATTATTAGGGAGACCTTTTATTAACAAGGGGAAGTGATTATATACATATATATGGGCTTTCCTACGTGTTGGGCCTGTTCCCACCACCGCAGAACTCATATTTTGTTTTACTGATTCAGATTCCCCCTAGCGGAAGTCGAACCACAAGGCGTTGTCGGATATTGCCCAATTCTCCCAGGACCACTCTTTGAAACAGTTGAGTCATAGCGGACAAACTTGCGACACGGCTTTCTAGGTGCGTTGGCTGCCTCAGGAAGGGAGTTCGTAGCCTCACCTATGCAGGCTCCCGAGTTGGAGATTATTTCACGTGCGAAGTACAGTAGTTAGCCCAGATGTGGCCATGCGGATTGGAAGTTCAAATGCGTTTCCAGGCCAATGTCTGCTGCCATGTTGCCCTTGTGGGTTTCCTCCGTTCTCCCTTTCAGCCAGCAAGGCATAACTCAACTTCGGGCCAAGTTTGGCAGGTTGTGGGGGCCAGGGTTCAGGTCCATTTCTGTGATAGCAAGGTGGTCTTCCTTCAATACTGATAACAGGGTCATAGCACGAGAATCCCACTTTGGTATCATATACATGTCCACAAAGACGGCTTGATCCACAGAAAGGGGCTGGCCCATTTTCGTCCAGGCCAGCGTGGTGACCTACACTGCCCTCATTGGGAAGCTGAATGATGGCCCAGAGGTACTGGAGGTGTTGCGACAGATGGAGGAGGTGCGGGCGGGTTGGTTGCAGCATTGGTTGGGACAAGTTATAACGAGCTGTGGGTAAAGGCCCCTTGCTTAGTGGCTTAGGAATAACCTTGGCTAAGGGGATTGCAAAGGAGGATCCTGTTTGAGGGAATTCCTCTGACCTTGTCGGAAATTAGGCCCCGCTCCCCTGGGGTTGTTCGAATGTGCGCAAGCCAGCACCTGGAAAGCCAAATGCAGATGGCAGATGCCAGGGCATGCCAGAGCCAGTCAGACACAGATGCACGGCCCACCAGATCGCCAATTATTTGCAATCAGATGCAGATGACATGCACCAGAGCCAGTCGGATATGCGGCAGGTCTGGTTTGAGAGTCTGCGCGGGGCCAAGGTCTGAATGTGTGTGTGGCTGCCAGCGTCAGGTGCGCGCAGGGTATGGGTCGGAGTGTGGGCCAGTCATGCGGAGGCACGTTTCTGTCTTGATGGGGCCAGGCGCACATGGAAAAGTCAGAAACTGGGTGGAACCACTCGGAACTCGGCAAAGCCGAGCTTAACTCGGAAGCTGGAGAAGCGGGGCTCAGAAAGAACCTGAGCGAAGGACAAAAAGCACTGGCCAGAAAATCCTAGACAAACTCGGACAAAGCCCAGAGCAGCCGGAAAGCTCGCAAAACAGGGCGGAAGCCAAGACTTGGACAAACTGCGTGGCATCGCAGCCAAACTGGCAGGACGAACTCGGGAAAGCAAGTACACCCGGAAAAGCTTGGAAGGACTGGGCTGCAAAACTCGAAAAACTGGAAAACTGGCAAGCTTTGGAAAAACACAACTCGGAGAACGGGGGAAACTCGAAAACACCTGTGCAGAAAGAGCGGAAAATGGAGGCAACAGAATCTGGGCAGGAAAGCTCGGCGGAAATTTTCGGCACAACTGGGCGGGAAAAAATCGGCGCATCTGGGCGGAGAAGAGCTGGCCAGGAAAAGAGCGGAAAACTGTTCTGAACAACTCAGAAACAACTTGGCGGAAATGACATCTAAGAAAGTCGAACCTAAGTGTTTGCATGTTTATGATGGTTGGATCCATGTGCGATGTGAAACTTTTTGGAATCAGCAACTGTTGGAATTCATTTGAAGTTCCAATAATTGGTGGGGCCCAGATTTTGCATGTATTGGAACTCAATCCCAATAATTTCAGCCCAATAGCTGCAATTGTGATCTTTTCAACTACTGGAAACAATTGCAAAAAACTGTTTTTTTGCGGATTGGCCCCGTTATCACCCAGCCAAAGAGTTCCAATGCTTGCAAGGGGTGTGGGTCCTGGGTTTCCAATTAGTGCAAGCATTGGAATTCAATCCGATGGCAACAAGTGCAATTATTGGGGGTCCTGGACTTACTTTCATTGAATTGAGTTTCAATAAGTGACTGCGGCTGCCTGAATATAGGAATTGAATTCCAACACTTGAATTTGAATTCACTCCGCCAACCAAAAAAAGCAACCCAGCCAGAACACATGATCTTCAGAGTTCTGCGCTGCAAGGGGTCCATTCTTTGCCCCAACAAAGCGGGTCAGCAGCATCCCCCCCTCCTCACGAAGTTCACAGCCCCACGACAAGTCTGAACATTCTGGCCATTTCAAGGCAAATCAAGGCGATGGATTCTTCGCGTGAGACATTCCATTTTGCATCGGCCAGGAAGGCATCTCACCCACAGTGGCCACGTACAGCTGCGCGGTCAAGATTTGCGCCCAGGCCGGGGGGCTGCGCTTAGGCCCCGTAGATTGAGCCATCCCCCATAACCCCGTTTTCAGATGGCAACTCCTTTTAAGTACTCCAGGATAGGCTTGAGTCAAGCTGGGTGCGACTCTCTAGTTTGGATGTGATCAGCCAGCTCAGCAAGTGGACGACAATCAAAGCAGCCGCGCGCACATGCGTGCTACCGGTCAGCGGGTAGCCTGGATTGTATTATTTGAACAACGCGGATGCACAGAGACATGACAAGTTTAATGCGACAGGGAGCAAATCAACCACAACACACCGAGCCAGTTCTGCTAGTTGGGTGGTTCTGGGTTCTGTTGCATTGGGGCGGGAGATCCTAGCGCTAAGGTGTCCCCATTTGGTGGGCTTCTTGAGGCTACCTGATGGGCCATCGGCAGGCGCCACATGCACGCGCTACAAGTAAACATGTTTGGGGGCTGAGCTACGGCCGATGGAGTTCGTTGAGTAAAATTCCTTGCCATTTTCACCGGCACGCCATGCAAAGCATGCGCAACCTGCTAAACTACACTTGTTCATCACAACTGGCCCGAAAGCAGCATGGAGACCACCCAGGTTGATCCATTTTGCGGGTGTTAAGCCCTAGCTCTTTTTCTAAAAGTCAGATGAACAGCATCCGAAAGGTTGATGTCCAACCCGCCCTTGCACTTGGATCAAGCCAGGCCTATGACTTTCCGAGTGCCGGTCGGGTGATGAGAGACCTGGCATAAAAAAAAGCCACCCGCGGGCCAAAAAGGTCACGCTGGCATCAGGCAGCAACGCGGCACCATCGTGACCAGTCTTCTCACAAAAGCCAATCACCCAGTTCAATTTATTGGTATGTGCTTATGCCATGCAAGTTTGTTTGCTAGGGCCATTGCAACACGTTTTCTCGGACTGGTTCAGATCCAAGCCAAGCTGTTGATAGCGGGGACTTGCAGTGTATGTTCGTGCGTGGTGGCTTGAGCCAACAATTCAGCTTTCTACGCCTGAGCTACGTGAAGGAGCATGCTTTGAAATGCATGAGCCGAACCGTGCCAGCATTGCTTTTGGTTGCAAGTGTGTTTAGTTTCAGACCTCTTGAGAGTCAAAAGATTGGAAGCAATTCCAGGAAAGGGCGGCAAGCGAATCCACGACTAATCATTGTAGCAGAAACCGCTTTCGGTGTATCCTAAACCAAGGGTGCAGTTTAGGCTCTTCATGGTTCGACCGTGAAGTCTCCGTGGTCCGTGGCTTCCTAGGAAAGATGAAGCAGAAGGGCGTGCGTCCGAACATCATGTGCCTTGGCAGCTGTGTTTGTGCATGTTCGGCTTCAGTAGCAACCCAGACTCAGAGGATCTTGTTTGGGTACTTAATGGAGGGCCTTTTGTCCGAGTCCGTGCAGAAGTGCTCTTTCAATTCCTTTGCGCTTGCTCATGAATCTCGGCTTTGCCCAGTGGGGTTCTCACCACTGCAAAGGAGAACAACCAACACATTGCCAGCAAGACGGAAAGGCTGTGGTTGTACGCGGCAATTGGGTACACTCGGACTGGCAAGCGGCAGGGTGACGTCAAAGATTGAGTTGTGCAACGGGAGGGTGTGTCATTTTTTCAGGGTACCATTTTTGTGGTTGGTTTGAAGGGCCGAAGCCTTTTTTGGATGTCCCTATTTGACGCATACCCATTGAGCGACTCAGCGATCTTTGGCGACATTCTTTAGTTGAAGCGCTCAAGGCCTCTCGGCCTCCCACTCCCAACGCCTGACGCGAGGAGAGATCCCGCGGGCTAAAGCCACAGAGATGTCATGTCCTGTTGAGTAGCGAGTCTTCGAAATCGGGGGCATTCTGCTTCAATTTGCCAGGACTTCTTTCGGATGCTTTGTAGAAGGTCATGAGCTGGAAATCGGGCATGCTTCAGGATTCTCATGACTTCAGGCATGAGAACCGCTCCAATGTGTGGCCGGCTGAATCCAGCGCAATAGCTTCTGCAAAATGCCCTGCAGAAATGCGAAAAGTCATGGCCATGACGGGCCAATCTTGGGCGAATGTTCTTTATCACAGGCCATGCTTCTATATCAGCATTGATTCCGGGCCCCATGTCCCAATGTGTTTCAAGCAATGGGCAGGCATGGACATGAAGATCAAGCCTTGAGAAGAAAGGGGATACTCGAAAAGTAGCCTGGGATGAATGACTCAAGTCGATCACTCAAGAAACCTCCATTGTGAGTTTCGTTTGGTAGGTTGTTTTCTTTCCATCTTGCAGTAAGTGGCCATCAGCCAAGCAAGGAGCATGCTCTGACGAACATAAGACTAGAAAGGTCACAGGGGAGGCGTGCCACAAAATCAGGGGATTCCAAAAACGGCAACGGTGTCCTTTGAGCTTCTTTTTCAGCCAGCCAACAGGTCGTGCACCACAAATCTCGGCGGGGAGTCGGTCCTGCATGACTTGGGTCATGTGACTTTCAGCGCAGTCCAGCTGCGAGTTTCCATCCGCGGAATGACCCTTCCCACAAAGTGGCGAGTAAGCTTCTTCTGATTTCATGAATGCAAGTTGAAATGTTCAAGGGTGCACTGGGAGGACCAAATGTAAGAGGGCGAGTTTCAACTGGAACTTGGCAAATGATGGTGGCCTCCCCAGGGGGCGTTCAACCCTTCTTATTTCAGGAGAGTAAGCTACCTAACAAAAAGGCAACCACAATTTGACATGAACTCCTCCAATTCCACCCTGTGGGTTGGTTCCCGGTTTCAGCTTGGAGCCTAAGGACCTATGCACCTTTGATCAAGGCGCACCACGAATTGGGTAGCACCTTTGATGTGGAGGCGGATGTTTTGTCAGGGGCTGGACTGTCTTTACATTGCGCATCCCACTTGGTCAATTGGGCACTATACGTTGGGGACGGACCCGAGGTCACCCGCCAACTCCCTTAGGGAACTTGTGGGATCCGCCAAATCCAAGAAATCCCGATATTTCTTGCATCGTAGTGTGGAGATTCTCGTTGAGGGAGGGCGCTTGATCGTCCAGCAGGACGCAAAACAGGTCCAGCGCTCTGAGTGGGCAGACTGCACGCGAGGATCCCCGACCATATGTGACTTCCTTCTGAGACTCACGCTTACTGCTAAGAAGTTGGTTTGTGTCAAATGGACTTTTTGAAAACAGCGTCGTCTTAAAACGGTTCTTTGGGTGCGATGCCCTTCAATGCATACCCGACTGAACCGAAAGGCCCTGAAGGCTGAGCCTTTCAATCACAGGGTCAAGTAAGCATGCCATAGCATGCTGAGACACACGGCGCACTCATGTGAAGATCGGTTCTTTCGGAGATTACACTAATTGGAGAGGCAGGTTTCAAACTGGCTAGTGGACTCAGATTTGGCTGCCAATTGGAGCTTGTACCATTGCAGCTGAAACCGATGGACAAGTTTGGATATTTCAGGGAAGCCCTGCGAAGCAATATCAGCACGGGGTCTATGAAAGAAGTTACACACATAGCCACTTAGAGGTTCAGCTCTTCGGGATCCTTTGACACTTGCCACTTGCGTCGTAGTGATGCTGCTAGACGTGGTTGAAAATGCCAATAGGGGTCCTGCTCTGAATAGACACTGCTCGGATTCGTTTTGCTTTGCCCCTTTTTCTTGTGAAAGCGGGCTGTTGCTCTGGGCGCCAGCGCAAAGTGCAATGCATTTTGTCGCGGGGCCAACATCCAATGCACAGTGTTTCATTTGAAGAGTGGCTCTGGACGTTTGGTCGTCCGATACCTGACCTCTTACCTGTGTTTGGCGGATTTTCTGAGAACGTCTATGATACGAGATTGGTCACGGAAGTTACAACTAATTGAAGGGTTTCTGTGCGGGCCTCTGCAGCAGGTGCCCCTGATATTTCTGGCTATACATTGATTTGGCCGTTGGGTGCCCTCAGACAGGGCAACCCCAAAAAAAAACAAAAATGTTTGGTCGTGTGTCTTTCGTTTTTGAAGAGCTAGAAATTTCACCCTTTCGGCGGAGCCTGTTGCTTCTACCCCTTGGCTTGGTTTTCTACCCTGAAGGTTTTGCTTTTAGCTCGCAAACTCGTCTTCCGCTACCATGGAATCCTGGAACCTGCACTGGTGGTAGGCCACTTCTCTGCCAACCCTGTAGGACTTCGATAGAAATGGATTGGAAGGGTACCCTTAGCGACGGGGGTCTTTTTGCCACCTTTTGTGAGAAAATTGGCGACCCCCTCAAAAAGGAATCCTTCACTACAAGGAGGTCGATCATTTTTCCACCAAAGGTTGCAAAAAGACCCCCCTGCCCTTAGCCTTGTGCCGAACGGTCGCAGGCGGTGCTGCGGCACATGCTCAGCCAGGGAGTGCCGCCGCAAGGCTTCGCGCAACGGAACCTGGAGGAGGGATATGACACATGACGCGCAGACACCCACAGATGTTCCATGGGTATCCATGGGTTTTCTCGGGTTCTCAGGGGTTTTGAGTTCTCTTTTGGGGCTCTCATGGGTTTTTGGTGGTTTTCTTTGTCTCTCATTGCTTTACTAGGTTTCTTGGGTTCTCTTTAGTTTTCAACTTGGTTGCTGGTCTTTGGTGTGCTTCCAAAGCCCCCTTTGACCTTTCACGTAGCCTTACAAAAGGTTGTCCTTTCAGGAAACTAGTTGGTCAAGGCGTTTCCCTTTTCTTCTGGGTCGCATGCCCTTGAACAGTAAGGGTTGGAGGCACGTTCTCACTGGGGCCTATGGGTCCTTTGCACTGGGGGATCCCTTACTTCAGGTTTTGTGATATTGCAACACCATGAAGGCACGTGTTGCGTTCTAGTCTGGCATCTCGTATGAGAGAAATGACACTTTGTGGTTTTAAGGTGCATGTTGCATGGACCAAAGCCAAATGTGTTAGCTGTTGGCGGTTGGGAGGTGAGGGGGTGGGGGCAGAAGCTGAGCTAGAGTGGCAACAACAAGTTTATCAAACCATACGATGCACATTTGAGAGCAGGACCTGATTTCAACATGCGAAGGTTTGGGCATGTATTTAGTGTGGTTTGCGACCGATTGTGCGCCCCATGAAGGGTCCTTGGTCCCTAGTTCAGGTGGTACGAAGAGGGGGCCTCCAACTGCAGGACGTCAGCCCCTATAGCCGCTTCTCTTTTTCTACAAGACGCAAAGGGCTGGTCAAGCATCCCTTGAGGGTGTGAAGGTTGAACAATCAGTCGTTACGTGGCCCGGAGGACAAACACAGAGCACAAGCAACCATAAACACAGCAAGAAAAGACAAGCCCTGCCACTCCTTGCCTCCAAGTCTGGTCTGGATGACCGGGTGACCGCATGACCGGATGACCGGATGACCGGATGATGACCGGATCGCACTCAGCCGAATTCGGAGATTTCGAGGACTCCCTGGGTGCGCAAAAGGTGGAAGGCCTTTGCTCCCAGTACGACCTGCATCCCTTGGGCACTCGACAGATTCTTGGAAGATCCCAGGGCCGAGGAGCCGAGCAGTCGGAGTCCAAGCTTTGCAGTCCCAAACCCAAGCAGAGGAAGGCCCAGCTTCACACTTCCCGATTCCGCTAGGGTTGGGCCAAGGACCCCTTGTTTAACATGTTCCCAACAAACCCTGAAGGCGTGCAGGTTTCATCAACTACAAGACTACAAGGTCAAGATTGCTGCATAGGGTCAGCTTTTCACTAGGGCCTGTATCGCCTCCAGCTCACACTTTGGGATGAGCAACTCACACTTTTGGATGGGTTTCGCACACTTTACACCAGCGAACCCTGCGATTGCTCTCGGACCACGTCCCGTGCGGCAAATGCGGCCGCCACGACACTGTTGAACCTGCTTGCTGGAACCCCCCCCCCCATCCTAAACTGTTCAAACATATATGAGTCTGTGTGTTCCCGAAAGCATCGCGAAGGGTTCTTCAGTGCGGAGCCCTTGGACAAGTTACATAGAGCCAAGTTACATAGAGCCAAGTTACATAGAGCCAAGTTACATAGAGCCAAGTTACATAGAGCCAAGTTACATAGAGCCAAGTTACATAGAGCCAAGTTACATAGAGCCAAGTTACATAGAGCCAAGTTACATAGAGCCAAGGTTAGGTAGAGCTTAGAGCTTCGGCGTTAGCAGCTATGTAAGCTAGTTTAGGTTTCTAAGGCGCCGGGGCGGGAGTTTGATCGTCGCTCGGGATTGCGACCCTCTGCGGAGATTCGCGTGGTCGAGGGACCCTCTGCGGAGATTCGCGTGGTCGAGGTTCAAAAACTGAGGACTTTTTACGATTTCTGCTGGCCGCGCGCGACCCTCTGCGGAGATTCGCGTGGTCGAGGTTCGAGGTTCAAAAACGAGGACTTTTTACGATTTCTGCGGTGCGCGCGCGACCCTCTGCGGAGATCGTGCGCGTCGAAGCGCTCTCGCTGTGGCGCCGTGCGAATTTGTCTTAGTCTCGGCGAACCCTCTGCGGAGATTGTGCGTGTCGAAGCGCTCTCGCTGTGGCGCCGTGCAATATTCTTGCTCGCGGAACGGCCTTTGGAAGTTGTCTCGTGGTTTGCGCGCCTGCTTTCGCAATCCCGCGGTCGCGGGTTCGATTCCCCCCTGGTCCGCGGCAGCTCCGGCTTGAAAATCGCAGCTTTTAAGTACAAACGTAGTACGCGGAGCGTGCTCCTGCAGCTCCGGCTGGAAAATCGTAACTTTTAAGTACAGACGTAGTGTGCGGAGCGTGCTCCCGCAGCTCAGGCTGGAAAATCGCAACTTTTAAGTACAAACGTAGTACGCGGAGCACACCCCCGCAGCTCCGGCTTGAAAATCGCAACTTTTAAGTACAAACGTAGTACGCGGAGCGTGCTCCTGCAGCTCCGGGTGGAAAATCGCAATTTTTAAGTACAGACGTAGTGTGCGGAGCGTGCTCCCGCAGCTCCGGCTGGAGAATCGCAACTTTTAAGTACAAACGTAGTACGCGGAGCACACCCCCGCAGCTCCGGCAGCACTTGCGCAGAGCAACTTGCGCAGAGTCACTTGCGCAGAGCAACTTGCGCAGAGCAACTTGCACAGAGCAATTGCACAAAGCACTTGCGCAGAGCAACTTGCACAGACCAACTTGCACAGAGCACATGCGCAAAGCGCTTGCAGGGAGCAACTGGCGCAGAGCCCTTGCGCAGAGCAACTTGCTCAGAGCACTTGCGCAGAGCAACTTGCACAGAGCAGGCGCAGAGCAACTTGCGCAGACCAACTTGCGCAGAGCACATGCGCAAAGCGCTTGCGCGGAGCAACTGGCGCAGAGCACTTGCGCAGAGCAACTTGCTCAGAGCACTTGCGCAGAGCAACTTGCACAGAGCACTTGCGCGCAGCAGCTTGCAGAGAGCAACTTGCGCGCAGCAGCCTGGAACAATGCAGCTTGCGCAGACCACTTTCGTGAGAAATCGCGCGGCGCAGTTCGAGAGGAAAGTAGGATGATGAGATGGAGCTCTCATGTGACCATACACACTGAGCATCGCCGCGCGCAGACACGCTCGCCGCAGCGATGTAAAAAGGTGTCTCCGCGGCTGGATGAGCACCTGTGGAAAAATGCTTTCGGGCCAATCGTCCTCTAGTTTTTTTTACCGTGTCAGTTCTTTAGTCTTCGTGGGAGGTGGGGCTTGGGCGAGCCATGCCCCCGAATCATACCCCGGCCCCGAACCATACCCCCGAGCCATACCCCGAGTCATACCCCTTAAAAAACACAAAAAAAGAACTTGCAAGAACTGTGGCATTTGCGTGTGATCCATGGATAGCTGGAAGCTATAGGGCGTTTAACTTCAAGTGAAGAAGGGGGTCTTGTCAAGAAACAGTGCAAAAAGAGAGCTTGACATGTGGACCGATGCCAGGGGGTAGGGACTCCGAGGTAACACCTGGTTCACTTGTGGTTCCTGGATCTATTCTTGAGATGCTTGCATGGTTGGGCTCTGATGTCATGGGGCCAAGTATAGTTGACATGTCCACTCACACACTCACTGGTTACTCGTGGGGGGCCATTTTGGCTCAAGTACACTCGGTTACCCACCTCGGTCTCGGCTTGCTATTTTCAGTGGAAAGTGCCAATGGATGGAGTTATAGAGCAATCCTGCGGATGTCCTGGTACTAGAGTTGTCTGTAGCATCCGTGGTGCTGTGGCGGGGGGGGTGCAGCTTGGCGTAAGACGCTGGGACTTGCAGGGCGCTGTGGCGGGGGGTGCCGCTGCTGAGCTTGAAACTTGGAGCTTGCTTCCTGCAGTCTGTCCGACGCGGTGGAAACAGCTGTCTGTCCTGGGCCACTGTCGCAGTGTCTGTGTGCTCCTGGGGTACTCTGGTGTCTTTCCGGTCGAAAAATTCTGTCCCCCGATTCATACCCCCGATTCATACCCGATTCATACCCCGATTCATACCCTTCTGCTGCCATTTGCAAGAGCCTCTTGCGCTCTTGGCAGTACTAGCGAAGCTATGCCGCCCAAATCCTCCAGAAGACACAAAACTCAAAGAGAAGCACTGCAAAAACCAGCTCGCGGCTCTTTTCGCAAAAGTTCGCCAGAAGGTGGGTTCGGAAGGCTTACGGCGATGTATCAAGCGCGACACGGTACACCACCTGTGAGAGGCCCACTAGCCTCTGCGCGGCTGCCGTTTGAGGATGTCACGCTGTCTTGCCCTTACGCTGGTTCGTGACTGGTGCGGGTGGCGGGCCTGACTGGGCAGCGGCGCTTCCCCTTAAGCAACGCTTGCTTGGGTCTGTGAGCACGCAGGTCGCTTGAACTCCAAGTGGCTCTGCGCCTTCCACCTAGCGCAGCAGCTTTCGCTAACCCACTCACGCAGAGTGGCAGCTGTCCACTCACAAGCGCCCCAGGCTGGCTTGTAGCAACTAAGCGGTCCAAATTCTCACGGCTATCCAGTTGCCAGCGCACGGGAGCTTTGCAGTGTCCAAAGCCACAAAGCAAGAGTTCAGAGGCACGCGAGCCATACCCCGAATCATACCCCCGAGCCATACCCCGAACCATACCTGCGATTCATACCCCTTATACCAACCTCCCGGCACGGCCACGTCAAAAAACACATACCCATATTGACCTTTTAAGAATGGCGTCAGGCCGCCCTTTATTTTTGGCGAGGACCCAATTTTTTTAGGGCCACACAGACCCTAGGAACGTCCGTTTAGCAATTGTTTATCGGGGGTGCCCGATGAACGTTTGCCAAGGATTGCCACGTCGCTTCGCGGGGAGTCGGCCTCGTGGGCTGCAGTCCAATCCGACGGGTGGGGCATGAAGGCGGATGGAAGCCAATAGAATTTGATTTATGTTTCCCCGCAAATAAAACAACCTTGCAAAACTTGTCTGGGCAGAATTGGAAAACTACTTCAATCAACACGGCTCTCCAATGCGTATGCTGTTTTTCCATTGTTTGTTTGTTTCTTTTGGGGGAGGGAGGGTCCATTACACGACCTGATAAGAATGTCTAACTCGACGTGTTCCTGCTATGCCCCATTTGGCAAGTTGCCTGACAAAACCAGCACGCAGAAATCCACACATACAAATACACAGAGGCATGCACACATTCCTTGGAAGATGTGGGAAGACATGTTTGAGAAAATGCTGTGTTTGGTACACTTCCGCTTGTCTTGCCGAAGGCCTACTGCCTATCTGGAGTCTCCATGACCCTTTATTTTTGTCATTACCCCAAATAACCTGGTCATGACCATGTTTAAAAGGGTCATGGAGACTCCGGGTACGTCTTTTCGGGGCTTCGGTGTCCAGAAGTCCTGTGCTTGGACCGTTGTCGGGGTCGCGGACATGTCCGAGATTCATTGTTCGGTCTCATTGAAACCTATCTGTGGGTTATAAATTTGGGCTGGTGAAGGGCTAGGAACATGGTTTTGGGGGACCTGTAATAAATAACCCTCCTAAATATCATTGAGAATGAAATAGACAATACTTAGTTTATTACACGACCAACCAAATATTAGACTTCGAACATGGTTCATCATCATCGTCGTTATCATATATATATATATGTCATTTTAAGGTCCCTACCCTATCCTCATTAGGGCTTCCGCGCTGCTCGTAGCCACTCGGCTGAGCCTTGCCAGCCATGCCATGGCCAAAGTTTCCGTGGCGCTGGCGTTTCCATGGCGCCTCAGCGTTGGCAACCGCCCTTCTGGTTTGGATTCCCTTGGGATGGTGAACAAGAAGCCGGGCTGGGCAGCTGCTATTAGGGATGTCCCTGGGCTTAGTTTGTGAAATTATCGCCTGTGAAGGGCCCCCCTATTAAGGTAGCAAGCTGGGGTTGATTAATCGGGGGTCAAGGTTGTCAGGGAATCTTCCGAGGTTGGCTTTGCGTTGATGATGTGCAGCTCTGCAAGTGCGCGAACCTGTGTTTGAGCCTTGTGACAACACTGAATTCAGACTGCTGGTTTGTCACCCCTAGGTCAGACAAAGAAGCTTCGACAAGATGGATTTTTTCCTTTCAGCCCGAGGCGTCTATTTCCAGTGATCTGCGTGGTGATATACCCTGCCTCTCTGTAAGTAAACATCGACCCCATGTTGTACCTCCAATCATCCAACAGCGGGCGTTCTCCCAGTAGCGTCAGTCAGTAGGGCAAATCCAAGCTAAAGCTCATCGCAATTGGGGCTGAAGCCAGGCAGGATTGAGTGTTCAATTGCTGCTTGACGTTGGGAGCCACCCAGTCATCTAAGTACCAACTTTGTCAGTTGCTTTAAGCTTTGACATGTTCGGTTTGCCTTACCTCTGGCTGTTTGATGCCCCTTGGCACGTGTTTGGCCACACGCGACGCTTGCTTTTTTGCCGGGTCCTTGATACGTTAGTAGCAAGCCACTTGCCTTCTCCTTCTGACAATTAGGCGCAGCAGAAGGGAAGACTTTGTCAGGGAAACAAAGCAGGTGAACACATACGCTTCCACCACCTAATATTGAACCAAACTGGGGTGGGTCCTAGAAGATGTTGCCCTCGGGGCGCGCCGCCGGGTTCCATATTCATTTTCCTTTTGGGGCCGGAAAGGTGCCTCCTTGACAGCAAACCCAGGGGCTTAGGCTTCCGCCGCGCGCTCATTGAAACAATGAGGCCAAAGCACGAGCTGGGGATAAACCGGCTCACCTATGAAGGTCCCTTAGTTGGGGCTTGCTTATTCTTTCTAGCTTGCGTATTGTAGTAGTTTCTCAGGTCACAGAAAACGCATAATGTGATCGCCGAGGTCGTTCGTGTCTTGAGGCTGCCCCTTTCGAGGGAACGCAAGCAAGGGGAAGCCCAAGGCCAGTTCTCCAGTGGCTAGCCTAGCCCAAGCAACCTACCAGAGAATCAGTCGTGCAAGCCAATCGCCCGGTGCGCCATGGACACGGGATTGCGATGATCTGCAGGATCGGTGCACCGTGGTGTTGGTCTCACTTCGTGATGAACATGCAGACCCACATGTCTGCAGGATTGTCGTGCAACGTTCTTGTCTTTCATGAGCTGGCAGCTAATGCTCGCTATACCCTTTAGCGTTTCATTATGCTGTGTTTACATTGTGGGGGCGTGGTCACGATGCCTGAGCCGGGGGCACGCAAGGTGCCTTGAGTGCAGCGCATGTCCTGCAATACCTTTCTGTGATTTTGAAGAGCTTTTGGAACGGGCATCAACTCGTGGGTTGTAGGTTTGGCTTTCACGACCGTGGTCTCTGCACTGCCTCTGTGTGTGGACAACATTTCGTGGGGACGGCACTTTGCAAATGGTGGTGGGCTGCATGTCTGGAAGTGCCTGGAAGTGCCTTGAAATTGAACTCGGGCGCCGGGTCACTTACATTGCTTGGGCCAGCGGTACGCAGCATTGCTGAGACCATGTGCTATAGGTTTTGCAGATAGGTGCAGTGCACTCAACGGGTTACCAGCCTTCATGGCACCAGGAGTTTTACCCTGATACGGGCTGGCCTCGCATGCCTGCGCAAGTGCCGTGGCACAACACTTGTTTCTCCTGGTTCACCTTGCGACGTCCCAACCGCGCGAGGCGGTTGGTGCTTTGCGCTT
Organism: Effrenium voratum; assembly: GCA_963377175.1. NCBI lineage: Eukaryota > Dinophyceae > Suessiales > Symbiodiniaceae > Effrenium > Effrenium voratum. The sequence goes on along the minus strand of CAUJNA010000314.1, from coordinate 218,648 downwards.
GTCAGGAGGGCGCTAAGCGCTCGCGGTTCGCCTCGGCGCCCCACCGCGCAATGCGGTAGGTGATCTGTTGCCATGCAGCGCCCCAATTACGCAATGTGGTTGGTACTCTTGTTCTTGGCCAGTTTGGGAGTGCCAACGCGCACCTTGGGCTTCACTCCCCTTGTGTTGTGCAGACGTGTCGGAAAAGTCTGGAAAAGTTGTTCAGTTGCATTTTTTGCCTCGCGAGTTCTCAGCTAAATAAACACCCAATTCCAAAGGATCAAACCTTCAATCCAAGCCCGGGTTGATTGCGGATAAGGGCCCATTCATCTTCCTTGACGGCGGCCCTCCACCTCCGGTAGTAGGCACCGCGGTTTCCACCTCCACTTTCTTGACGATCTGGCCCTTCGCATCGGTCCCGTCGTAGATCTTGGCTCCGCCATTTCCGGCATCCCAACCACAAACAAGACAAGAATTTAAAATATTTGAGTTTTGCGGTGCCTGCACGTACAAGAAAGCAAGCCTGCCTTTTGCCTGGCATGGGGCGCCAACCACCAGCTGTTTGCTCAGGTGCCTGAAAGGCGGCAGTTCCACGTGGCCCCCAGTGGAGCTGCGCGAGCTTATGGGCTCGGAGGAATGGCAGCTCAGGCCCGTGCAGGCGCGTTTAGCCGAGAGTTGGGTGCCGAACCGTCGGGCAAATTGGTTGGACCTGGCCTTTGATGCCTTCATAGACCCAAGTGGGGCCGTGTACCTTCATAGGACTGTGGATGGACGAAATCCATGTCGCACCACCTAAGACAAGATTCCCCTGTAAAAGCCAACGATGGTTTCAACCATGGTTTCTACTTGGCGCAGGATTTTGTAGGTGCAAGGGGCTTGCCACCAAATAGCGAAGGGTTACCTACTATATGGGTTTGGGAGATGTTCAAATCCACCCCCGCCCCAACAAAAAACAACCCGCAGTGCTCATGGGATTCAAGGGGTTACACAGGATCTTCCTACGTTGGCCAAGGCGTTTGAAACAATATTGGCTTGCACAGGTTGTTTTTTTCAACTGTGGGCGTGGCACAGGCCTTAACTTCCCTGCTTACCCGTGCGCAAAGTGGGTGGTGCGCATTCAAGGCAACGGGTCAAAAAGGGAAACTGGGTACGGGGGAATAAACGAGACGGCTCCAACTGAAACCGATTGCGGGGTTCTTTTAGCACGCAGTATGTGTTTTGCCCGTGCTGTGTATTTGTAAAAGAGGTTTCAACTAAACCCACCGAACAGAGAAAGCAGAGGGAAAACGTGATGATTTGCAAAACGTGGACGCTTCCGCGACACCGCCTTACTCAAGAATATCTTTGAGCCTCTCATTGAAGAAGCTTTGTTGTTGGGCCGCTGTTGCCGCTCACGGAAACAGAGTATTCGAACAGTTTTGACCTTGGATGTATAGAGCTGGTAGCGCTTCATGGGAGTGGCTCAAGAGTGCACGGATCCTCACCAAACGGCTGGGAGAAACCAAGATAGCCTCTTTTCTAGCAAGTCTGCAGACGAGGATTATCCATTGGGGAGCTCTCCGAGAGAATTGATCCCCTCCTTCAAGCCAGGCTGTTAACTTGAACTACGGTACGCACGGATGAGAATTTGTGTGTGACCAGTGGGTTGGCGGGCAGTAGAAATCAATTCCCCATTTCCGGTTTGGGTAGCTTTGCTGTCGTGGAAACTCTTTTGAATTGACTGTACTTAACACGTGCATAAGTATGATTTACCTCGGCTGCCGGGTAACCTTACTTTTCAATTGGGCTAGATGTAGGGGTGCACAACGCCATACATATACATACCTATATCAATCGAAGGATGCACATATGCATATGATGGGGTCATCCCCAGGGGCAGATATATATATATATACATATATATCCATACATATATATCTCTCTCTCTCTCTTTCTCTCTCTCTCTCTCTCTCCCTCTCTCTCTCTCACTCTCTCTCCCGCGCCAAATACGTCGAACGCAAGCAAATCGAGCCTTCTAACGTGGCCTCAGGCAGGCCTGCCAAGGCAGAGTGAGAATCGATCCTGGGCTGAAAGAGTCGCCGTGAGAACTTGAAATGGCTGACAGCGACTAAAAGATGGGTTTGGAAGGATGGGAAAATGAGGTGGAAGCCAGGCAACGCCAATTCCTGACTGACAAGAATCCCCAATTGAGGCAATTAATTGAGGGGGTCCCTGTTTAGTGGAGAACATGATGTCCTGGGCCACAGCGAGGTTCCTCGAAATTTTCCTTTTAACAGACCTGAGCTTCTGTCGGAGTGGGATGGCACACCGCCTGGGACTTACGGATTCTTGCCCGAAATTCGGCGCACACGAATTTGCGTTTTGGGGCTTTGAGCCAGCTTCGCGGCTTATGCACGATCTGCTTTCACAGGTTTGAGCTATGCGCGATTGCCTCCAGCCTTAGAGCCCGCGTTAGGCTAGAGGGCAAAGCAGCAGCTTGCTGCTTTTCAACATGTTCAATGTTTGGGCAATATTTTCCGGAATGTACAAGTGGGCGAAGCCTTATGCCTCACCTCGGGACCCACCCAGAAAGAGGAAGAGATATGTTACCTATCCAAGCGGTCTGGATTTTGAGGACGTCTGGTGTGACACGCTCACACTCCAATTGCCTAGGGGACCCCCACCCTTTTTCACCCCTGAACACGCCCCGTCGACACCCCCCGCGCCCCCGAAGCCAACCCTAAACCAACCCTAAAGCAACTTTAAACCAACCCCAAACCACACCCAACCACCCGCCACCCAACCACCCCCCCTCCCCCCACCCCCACAAAGGGGTGGGCCTACCTTTGGGGGGGGGGGTGGGGGGGGGGGTTTATGGCTTGGACAAATATATATATATATATTAATATATATATATATATATATATACACATGTCGTCTGCACATACATATGTTTTGGTTTTGGTATATGTTTAGCCGCTGTATTCAAAGTTGAGTTAGTTTCGGAGGTCCGGCATGTGGAGTAGAATGTATGTGTGTGTGTGCTATATATAATGTTCAGCATTCGGGGGGGGGGCGGGCATTTGTTGCCTTTGAACAAATGATTCCAAGTCATGTCTAGACTTGAACCCCTTATTTTCCCAAAAGCGGGTGTCAAAAGGGCCAGCCTTGATCCACGTCAGCTTCAGTCAGGGAACGTGTCAGGGAATTGGGTGGCACAGGTCCCTTGATTTGCCCCAAGGGAGACGGCAACTGGGCGCAAACAGCCCGCAGTTTTGGTTGTCTCAGGGGATGGTAACTTGGACGTTGAAAGAACCCCCCCCCCCGCCCCAGAGGTGACACCCCGGTAAACACTTCTCTGGTGAGGATTCCACCTCGACGACGCATGCCGATCCACTTCGAATTCTCCGCAGTTTTCCGTGTGTGTCAAGGCTGGGCACAAGCGCTACGTAGTTTTCCCAACTTGTTTGACGTATGAAATTACAGGATTCAAGAGTGTTGAGCTCAGCCTTGTTGAGCAAAATGCAGCCAAATAAGGAAGCAGCTTGGGTCAGACACAGTGATTCACTTCAAACCGCAATTGTGGCGGTGATGTGAGCTTGCACGTCTCCTCGCACGTCTCTTGGGGGGAGGGGGGGGAATGGCCGACTGTGAAAGCCCGAGCTCCAGTATCCCAAGGAATTTGGCAAGATAAACTGGACTGGCAACTTTGAGGGAGTGGAACTCAACTTGACGGTTACAACTTGGGATTTTGTTTGCCTTCCCTTCGATCAAGATTTTCTCTTTGAAAAGGCATGTTGAACCTATGTATCAAGACGACTTGTCCCGAAATGTCGACCTGCATTTCCTTGTTTTCCGGTTGCCAGTGAGGCAACATGGCAAACCCCTAAGGCGGGCTGGTGCGATGACTACTCGGCGGGTAGTGGCTATTGCCCAGTGTATCCCGCTGAGAACGTGGACGTGCGTCTGCAGAACGGGTCCACACAGATGGTCTTGGCCAGATCTGATCACTGCAACTTGCCCGAATGATTGTTATGCGCACGGGAATCTGATAGTTGGCTCGGCCTTCGAGTCTTCACCTAGTGCCAACTCGGGGTTTGGACCGACGAGTTCTCTTACGGGGATGCAGGAATTCGTGGAAGTTCGCTGCTGGTGACATGTCTCTGCGCACAAAACCGGGCTGCAAGAACCGGCCGGTTTAGGCGTACCTTGCTGGATGACTCGTTGGCAGTTGCTTCTCCCGAAAGACACCCTTGGTACGCAAGGCGTGCCAGAGGGGGGGGGGGTTGGGGTGGAGGCAGTAAGTGCTTTGGGAGTGAGTTGTTGTTTCTCTTCGCCCCTTCTCTCGGTCACTTGGGTTGGTTCCTACGGCTCATCCGCCATCTTTGGGACAGAGGAAGTCCTCCCTGGAGTCCAAACAAAGCAAAGCAAAAGTCCAGGTGAATGCAGGGGTCACAAGTGAATTCGTAGAGTTCTCCTGTGTTCTTTGTTTGGTGAACAGCCCAAAAAAAGGACTTTGCTCAGAAGAAGGCAGGCCGATTTTGGGAACGGCTGCAGACTTTGCCGCAGCGCTTTGTTCGTTGCCCAGGCATGGCGCTGGGCGGAAACGGGTCGCACATGTTCCTTTGCCCCCCGCGCGCGCCCATTGCGATCATCATGAATCCGAAGGCGGGAAACCCACACGTGCCGTGTTGGCAAAACAATCCGCGGATTCAGACCTGTCTTGGTGGCTCCCAGCCATCCACTTTTTTTATTTAAGGTTTTGGGGTTTACTGGTATTTTCCATTTATCCCACTCATTGAAAGTTAATTTTTCAGCAGGGATCTGAGGGCCCAGCTGTTCATTCCTTTCGGAACAGCCTGTTTGGGCTGCGCCTGTCAGTGAATCGATCGATGGCATGTCCTGCCAATGAAGCTGTGACGAAGTTCTTCGGAAGAATTCTTAGGCGCGGGACCTTTTGCTGGGGGGGGAGCTAACTTTTTCAGTGTTTTCACATTTTCCGGTTATTTTTGCCACTCCCACTTTCCAGCAAGCAAGCACGCAAGCAAGCCTAGCAGCCACCAGGAAAGCAAGGCAGCCAGCACGCAACCAAGCAAGCAAGGAAGCAAGCCGGCAAGCCGGCCAAGCAAGCAAGCAAGCAAGCAAGCAATCAAAGCAGCCAGCAAACAAGCAAGCCATCCAGCACCTTAAACCCACCAACACGATCCCTAAACACGCCCCAGTAGAGGGGAGGGCGCTTGCTGGCACCCATAATTGTGCGCCACTCTCGTACAAGAGCCCTTTCAGGCAGGTAGCACGTCGGCGGCCATGTGGCTCCAGTTGCTGACGTCTTTGCGCCGACCGCGCGCACTGGTCAGACACTTTCGGAACAATCTCGCAAAGAAGCTGGGCTGCAGTCATGCATCGTTTGCTTGCGTGTGTTTCAAAGCCAAACGTTTAATCCTCCATATGTGGGCGGGTTGGACCTCCAAACAAGGTTGTTCCTGTGGTGCTCCAGTAAGCAAACATCACCCAGGATACCCTTCAAACACGGGCGCATCCGAGTGTTGGACGATTCGAGCCACTGTCCTCAGGTTTCAGCCAGTTTGACTTTCGCCGGAAGCCAACACGCAATATGATTTGGACACAATGATCTTGGTGAAGATGAGATGGTTGGACATAGTTTGGGGGACAGTTTTGGCTTACAGCCGTATGCCCTTCCAGGAAAAGTGTCTGACCTGAAACAACAACCAACACGCAAATGATTTGATTCCTGTTGGTAAATGGGTGTGTCTTGTTTGTAGGGGACCCCCAAACAGATTTCGGTGTTCCATTTGTTGTTTGTGTGAACCAACCCGAAAAGGGGCTTCCCAAAAACAGGATTCTAAGCTGCACATGGTCCGGTCGAACCGTCAGGGGGGAGCTTGGCATTTCAGAGCACTGGCTCTTCGGCGCGGAGGGCATCGGGGGGAGAAAGCGGCTGCGGCGCAAGCAACGCCGCTCGGCCGCTCATTTCCGCGGCTCGGGTACGGTGGATGGTTTCGGAATCCGCCAAGAACCAAATAGAAAACCATGGTTGAAGCCAGTGCGCGTTGGTATTTGCAGGGGAATCCGATCAATCCAGGGTTTCTTTGGCGCAGGATTTCCTCAGTTTGACCGGAAGGTTCTTGGTTTCAAAAATCCCAGGCCCCCAAGTTCTGACTTTGGCTAAACCACTCCGGTCTGTGTATTTCTGAGGCCCTTTTACCTTGAAAAAGGCCAGACACGTGTCAGGAAGTGAGCTTACAGTGAGGCGAAGAGCTCTGCGCTCGGGCCATGTCTGCCTGCTGCTGTATAGCATTTTGTTTTTTGGGCCACCAAGATTGACACAAACCCAGGGTAAACAATGCATAATACCTGAAATCTATTTCTCCCTTGGATTCTTGGAAGGCCCTTGGTTCCCCCAAAAGGGGGAAACCTGGCAAGTAACAACAAACGAAAGACTGCCTCTGCGGGGAGGTCTTTCTGGGCAAATGGCAAAGGCTTGTTTCATATGCCCCGCATGATAAGATCTCCTCAGTTGTTCCGCGACACCATGCTTCCGTTTTTTGTTTGGTTTCACTAAAAAGCGGCCAACCCCAAAACGTGTTGGCTTTCCTTCTACAAACGTGTCAACCCAAAGTCAGGGCCCACTCTACTAAGCTCACCGGTCGCAACTGGGTCCATAAACAGCCTCTCCGAGCGAGGTGCCGCATTACAGCAGCGGATGCTCTTTGAGGCGACGCTGAAGCGGTTGTTCCCCAGATAGCTGAAAGCTATAGGGGTTCTAACTTCTAATAAAGAGGGGAAGTGATTTGCAAGATTGACTGCCGAGTGCTAGGGGGCATGCAGTTTGGGGTGCTGGTGCTTGTGCTGCTTTGGGGTGCTGTTTTGGGTGGTACTGGTGACGATGCATTTGCGGCGTTGGCGGTCAGGTGCTCGGGGGGTTTGGGGTGCTGTCCGGGGGTGTTGTTGGATGCTGGTGATGGCATAGGAGCGTTTTTGCGGGCATGCAGCGCGGGGTAGGCGCAGCTTTTCGCTATTTGGGGTCTATGCTGGCGTATTTTTTTTGTGTTCAAGGGCCTCGCTGGATTTCAGGTAAATTTTAGTTGGTGTGGATTTGAACCCCTGCTTCTTGTAGAGGGCAAAAGGGAAACGAAACCCCTCCTTAGCCGCCAAGCCACCACTCGGGGGAAAGCTGACTGGGGTCTCTTGATTTGGGTGTTACTCAAAAAATGAGGCCATCCCGGAAGGAGGGCAAAAGGAAACGAACCAGTTTTGAGAAGCACCCAACGCAAGAGGAAAGTTACTTTAGCTTGTTTGACAGTAGTTTGACCTTCAACCTGTACCTGTGTGGGAAGGTGAGAGGGTCCCTGCTGACCAGGCCAAAACTTGTCGCAGCTCTGATGCGCGCGTCTAAGGCAAACGGATCTCTTGAGCAGTCCACTGGTGAACAATGGGAACGCAAAAGCTTTCATACAAAGACTCATGGATGAAAGTGAGACAACGTGAGATTCTACTGGTTGATTCCCCATTCTTTTCAACCATCGTTCTTTTCAAGAACCGGATGTTTCCCTGGGTTTTTGATGGTTTCCTGAAAAGAAGGATCCCTGGAAAGAATGGGGAAGGTACCCCTAGACAGATAGTCACGGCCTACTTTGCATGTGCTGGCCTCAAAGGTGCTCATTGACGGCTCGACCATGAGAGTTGCAGAGTATGCCTCCAAGATTCTTAGCTCTACATTTCTGGCGCGCGCATCGCGCGGGTTGATGCTGTACATTTGCTGGCTAAACATTGGGGTGTTTGTTTTCAATCTTAAGGTACCCCCCAAATAAATAGTGGTTTCCTTGTAACACCACAAAAAAAGGTACCCTCACAAACAACACCCGCATCAGCTTGGTCGCTTGCACTGGTGGGTTGCGGCTTACATGCTGTTGTTGAAACTCGAGTTTGGGAGCCTGCAAGCATGAGTGAGCCATCCCGGCCACAGCCCACCCGGTCAGCTGAAGCCACGGATCATATAGATCAACTTGCTGGTGTGTCAGGTTTGGGCGCCATGTGTGCCATGGTCAGAAGACCGGTACTTGGGGTTACGTTGGGATGGTCCACCTAGGGATCCTCAACCATGCTGATTCCTAAGGGAACCATGGCCACAGGCCATAGGAGTGATCAGCATTGCGCATGACATAGGCTTTACTTCACAGCGCCAACAACCGGCTAGCTGGACAGGTTGATCTGGGGGTGCTTTTTGTTGGGACCCCAAACATAGGGGTTTGTTCCGTTTTGAAATCTACAGGTTTGAAGGCCCCCTATCCACTCCCAGGATCTTATTGCCCCCTGGCTGGTGCATTCCTTGCTGCGCGCACGCCTCTGGGCGCTTGCCAGTAGTCCTGGTGAGAAATCCCTTCCGGCGAGTACAGTGCCTCAGCAAAATGAGTCCAGTGAGAGCGTGTGGGAAATACATCGGTTTTTGACGGAATCCGTTCGCAACACCTGTGAAAGAATGGAAGCCATTGCATTTGGTATTTATAGGGGGAATGAGCAGACACCAGGGTTTCTTGGCTGGTGCGAACTGGATTTCGTCCGTTCGCGGTACCTCTCGGTCTTGCCCGAAACTTGTAGAATTATTCCACGTGTGCTTGTTGCCTTTGTTGTGTGGCGACTAGGGCATGAGCAAGCATTTTGCATCATTACCGTTTCATACCCTTGCCTCTAGAATCAGCCGGTGAGTTTAATCAGGCCATACCTCTTGTTTAACTTGAGCTGGGAAGCCCCGCTTCAACTCTTCTGATAGTGCTGGCAGACTTTCCCAATGAAAGTTGAGATGGAACGGGGAGTGCCAATTAATCACACCCCTTCCACCCCGCATGGAACGGTCGGGGTGTAGCCCCGATAAAGGACCCTTCCGAAATTGTGGATATATCGGCTTATATGGGGGAGTATCGGAAAAACTAAGAAGGGTCGGCCTTCCGCCTTTGGCCCAGTTGGGGGTGGAGATGCCAGGCAATTGGGCGCTTTTTCTTGTGCTGTGTGTTGTTGGATGTTCATTGACCAGCTGAAAGCTTGTCGTTTGTTTATGCCCCATGCGGCTTGAAGTGATGCCATGGTTATGGTTGGAGGTGAGTCATAGTGAGTCTTTGTTGGAAAGGGCTGGAGTGCCAACCCCATTCTCCCAAGAATGGGCCCGGTTTGATTGCTCCAGGTCTTGGTTCAGACACAAGTGGCTGGCGAACAAGGGCAAGGAGCCCTACGCCACTTGGGCGGGCTTTCTACCTTTCCTGCGCTACATGTGGGAGCACAGAAGTGATGCCAATGATCCGACTCTTGGAAGCAAATGCGATCCCAGCCCCCTCAATGTATGGAAAGGAGGGTTGTACTTGAGAGGAACAAGACTAGCAAATGCTACCATCAGGTGTCCTTCCTGGGTGCAAGGAAAATATGTATAGATACATCATGCCGTGTGCCTCGTGCCACCTGCAGGGTCAAGAGTTGCATGGATATACGTTTCAATGGGGAACCTAGCTCCAAGGCGATTGTTCAATGTAAATCTCCATGAAAATGATGTCCACCAGAGGCCCCAAGCCACAATCATACCTACATGTATCGCGCCTCCTATCTGACCCTTGGCGTACCTCAGGGTAAGAGCCCCATGTCTAGATACATTATTGGTGGTCAGTTCGCCCATGGGAGGAGGCTCCACCCCCAACATGAGTTCCATGAAGTGACGCCCGACCCCTCTTCGTTAACTGTAAGTAGTTGGCTCAACACTCTGAACAATGGAAAGCGCAAAAGCGGAGTAATGACTTGTTGCGTCTCCAGAGGGACAGGCTTGTGGACTGCTGGCGAGGAACGGATTCTGGAAGCGGGTGTTGAAGAGGCCCTTCAACATGCTGGACGCTGCTAGACCGAGCCGTCAGGGACCCCCTCCAATGAAGGCTGCAACAACGGGTCCGATCCCCAACAAGTTCGCCATGCGGTTGGGTTCCACGTGAATCCGCGCAATGAGTGATTTGTGTCACAAGTTCGCTTTTTAGCTTTTCGTTGGGATTTGGAGAAGCATCACCTTGTGAACCGAGTCAATAGGGCCTTCTGCATGGAGTGCGAGGAGTGGGAGCTTTGCATCGGGAAGCCGGCACGCAGAGCTTTCAATGTGTCGCATTTTTCCGAGCCGGCGACCCATTCAAACGCAACATTGGTGCTCTCGGGGGTTTGGGATTTCGGATTGGGATTTGGAGGCTCTTGGGCCATTGCCCGGAGTTTCCAGTGGCTTCCCGAGTGGCTCAGATGCACGGGGTACCCAGCCTGAGGTGGCCCATACCATGTCCTTCCGCGACATCCTGGAGGAGTGGACTCGCCCAACCACGCCTCGGCTTCTTTGAGCTTTGCTGTCTTATTGGGCATTGCTATCGGCTTTATCGTTTTCAATTGAGCAAGTTGGTGATTCCGTCCACTAACCTCGAACCCACCAGAGACTCCCTAGAAGAAAGTTGTCTTCCAGACCCCTTCTCGCTCCGAACCACTCTTTCGCGAGAAAGGACCCTCTCCCCAAAGGTGCTTTCCAGCACCCCCAAACCATTTCCGGGGCAAGGTGAGGGAATTTACACGTTACACAGCCACCATAGCTGTGCATCCGATGAAATTGCTGAGGGTTGCTCGAGGGTAGAAACCATCTTAAGCCTGGTTCTTTGCAAAGGCGGTCTGAATCATTACCTTGGGTCACGAAAGGAGTCCTCTTCGTGGCCGTCCAATAGGGATGGATTGGGATTGGCCAAGACTCCATTTGGGTATGGGTCAAAATCAAATAAAGCACCAGGAATTGGACCGCAGGTTTTAGTCAATGTTTCAATTATCAGGGGCAAGCCATGTTCGGGTTACCCTATTTTTGACCCACACCCATTTGATTCATCTCGTTGATCAACTTGGAATCGGAGATGGACAACTTTCAGCCAGTGGAAGCATATGTGTTGCAACTGTCCCAAGCTTCCACGCCTCCACGCATGTCAAAGCCATTTGGCTGTGGGTCAAAGCAAATGGTACCATCTTGAGGGTAGGTGAATTCACCACCCATCTTAGAACCTATTTTAGTGGTTGGATTGAATCGGATGTTCACTGGGGGTCCGATTTGGATTTTGGCCCATGGCCATTGGAGCCGCCGCCTGCCTCGAGGACCCCAGATGGCCCCAAGAGGCCGCCGCCCGGCTGCGTGCCCGGCGCATCTTCCCGCTGCGATTGGAGGTGATGAGCTCGGACTTCGCCGAGCCCCGGAAAGCGCGAGGTCAAAGAGTGCTAGGAACTGAGGTACACTCCCTTCCAGAATCTTAGGACTACAACAAGTGTTTCTTGTTTATTTATTTTTGTTTGGGGGGGGGTCCAGGTTGGCAGAAGCTTTTTGCCTTTTGCTTTGGTGTCCTTTGCTTTTCCCTGGCCAATTGATCTGCCAGAGTTTTTGGAGCAACCCCCTCTTGTGGATATGTTTTTTGAGGGCAACGCCATTTGGGGCCAGCGGAAACCAGTTCGGTGTCCCGTGAGACGAGCCATGGTGAACAGACAGGTCCAGGGCAGCGCAGGGCGGGTCACCCGCGGGAGCCCACCACAGTGAGGTTCGGCATGGTTGATAGGTTACCGATCGATCTGCGGGTGTCTGCAACGTCAAAAGTTCCGCCCCTGGGCCTAGCTGAAGACGTGAAAAGCAAGGATGGGGCAAGGCTTACAGAAAAAGTCGGGCTGTGAAGAAGCATCTTTTCTTTTGGTTTGCCCAATCGACCACAAGCGACCCTCAAGTTTCAACCCTGCACTGCCCTCTTTTTTTTGTAGATGGTCAAACTTTGGCTTCCGTGTCGCTTGTTTGTGTGCGTGTTTGTGTGTTTGTGTCTCTGTGTGTTTGTGTGTGTCCCTATGTCTGCGTCTCTCTGCGTGAGTGTCTTCGGTTGTTTTGTTTGTTTGTTGGTTTTCTGCATGTGGCCTGGATGTTAGCGTCAGGTGCTGGGAGAGGAACACAGAAACAAGTGAAAGGATTGACGGGATCACTCCGGCACAATTTGGAGGTCGTTTTGTAATGGTCCTCTACTGGTTGCTTGCGGAAGGACTGTTTGAGTTATTCTTGTGCTTGGGCGAGGATAGATGGCGCAATTGCCTTCTTGTGGGTTCCTACTTCATGTGTTGGATTTGTACAGACACTTCCCTGGTTTGAACATCACCTTCGCTCGGGTTTTGGGATTGCTTGAACGTTTGCAGGAATCAGTGATGCGCCTTCTGATTCTGTGTCTCAGGAACTGCGGCGAATTCTCTGCCAGCGCCTGGGCTTCTGCAAAGGGCTCCCTGCGATTCCCCACGTGGTGCCCCGGGGGTTTCGGGCCTACCTGGCGGCTAAGCCGCCCTCCATGCAGGAGCCAGTGCAGGTGGGAAGGGGTAGAAAGGACCCGCACGGTGCACACTGTTTTTGCAAGGGAGTGTGTCTTTTTGGAGGGTACCCCCTCTTCCACGGGTGTAAGCTAAAACTAGACAAGCAAAACCACAGTTCTGGGTGGCCCCCAGAATCTGACAGCAATTTCCGGATTCTTTTGTTGGCGTTCTTCGCTGGCAAACTTGCCTTTCCAGGTTCTTTGGGCAAAAAGTGATGTTTCTGTTGGGGTGGGCAACAACACCGGGGGTAAAGACACGCCTCTCCCCCCCGGGCGGCAACCGAAAGAACATGTATGAAACTGCCAAAGTGCACTTCCTTTCCCTAGATCCCGAAGAGCCTGCACCGGAAGCCGGTGTTCTTGCCCGCTTTTCGGAATGTTTCCCCGAATGGATTTGATGGAAAGGCATGCACTTACTAGTGCAAACCAGCAACTGGCGATTTTTTGGGTGGTGTGCTGTAAGCGCACGCAGTCACGAAGTGCCTTTTGAGACGCCAATTTTCCGGCTACAAGTGTATCTAAGTTGCGTCTATTAGCCAATCATCTCGTGGAATAGTGGCTTTTGGCGAGCGCTGAACTTGGCGCATGTTTTGTCTCCATGGCTCCAAAGATGTGACAGAACTCATTCGGCCATCTTGCCTCCATTCCAAAATAGTTTGTGAAGTTCAGATGGGGCAGCGCCCGTGGGCCCAGAGCTTTTCATGTTCCTTTGCACGCTGTGCGAGCGTGCTTGGCAAGACTTCCACTGTGTGCGTGTATGTTTTTTGTGCCTTTTCCTTTGTTTTTTCGCATGACAAACTGCCCGTATTTGCAAACACAAACAGACCTGGGGCTGGGTTTCGCCCGTCGAAATCAAACATCAGAAGGGGGTGACACATGTTTGTTGGGGTGTTGAACCATTTTTGGAAGATTTGGAGTTTCGACAAAACTCAAATGATATGTCATTGGGCTCTAACAAGTTACTTCATTCAGTTGATCCTAAAGGAAAGACCTCACACTTCAACGTCTTGGAATCGGGGCGTCAAATCTCGGGGTCTTCAGAAAGACTTCAAATATATCGCAGTTCAAGAGTTGCGACTCTCCAGCTGGAGCTGCCCAACGCTACTTTCTTTTTGCACCTGTGCTGAAAAGTTGTGACTTTTGAGCCGGAGCTGCCAAAGAGCATTCCTCGATCTTCTAAATCATGGAGAGTTAACGTAAAACCCGGAGACCGCCTCCTTTTTGAGGGGCCTCAGTGAAAAAACACGGAGTTTTCAAACTCCTACTTCTTGAGGTAAAGCTGCTAAAATTGATTGTCGCTTCTGAAATTGGTTTGCGCACCTGAAACCCCCCAAAAAATCGCATTTTTTCGGACTTTCGCTTTATCCAGAATTCGAATTATTCGAAATATGAGCCTTTGGGTGACAAATTGGAAAGACAATTGAGAACAGCACACCTGAAACTCAGCGAAAAAACACCTGCAAAAATCACAGACTCCCGCAGCAACCCGCAAACTTGCGCAAAAACCCGCAAACCCCCGCAAAGCCAAAAGAGACGGAGTTTCCGGAGAGTGCATTTTCAGCAAAATGCTGTGGAATACCCACTCGAGAGCGCAGAGTTGAGTATTTGATGGGATGGTGTACGGAGTTGACTAATTGGGGGACAAACAGCGAAAAACACAACTGGACTTGTTTCCAATGATTGTTTCCCCCAAAATCACTCCTAGTTTTTGATTCCGCTCTTGCCTTTTGCAAGCCACTCCTGCTTTTTGATCCACCATGCGAAACTCTTAGTTTTCAGAGGGTCTTATGGAAATAGCCCAGTTCTCCTGCCAAAGCGTACTTCCTTCACTACGTACTGAAAAGTTGCGACTTCCGAGCAGGAGCTGCCAAAATGTACTTGCTTTAACACTTGCACTGAAACGTTGCGACTTCCGAGCCGAAGCTGCCAAAGCGTACTTCCTTCGCTGCACTTGTGCTTGAAAGTTGCGACTTTCGAGCCAGAGCTGGCAGAGTTTTTTGTCTTTACTACACGTGTTCTGAAAAGTTGCGATTTTCGAGGCGGAGCTGGCTGCCAAAGTTTTCGGAGGGTCTTATGGAAATAACCCAGTTCTTCCAATCCGCCCATAGGAGCTTTGGAGCTCGGAGGCCTTGGAGATTATGCGGCCCGGTCAGGGATGGTTCGACATCCTAAACTGGGCCCTTGGCTACATGGTCCCCTAAAATGGTGTCACTTTAAATTGGCATACCCCAAAGGCCTCACGGGAATGGCAACTTCCTTGAACCAAATTGTCCCGAATCCATTTTGAGAAACACTCGCTTAGGTACCAGGGGGCTAGAACCAGCTTCTGTGGTACCTGGTTAATTTCCCATCATGGACCCCCCCGTGCGGGGCAAGAAGATGTTCCAATCCCTCCTAGGACCCTCCCCTTTCGATTTGTTCGCCCCTTGCAAACGTGTTCCGGAGTTACCCTTGAAAAGCTCGGCTTGTAAAAGCGAGTTGCGGGGTTTAGAAACGCACAGGGGGAGTTCCGGTTCACCATCAGTTTGACGGTGGCGTTGTGTGTCACGGTCATTTAGGTTGGACCTAGCAAGAAACAGAAGACATTAAAGTGTCGCTATTTCAGGGTCAGACTGTAGCATAGGATCAACGAAAGTAACGATTGTCACACGGCTCTCTTTCTTCCGAAGAAAATTCACACTTAGGCTTCCTTCTTGCCTTCGCTCCACTTTTTTGTGGTAACCTAAAAGGTGATCAAGTATCCAATATTGCCGCCCCCTTTCATTGCAAGCGACTAAGTGGCCTGGCTGTGACATGTTCTGACTTTGCTGGAGGCCGGCCTGACCATGTTAGCACAGCGGCAGTTTTTCAACGGCAGAAGCTTCGACTCCCAGATCGCATCGAATTGAACCACCAACATTTTGTTCGGTGGGTTTGCTCACCAGTTCGAACCTATACGCTTGGGTTCCCTGAGCCAGCATCACGCACAAATGATATATAACCAGCCGTTGCATCGGCAATCCACCAAAGTCCCTGAAATGGTTGACAACGGAGACAACAAAAAGACAGAGGAAAAAAGAAAGAAGTAGCGGGAAAAAAAGGCTAGAAAGAAGAACATACAGGAAGAAAGAACGAAATGACGCACGCAAGCAAGCAAGCAAGGAAGGAAGGAAGGAAGGAAGGAAGGAAGGAAGGGAGGGAGGAAGGAAGGGAGGGGGGAGGAAGGGCAGGAAACTAATAGAGAAAGAAAGAAAGACCTAACAACATGCACAAAAAAAGAAAGAAATGAAAATGAAACAAATATGAGAAATGAACGAAGTATATGAAACCATGCAAGCATATATATATATATATAGAGAGAGAGAGAGAGAGACAAGGAAGCAACCGAGCGTGCAAACAACAAAATGCAAAAAAAGCAACAAGACGCAAACACACAAATACACAAACACACATCAAGGGCTTGAAGATGGAAGCAGAACAGGTGTTTGGTGATCCGTTCTCGGCTGCTTGGGGTCTTCGTTTTGTTTAGCCTCAGGTGGCGCATGTTCGACTCGGACTTTTCAGAGCTCGGCTACTCAAGGGACGCCTTGGTCGAGAAGCCCATCTCCTTGCCCACGCCATGGGCGACATGTGTTTAGTGAGTCTGGGCTCGAAGGATGACATGACCAGAGGAATGAGAAATGCCCATTTGCAGGGTTCATCCATCCCACCAGCTACTCACCTTATGGGTAGTCAATTCCTCCATCCCGCTGTTTTCTTTTCATTGATTCACTCACAACAACTGCTTCAAGTTGTTGAAGTTAGTTTCGGACTAACTTGATTTCGGAGTAACGGGCTTGTGAGCTATCAGGGGTGAAGTCATCCTACTGTTGGCCTATGTTGGCCTGCATGGGTGCTTGCTCACAAGTTTGGCCACAAGAAGCTCAAGTTGATGGGTTGTTGGCTTGTTGATTTGCCCGGGCCGTTTCACCAAATGAGGATTTCTCAGACTTAACTTCTCAGACTTGCCGATTTGTTTAAGCTGCAGGCGACTGCAAGGATGTCACGCGCTCCCAGATGCCTGCAGGGTTCACTATATCTCCCAGCATGGTGGTGTTACAACTCACCTTTTTGCAGCAAATCAACGCGAGTTGAAAGGCTCTTCTTGGATGCAGTATACCGGCCTTTCAAAAACACAACCCTCAACCGCGCTCAGAAATGAATAAGTTGCGGAGAGACTTAAGTTTTACCTTTTTCAAGATCGCGCTGATTGAGAGACATTGAGAGATTCGCTTGAGAGTTTGTGAGAGGTTCCATTTTTTTGATTCCCGCGCTCCAGGCCCGTGCCATTTCCAGAGTTGCCTTCCTGTGTTCTTTGCTTCCACGTGTTTGAACAAATTTGTCTCACGTAGTACGGCACCCTCTAGCAGCAAATGCGCGCAAAGAAACTGATTTCTTGGCATCAAACTCAGCCACTTATACAGTGTTTGCCATCCGAGATTTTCAACAACAGCACGCGCAGCGGCCAAGTTACAGCAAGAAGCTTCACTTGCTACCTGTACAGAAACATTTTCTGTGACCATTGTTGCAGTCTGCAAGCTAATGATTTTGAATACGGTTTCAGCGAATTTCTGGTGTTGAATGCGGTTTGCATGTGAAATCACACGTCCGGCGTGCTAAATGCCCCGCGCATGCTGAATTAGTTGGATTTGGTATGAACATTGCGCGTGATTAAACAAAAAAAGTATTTTAGTACTAAATTATTGCGATGTTTTTTTTAGACGCCTTGCAGCTTAGAGGATGTGTCAGAGAGTGCCAATCTGTGCTTTGTGTCTTTTGGTAACTGCCTCTGACATCCGTTCGCAACGGTTTGCTGACCGCTCCTGGCCCCATGGCTCCAATGGCCGGTGGCTTTCCGTTAAATCCGCATGTCGAAGCCTTCGGACTGGGCTTGGGGAAGCTGAGTGCAGGGATTCCGCAGGTTCACTTTCAGACTTTCAGCAATTTCAGCACTTGAGTTGACCGGCGCTTGCTTCTCGGGCTCAAGTTGGGATGCTCATCGATCGCTCTTGGGGGGCGCTCGAGCAACGCCATGGAGTGGAGCTTTTCGATTCAATCCAGCGGGTCCGTGGCCATGTGGGTGGTGAAGGCTTCCGCCCTGCTGCTCTTTGAGCTTTGGCATGTGCAAAGGCTTTTGTTTTGCGGGCATTAGTTGACAATCAGGATTATCTTCATGGTTTGGATTGGCGGTTTGTCGGGTTGAACCCCTGGCTCTTGTAGAAGGTAACTGGGCAACTTCCGCTTAACCACCAAACAACCAATCCAAATCACAAATAGTTAAACGTTGTGTCAGCAGAATTCCTGGTTGGAGTCTGGCTGAAAGTGAATAGACAGAGCATGACAAGTGCCAATGGGATGATTATCCTGTACGCCTGTAAGTCCCAACCAAGGCTTCCTTTTCCCTGGGTGAGCTTCTTTGGGGAAGGGATCTGGGGACCCCCTTTTTTTGGCGCAGCTTCAGACGGAGAAGCGTGCTGGATGCCCCGTGCGACTGATGGTTCTCAACCCCCGGCCCGCGATTGACTGAGGACACGACGCCTAGCCACGAGGAGCTTGCAGAAAAATGGGCTGCTGGCTCCAGGCAGGCGCGAGCTCCGTGAAAGAGTTGTGGAATCTTTTGGCACAGGCTCGGTTTGCGACGGCCATGAAGCTTCTCCGCGTTTTTCACACAAACACCAACATGCTTTGCTTCTGGCTGAGGTGAGCAGATTGGGACGGACATCATCTCAGAACTCTGGCTGCAAACTGTCCGACGCAGCGGAAAGCACCAATCCAAACTCAAGGAGGCGATGAGGCAGCAGGTGATCACCTTTGAGCCGTCCAGTTCCAGTAAAGGACAGGAGTGCGTCTTTTTATGATGGTACCTTTCTTGGGGTGAAACAAAGGTAAAACCACAAATTTTCAGGGTCCCGTATGTGAGACTGATTTAGTGTTTACTGCCCTGGTGATCACCTTTGTTTGCTAGTTGTTCAGCACCCTTCTAATCAAAGGAAGTTGAGAAGAAACTTCCGTGTTGCGGCAACTGAAAGAAGCCTTGCGTGTGGCGAGGCAAATGCGCAGGAACTGCAACCCTCTGGTTTCGGTGGGTGCTTTGGGATGCGCGAAAGTTAGCCTGATCGCGCCGCCTAGTCGGAGCGCGTTTGGGCGACCTCGGAGCGTGCGGGGCTCATTGGCGCGTGACCGCGCGCTTTTCGCAACATCGGGCGCAGCGCTGTCGCAAGGTCAGGTTCATATTTCGAGGCAGGCGCAGCGCTTTGACAAGGTCAAGCGCAGATCTCGTGGCAGGCGCAGCGCTTTGACAAGGTCAGGCGCAGATCTCGTGGCAGGCGCAGCACTTTCGCAAGGTCAAGTAGAAGTTTCAAAAATGAAAAAAACTATAGGTTTGTTTCTTATGTATGTTCTTCTTGGTGCTTCTCTTCCTCATTCTTTCCTTTCTTGTTTTTCATGCTTCTTTTGTTTCCATCTTTCTTGCTTTCTTCCTTCTATTCTTTGTTCCTTTCTTGCCTTCCTTCTTTTCTTTCTGTTCTTTATTTCTGCACTTTCTTTCTGTACCTATTTCTGTTCTTTTTTATCCATGTACATATCCATCTCTCTATTTGTCTGTCTAACTATCTATCTACGCTTTCCCCTGCAATCAAGCTCTTCTCTATGCACCTACCTATCTGCATATCTGTCTACATATCTACCTACCTCCTACTTACCCGCGATCTGCCTACCGATCTACCTGTCTATCCATCTATCTCAGTTCTCTCTATCTTGAAACCTATCTATCAGTTTACCGGATCGACCTATCTATCGTTCTCTCTCTCCCTCTCTCCCTCTCTCCCTCTCTCCCTCTCTCCCTCTCTCCCTCTCTCTCTCTCTCTCTCTCTCTCTCTCTCTCTCTCTCTCTCTCTCTCTCTCTCTCTCTCTCCCCCTCTCTTATTACTTATCTATCGCTCGACCTTGCGAAAGTGCTGCACCTGCCTCGCAATCTGCACCTCACCTTGCGAAAGTGACATCCGCGCATGACCTTGCAACAATGATTCCCCTGCCGCCCACCAGCTTCGCCGGCTCGGCTGGTATCCTTCTCTTCCGTGGGTTCCCCATGAAAGATGGAACAAACCTCCAGAAGCGGAGCCCTTGTCACCCGGGTCGCCGGGCTGCGTAGACTTGCTGTTGGAGAAGTCTTTGCCTACGAAACTTCCAGCACTGCGGCTTCCTGGCTCCAAATCATTCCGAGGAGTGGTCGACGACTCGCTTTGCTTGCCATTTCGGCTCGGAGGATCTCGTGGAGATGCTGCTGGAGGCAAAAGCCGCTTGTGAGCTGCGGAACGCTCGAGGGCGCACAGCGCTGCAGATGACGCAGTCCGCAGCGGTGCTGGATGTCCTTCACCGCCATCAGACCTCTTTCTCCGTTTGAGCGCCGAAACGAGCAGCGCGCGGATCGGTGTTTCGGATGTGTTGTAACCCGGGATCTGGTTGGCAGATGTTGGAATCTTTGACATTCATGACTCAGCGAACCGCGCGCTGCTCAAGCGCATGACTCGCAAATCGGAGCTCAGCGCAGAGTTTAGGAAGAATTGCTTCAAATGACCGCACCTTAATTGTGGCAGCGTGGGTTGTCGAATTGCTCAGCACTTCAGGTTCTTAAGGGATGCCCATGTGCATACCATGCGCTGTGTGCCTTTTCAGTTACTTGATGCTGCTGCTCGTCTGTTGGCTCAGCTTGCTGCAGCTGGCCAAGCTAACCTCTGTCCCGTTAGAGCTCGGGGCAGGGCGACCAAGGGCAGAATCAGGCAACGCCTGTCGCCCATCTCTCCCTTGTGAGCTTTCATCATCAGTTGGGTCGGACGCAAAGAGCCTTAAGTGGTGGGCGCTTTCTCTTACTTTTCAACGCAGCTGTGTTCGGGGATTACGGCCTCTTATAAGCTAGCGACCAAGTCGCGTGCCGCACGAGCCCTTTTTGACCGGCTTTGCCCATCCAAAGGGTGACTGACTTGCAGCCTGGGGCGGAGTTAAGACAATGTTTATGTTCTGGTGGTGAGTTAAAATCCCTCAGGGTCCAAAGGCCTTTCGAAGATAGGCCTCTGACAAGAGGCCTCAAAAAGGTCAAAAGGCCTCATTGAGTATCATGCCGAGTATATGTGCTGAGTAACCATCCCCAGGGCCCCGTTTTGCTAAAAAGTCACCCTTGCGTCTAGTAAAGCCGAAATGTGAATACATCCACAACTATCATGCACCCTGCCTATGCAACAAATCGTTTGGGTTGAATTTTATCGCTGCATCTTCAGAGAGCGGCTAAACCAGCGCAAGTTGGCAAAGAGAGCATGGATCAAGCTTCACCAAACGTCCACGCAGGCAAAAGTTTCAAGGATTTCAAATTCGGAGGGGCCCCAAACAAAATACGTCCCGGATCGTGTCAATTCAGGGGTACCCTCAAATATATGTCCACAGGCAAACCATGACTTTTCGGGCCTTTCCACGGGCAATCCACGGGTTGTCCACGGCAACCACAAATGCAGTTATTTTTGAACAAATCGAGTTCGATCCCAGGAGCCTGTGAAATCACACACGCATAGTCTGAATTGCTACCTGCCAGGAGTGCCAAACACGTGCGTTGCCCCTGCATCAACACCTCCTAGCCAGGCTGTAGGGCTAGCTGCCAGGTGCGATCTCCAGTGGCTGGCCCTTCGAGAAAAAAAAGTGGCCCCAAGGATAGTCAAGATTGCCACACATACTTTTCAAGGCCTAGGCTTGAAAAGGAACATGCTATTTAAGGCCGAAGGCCTCACCTAGCAAGGCCTAAGGCCTTACTTAGCAAGGTTCTAGAGCCTCCAAAAGTAGGCCTCTCCAACAGAACAAGGCCTAGGCCTCACCAAGAGAGGCCTTGGACGCTTAGGGAAATGTCATAAACAATAAAACTTACAACTCGAACAAGGCATATTTGCATACAAATTGGGAAGATCCCCAGCTCTGTTTGCGCCATTGTCTCGCTCAAGATGAGGTGCAAATGAAATACCGGGTTTCTGGAAGAGGGAGGGGAACGGCCGGATTCGAGGATAGCGGACGCAGGGTGGCCTGTTAATCGCTAGAAGTGTCACCTAGTGTTGGTAGTACCTAGACGGGCCATCTCCGGCTAGCAGTGCGGAACGGCGCTTCTGGAAGCACTGGGCTGTAGTGGCGGAGCAAGCTCTACTTCGCTCCCTGCCAAATGTTGGCGATGAAGGGAGATCCTGTTCCTCCCTTTTGTCCGCTTCCGCTGCCCCACGCAACAGCAACCCGGCCGGCACTGCCGCTTCAATCATCCAATTTGTTTTGCTCTTCCAAATGCCGACTTTCTTGTACTATGGAAATTAGCCAGTTCAACCAGTATGTCCGAGCGATTCGCGAGCGATTTGGAGGCAAGAAAACGGAGAGCCTTTTGCGCGGACTAATTCTGCTTGCACGCCCTAGCGCTCCTCTCCCAGGAAAGGCGACAAAAAAGCGCCAAATTTGGTGGAGTGCGTTTGGCAGCCAAGTCTTCTGGGGGTGGCTAACTGTGCATCTCACATCTTTATGGTTTGCTACGTTGGCGGGGGAGGGATTCCGAAGCTTCATATTCACAGTTCAGCGACTCAGTTCGGGCTCAAGTTGATGGGGTGATCGCTTTGCGTTCGGAGCTCACGGCTCACGGCATGGAGCGGAGCTTCTCGAGTGCCCCCATCGAGTCCGTGTCCGTGCCCATGTGGGTGGTGAAGGCTTCCACCCTGCTGCTCTTTGAGCTTTGGCATATGCAACGGTCCTTTTTTCGGGAATTGTTTGACGATCAGGCAACCCTTGGTGGTTTAGATTGGTGGTTTGTCGGTTTGAACCCCTGTGCAGGGTAAATGGGCAACCCCCGCTTCACCAAACAACCAAACAACCAATCCAAACCACAAGTTAGTAAGCTGACAAGACAGGCTTGAACCCAGGCTCGTGTCAGCAGAAACCCTCGTTGAAGTCTGGCTGGAATTGAATAGAAAAAACATGACAAATACCAATGGAATTGCGAGTCAGCGGTTTAATATTTTTTGGCCACCAAGGTTTCCCTGGCCCTAGATGAGCTTCTTTAGGGAAGGGAGCTAGGGACCCCCCTGTTCTGCGAAGCTTCATCAGAAGCATGCTGGACACCCAGCCTTGTTGGTTTTGCGCGGCGATGGTTCTCAGAGCTTTTGTCCCACGCCCAAAGGTTCCGACTTTCGGCTGGCCCTTGCGCCTGAGGACACAATGCCTTGCCACGAGGAGCTTGCGGAAAAAGGATTGCTGGTCCGGCTCCAGGCGCGAACTCCAGGGACTTGTTCATCGGTTCGGTTTGCCGCCATGAAGCTTTTCCTTGATTGAAATGCTGCGTCTTTGTTCAGGTGAGCTATGTTCATCCAGGGTTGGCGGGTTGACCCAAATGATGTTGGAAGACTGTCCGTGCGGCCTCGCTTTCCAAATGCAGCTGACAGACTCCCACTGAGGGAGTGTGTTCCATCTGCAGCTGCATAAGCCTCGCAAAATGGTCTTGACTGCCCGTGTAAGCTCCGCCAGGAAGGCATGTTCTGCATCTTCGTGTCCCACCAATGGCTGGGTACCTTTCATCCAGACCCAACGGGCGAGCAGCTGCGAGTGCTGCAGGATGCCTTGCGGAACCTTATGAGAGGCGAACGGGGTTCGAATTTAGGCACTCCGGGGACCTTTTGTTCCCGCTGCGAATGTGAGGAACTTAGATGACTTCCAAGTCTAGGCTTTTCGGTTCTGGCATGCAGTTTTGCTGACGATGTTGCAAGCCGCCTGCAATGTATAACAAGTATCCCGTGGCCGGAAGCAGGCCTAATATGCTCCGAGGTTCAGAAGAGCGTTGTCGATTTCGCCCTCTAACGGGAATGTCTTAAATAACGGATGCCACTAAACTGTGGTTTTGCTTTTAGAGTTTCTTTAAAACAGCCCAAGCTGGTGTTTTTCACACCAACACCAACATGTGTTTCTTCTAGCTGAGGTGAGCAGATTGGGACGGACATCACCTTAGAGTTCTGGCTGCAAAGCGTCCGACTCAGCGAAATGCACCGATCCAAACTCAAGGAGCAGATGAGGCAGCAGATGTCAGTTAAGATATTTTTGGGTAAGGGTTTGTTTGTCTTTTTGTTGTCTGATGGTACCCTTTTCGGGTGGTTTTCAAGGCGTATAAAAGTAAAACCACTAATATTCCGGGCCCCCCATTTTGAGTCAATCAACTGCCTTACAATTTCAGTATAGTCTGATTTAGTGTGTAGTGCTTGGCCTTGCTGATCACCTTTGTTCGTTAGTTGTTCAGCACCCTTGTAATATCCTTTTCTTCCGTGGCCATCGCAGATGGAATTGGCCCTCCAAAGGGGAGCCCCAAGTCTGGATGAATTCAGAGACTTGCTGTTGGAGAAGTCTTTGCGAAATGCAGAGAGCCATTCCAGAACGCAGGACGCCTACATATGGCTGGATTGGCTCAGCATTCCTCAGCAGGACGCAGAGCGTGGCAACCACAACTCAGCGGACGAGCTAGGGCAAGTTGTAGAGAGCACACCCTCTACGTCGGTGGGGTCTGCCGGGTGCTTTGTCGGTCAGGACCGCGCAGCGTTTCTGGCGTTTTGCGCGTACAGTAGGTTCAGTTCACTGATTTGCTTAAGTAGTCGCGTTGACTGTTGGTGTTCGTCCCGCAATCAGGGTTCGGCCTTCGGTAAATGGATTGCAACACGGCACAGTGTTGGGTAAAAGATGTGAAAGCAATATTTGCACACAGCCGGCTGCGCCTCATATCTTTAGATGAAAAGCCGCCCGTGTCGCAGCAAACGGGAATCGCCAAGTTGGTAGGGGAGCTGTAGGCTCCTTTCCTGGGCACACCCTCTCCACGATGATGATGGCACCGGCCGGCGCCGAGTTCTACTTCGATGATCCGGTTGCTGACGAGCCAGTTTGACCAGGCCACGGTGCAGGAACCCCGCCCGGCGACCCCGACCTTGTCAACTCCTGCGCCGAGCTCAGCTGCCCGAAGCTACGCCATGGACAAGAAGTTGCACCTCGTGGCCATGGCAAGGAGGCGGCCAACCTGCGGCCCCCTCTCATGGGCAGAAGATCCTCAGTGGCCCAGACACGGGCCTTGGCACACACACACACCCTGACTATGCTGCTTTTCCAACGCAGCAGCCCTCCAGCGAAAACAGCCCAATCGCTCCATCATGCAACTTGGTCCTGGAAAAGGCAAGGAAGGGCTTGCCCCCCTACCGCCAGGCAATAGTCGCAGAAACCATCCTCAGCGAAACGGCTACAAGGGACGGCTACAACCACAACGAGACTTGCGGCGACATGCCGACCGATGAGCCTGAGAATGCAGACACAACAACAAGTTCGCCTGCCCAGACACGCCGATGCCTGCGCTTGTGGTTCTGAGGATTTTGATCCCCATCAGATGGCAGACGTCCACCGAGATTGCTCGCAAGCTCAGCGCGGCCTCCATTCAAGCCTGGTAATTGTCTCAAGCCCTAAACCCTAAACCCTAAACCCTAAACCCTAAACCCACGTGGACACGGCCCTGTCCGCACCCACGAACGCCCCCACCCCAGAAGCCCAAACTTGGAGTCCAAATCCCCACCAGCCGTCTGCCGAAACTCGGAGCTCACGACACGGGCAAACAGGTTCAAACCTGATAGAAGCCACAGACCGGCGTGCAAATTGCTTGCCCAAAGCTACCGTTGCACGGCCTGTCCATTTACCTGCCCAGTGGCCCTTTTGCTTTTTCTTTTTCTCTCTATCCAGCTGCCTGCCTACTCATCCATGCATCTCTCTGTGCATCTATTCGTCTGCCTGTCTATTTGTTTGTCTGTCCATCCGTCTGTCCATCTACGCATCTGTGCGTTTGCCAAACAATTTGTTTAATCTAATCTACTCTTCTCTCTCCAGCTATTTTTCTACGTATCTCTCTATGTGTGTATCTGTCAATTCATCTAGCCATCCATCTGCCCATTACCTACCCATCTTTCTTTCTGTCTACTCGACTACCATATATCTCATGTAATGTAGCCCCATCTACCGACCTAGCCACCCATCCATCCATCTAGCTACCTACCTCTCTCCTATCTATCTAAATCTCAGTCTAATTGCCTGTCATCTATCAATCTATTTGTCTATCCTTCTATCTGTTTATTTTTCTATCGAAGTATGATTGCGGTAAACCCTGTCCGTCAACACGTTAGGTTGAGACCGTCGAGCCCGTCAATCCCGTGAATCCCGAAGCCCGTCAAAGCCGTTGTGCCCGTCAGGCCCGCCCGGCCCGTTGGGGCCGTGGGCCGTCCGCCAGCGGCCGCTTCTCGACCCATTCGGGATCGAAGGCGGCATTCTCAAAGTGCACTTGCCCGCTATGGTGACCCCAGCGCCTCGAACACCAAGCGTTGCATTCCGGCCACTTGTAATCGGGGCCGGCCCACCGCCCGCCCATAGGCCGTTTGCCAGCCATGCCTTCATGACCACTTTGTGTGCACCACTTGGCCGGCATGACTGTCAGGTTTGAAACCATGTGCATCATGCACATGGCCAACTCCAAGACAACTATCAGTTTGAGCCTGGTGAAGTTTTACCACTCGTACCACCACCATCCCTGCCAGCTGTCATCCAGCGCCAGCTGCGCCACTGCCACGGCCAGAGGTTCGGCCTGCCTCATGGCACAAAGTAGCGCACTACACTTTCGACGTGGATGCTCACGCACACCCAGCCGAGCATTGCAGCAAGCAAAACCCAACAAGAATACTTAACCGGCAGCATCAGCAGCAACAACAGCTGATGGAGCAGCAACAACTATGACTGATAACTTGCAACCCCTCAACCGCGTCGATCCCGCCGACAGGCGTAGCACTCACGCGCCCGCCGGCGCCAACAGCTACACTACGCAGATGTACGCAGCAACGCCGGCGCAGCAGGTGCATCCCACGATTTACCACGACCGTGGCATCCCAACACACAGCCCGACGGCGATGTCACACCGCTGCTGGACATCCAAGTGCCAGCCAGGTCTGGCAAACATACCCGAACTCGCCGAGGACAACGGCCCTACATCTGACAAAGCCCGCTCATGAGGCGGCAGCTTCGAACCACCACACTTCTTACGGCACGGCGTTGAAGACTTGGTTCAAAACAAGATCCTTCAAAGCATGACCTCACGGGTGGCCAGGACACACAACAAAGATAGTGTCCGCTGGACTTTCCCAGCGCTTCATGACCCACAATACTCAATCGCCTTTGAATAGGAGATCCCGGCCCCCAAACAAAGAAGAGCGGAGCCGAGCTTGCTTCCGCAACAAGGGGAAGCTGCCCAACGGAGCGTTGCAGCGGCTCGCATCAGAGAGCCGCCCGAAGCTGGCCGCAGCGAAGCCTCGAGAACACCGCCAAGGAGTTGCACACGCTCTATAAGGCCTGAGATCAGCAATGCGGACCTGGACAAAAGCTGATGCTTCGTGGTGAGCGCAGCCCCTCAAGGCACGAAGGCCATCACGACGGGGAATGTGATCAATTGGCGAGCGTGCAGAAAGCAGAGCCTGCGCACTACCTTCCGCTTGCCACAGCTCCAGGAGGTCACCGACTGCCGCTCCTCTTCATGATGCATCTGAGCGCGGAATGGACAACCGGAAGCGCACCACGGTGGATTCCCGGAGCATCCATGAACGAGAAGTCCAGCACATGTGTTGGCGGATGGGTTGACAAAGTGAAACAAGACGGTACTCTGTAAAAGTGGCATTTGCACGCAGCCGGCTGAGCCTGAGATCTTAGATGAAAAGGCACCTGTGTCGCAGCAAGCAAGATCGGCCAAGAAAAGAAACGGCCCCTGCCTCATGACGATTGTTTTGGCTTCAGCGCCCTTTGCAGTCTTGGGCGGTGTTGCTGCAACGACTTTCGTGGTCAGGCGGACTATATCAACATGATTCCGGAGTACGTGAAGGCGTCGGACATGTTTCTGCGCCAAGTCCAGTAGCATCTATGGTTTGTTTTTGTGTTTTGTGTTTTTACAGGGTGTCGGACGGCAATGCTTGAGAGAAACCAAGCCACAATTGCATGTTTTCCAGGCCGCCGTTTTATGTGAGTCGAGGTTTTTAGCGCTTGCGCCACGCTCCCGGCACACTGTCACCGGCGTCCGCTGCGACTACTTCAGTTGGTCTGGGAGAGGGTGGTGTCGTCTTGAGCTGTGGTGCAAGATGCTATCTGCCTCTTGGTCGCATCGTGGGCTGAGGCGTCTTTGTTTGGAGGATGTTTGGAGGTTGGTTTGCTGACTTGTTGGTTGTCACATTGATCTGCTGGTTGTGAATTTGCTGGTGGTCACACAGATTATTGGCACTTCGTCTGATTTGTGTGTTCGCTGGCTTCTGCACATGTTTGCTCAGACTGGTGGGTCGGCTGGCGTTTGGCTGACTGACTGGCTGACTGCATGGTTGGCTCGCTCATTTGGTTCATTGACTGATCAGTTGATCGATTGGTTGCTTGCTTGATTGATTGATTGATTGACTGATTGATTGATTGATTGATTGATTGATTGATTGATTGAGTGAGTGAGTGAGTGAGTGAGTGAGTGTGTGAGTCAGTGAGTGGTTGAGTGGTTGAGTGGTTGAATGAATGGAATGGAATGAAATGACATGAAATGAATTGAAATGAAACGAAATGCAATGCAATGCAATGCAATGAATGAATGAATGAATGAATGAATGAACGAATGAACGAATGGACGAACGGACGAACGAACGAACGAATGAATTAATGAACGAATGAACGAATGAATGAATGAATGAATGAATGCATGAATGAAGGAATGAAGGAACGAAGCAATAAAGCAATGAAGGAATGAAGGAATGAATGAATGCATGAATGCATGGATGCATGAATGCAATGAATTCATGAATGAATGAATGAATGAAGGAATGGAACGGAACGGAAGGAAACGAAACGAAATGAAGTGAAATGAATTGAAGACCATGCATGAATAATGAATGTACGTATGAATGTAGGAATGAATGAATGAATGAATGAATGAATGAATGAATGAATGAATGAATGAATGAATGAATGAATGAATGAATGAATGAATGAATGAATGAATGAATGAATGAATGAATGAATGAATGAATGAATGAATGAATGAATGAATGATTGGATTGTTTCTGCATTTTAGCTATTTCATCGATGTGACTGGATTGACTGATATGATTGATAAAATGGTTGACTGATTCATTGATCCGTTGATTGAGTGAGTGAGGGATTGATTGGTTGCTTGATTGTTTGAT
>CAUJNA010000314.1:105000-185000 GCA_963377175.1 Effrenium voratum | reverse complement strand
TCAACGAATGATTGATTGAATGACTGCTTGGTTGATTGATTCAAGTAATTAATACATGAATGAATGAATGTATGAACGAATGAATGAATCATTGAATGAATCAATGAATCAATGACTCAATGTAACAATGAACCAATGAATGATTGAAGGAACGAACAAATGAAGGAATGAATGAATGAGTGCAAGGAAGAATGATTGAAAGACTGAACAAACCAACTAATGAGTCACAATAAATCAATGACACATACCAATGAACGAATGACTCAGTGAACCAATTAAGACAGCCAACCAAACCAATCAGGCAGTCAGTCTGAACAGATCAATCCAACACAAATCGAACCGAATCAAAAACAAGTCAAGCCAAATCACATCAACCCATCAGATAAGCAACGAAACAACCAACCAAAAACCCGATCAGCCAACCAACCAACCAATCAACCAACCAATCGAATCAACCCGTCAATCAGAAGGTCAATCAATAGTTCAATCAAACCAACCAACCAATCAATCAATCAATCAACCCATCAAATCAACCAATCAACCAACCAACCAGCCAACTGACCTATCAACCAATCAACCAGTCAACCAGTACATCAACCAATCAATGAATCAATCAATCAATCAATCAAACAAACAATCAGACAGTCACAGCAACCAGAGCAAATGACTACATACAGAAGCAACTGACCATTCATTCATTCATTCGTTCACTCAATCACTCAATCAATCAATCAATCAATCAAACAATCAAACAATCAAGCAACCAATCAACCCCTCACTCACTCAATCAACGGATCAATGAATCAGTCAACCAATTTATCAATGATATCAGTCAATCCAGTCACATCGATAAAATAGCTAAATGCAGAAACAATCCAATGATTCATTCATTCGTTCATTCATTCACTCATTCATTCATTCATTCCTACATTCATACGTACATTCATTGTTCATGCATGGTCTTTAACTCATTTCACTTCATTTCGTTTCGTTCCGTTCCGTTCCGTTCCATTCATTCATTCATTCATTCATTCATTCATTTATGAATTCATTGAATTCATGCATCCATGCATCCATGCATTCATTCATTGCTTCATTCCTTCATTGATTCATTGCTTCGTTCCTTCATTCCTTCATTCATGCTTTCATTCATTCATTCGTTCATTCATTCGTTCGTTCGTTCGTCCGTCCGCTCGTTCGTTCATTCGTTCATTCATTCATTCATTCATTCGTTCGTTCGCTCATTCATTCATTCATGCATTCATTCATTCTCTCATTAATTCATTCATTCATTCATTCATTCAATCAATCAATTCATTCGTTTGTTCATTGATTCATTTATTCATTTCTTCATTCATCTGTTCATTCGTTCATTCGTTCATTCATTCATTCATTCATTAATTAATAATTCGATCAACCAAGCAATCAGTCAATCAGTCAATCATTCCTTCCTTTCAATTAATTCATTTGTTCATGCACTCATTCATTCTTTCATTCATTCATTCATTCATTCAGTCATTCATTCATTCATTCATTCATTCGTGCATTTATTCATGCATGCAAATCAGTCAATCAATCAATCAATCAAGCAATTCATCAATCAATCAATTAATCAAGTACGCAATCAAACAACCAGTAAATCAATCAACCAGCCAACCAACCATGCATCTATCCCATTCTTTTCATTTCTTCAATCATGCATGCGTGAAATCATTCATTCCTCGTGCGTTCGTTTTTCATTCGTTCATTCCTTCATTCATTCGCTCACTCACTCATTCATTCATTCATTCACTCACTCATTCATTCATTCACTGCTTCATTCATTCATTCATTCATTCATTCATTCATTCATTCATTCATTCATTTATTCATTTATTTTTTCACTCCATGCATTCATCCATTCCTTCATTCATTTATTTGATTTCTTCATTCATTCACTCACTCATTCATTCATCCATTCATTCATTCATTCATTCATTTTTTCACTCCATGCATTCGTCCATTCCTTCATTCATTTATTTGATTCCTTCATTCATTCATTCATTCATTCATTCAGCCATTCATTCATTTATCCGCTCATTCATTCCTTATTTTTTCATTCAGTCATTCATTCATGCATTCATTCATTCGTTCGTTGAGTCAATCAATCAATCAAGCAAGCAAGCAATCAATCAATCAATCAATCAATCAATCGATCAATCAGTCATTATCTCCGTCATTTGTTCGTTCGTTCGTTCATTCATTCATTTCACGCATTCATCCGTTCATTCATGCATTTTTTCATTCATTCATTCTTCATGGAACCAGTCAACCAGGCAATCGTTCCATCAGTCAATCGACCAACCAATCAGTCCATCATTCAACAAATCAGCCAACAATTCATCCTTTTCACCCTTTTCATTCATGCACTCAATCATTCATTCATTCATTCATGCATGCATTCATTCCTTCAATCCTTCATGCATGCAGTCACTCACTCACTCAGGCATTCATTCATTCATTCATTCATTCATTCATTCATTCATTCATTCATTCATTCATTCATTCATTCATTCATTCATTCATTTATCTGTTCACTCATTCATTCGTTCATTCGTTCATGCGTTCGTTCGTTCTTTCATTCATTCATTCTTTCATTCATTCATTCATTCACTCATTCATTCATTCATTCACTCATTCATTCATTCATTCATTCATTCATTGGTTCATTCATTCGTTCTCTCATTCATCCATTCATTCATTCATTCATTCATTCTTCATTCATCGAATCAACCAAGCAACCAATCAATCAATCAACCAATCAATCAATCAATCAATCAATCAATCAATCAACTAATCAGTCATTTTTTCAATCATCTATTCACTCATTCATGCGTTGATTCGTTCATTCGTTCGTTCATTCATTCATTGATTCATTCATTCATTCATTCATTCATTCATTCATTCATTCATTCATATCATTCATATCATTCATTCATTCATTCATTCCTTCATTCAGTCAGTCAGTCAGTCAGTCAGTCAGTGAGTCAGGTATTCATTCATTCATGTATTTATTCATTTATTCATTCATTCATTCATTCATTCATTCATTCATTCATTCATTCATTCATTCATTCATTCATTCATTCATTCATTTATCGGATCGATCAATCAATCAAGCAATCCGTCAATCAGTCAATCAATCAACCAACAAATATATCAATCAATCAACCATTCGTCCTTCTCATTCTATTCATTGATTGTTCCATGCATGCATGCAAAGCATTCATTCACTCAACGTTCGGTCGATTCTTCGTTCATTCGTTCATTCATTCATTCATTCATTCATTCATTCATTCATTCATTCATGAATCAGTCAATCAACCAAGCAACGATTACATCAGTCACTCAATCAACCAATCAATGAATCAAGCAACCAATCAATCAACCAACCAACAAACCATTAGCCCTTTCCCATCTTTCATTCGTTCATGCATGCGTGCATTCATTCATTCATTCATTCATTGTCTGCTCGTTTGTTCATTAATACATTCAACCATTTATTCATTCATTCAATCCTTCACTCATTGAATCAACGGAGTAACCAAGCAATCATGATATGTCAGTCAACGAATCAATGAATCAATCAGTCAATCAACCAATCAATCAATCAAGCAGTCAGTCAGTCAGTCAATCAGCCATTCTCCCGTTCATTCGCTCAGTCGTTCATTCATTCATTCATTCATTCAATCATTCATTCATTCATTCGTTTGTTTGTTCGTTCATTCAAACATTCATTCGTTCATTCGCTCATTCATCCATTCGTTCATTCATTCGTTCATTCACTGACTCATTCATTCTGTCTTTCAATTATTCATTCATTCATTTGTTCAATCCATCGTCATTCACGCACTCACTCACTCACTCACTCACTCACTGACTCACTCATTCATTCATTCATTTGTTCGCTCGTTCATTCATTCATTCCATTCATTCATTCATTCATTAATTCACTCAGTCAATCTTTCAATCAACCAATCAACCAATCGACCAATCAACCAATCGACCAATCAACCAATCAACCATTAGTCCTTATCATACGTCCATTCATGCATGCATTCAACTTTCTTTCATTCATTCAAAGAATCATTCAATCAATCAATCAATCAATCAATCAACAAACCAATCAATCAATCAATCAATCAACCAATCAATCATCAATCAATCAATCAACCAATCAAATCAACCACAACCAACTGACCTACCAACCAATCAACCAAACCAGCCAACCAGTCAATCAATCAACCAACCAACCAATCAATCGACCAACCAGTTTTGTTTTCAGTCATTCATCTATTCGTTCGTTCGTTCACCCATTCATTCTTTCATTCATTCATTCATTCATTCATTCATTCATTCATTCATTCACTATTTCATTCACTCATTCGTTTCACTAGTGCGTTCATTCATTCATTCATTCATTCAGTCATTCAGTCATTCATTCATTCATTCATTTATTCATTCATTCATTCATTTATTCATTCATTCAAGGCGATCATTCAATCAATCACTCAACCAACCAACCAATCAACCAATCAATCAACCAACCACTCCTCATATTAATCCTTTTCACTCACTCATTTTTCATTCATTCGTGTAGGCATTCATTCATCGTCCGTTCGTTTGTTCATTCATTCACTCATTCGTTCGTTCGTTCATTCATTCATTTATTCATTCATTTATGCATTTATTGAATCAGTCAATCTGTCAACCATTCAATCAATCAATCACTCAAGCAATCCATCAATGAATCAATAAAGCAAGTAAGCAATCAATCAATGAATCAATCAACGAATCAATTCAACCAAGCAGCCAACCAACCATTCATCAATCTCATTCTTTTCAGTCCTTTTTTCATCATGCGTGAAATCATTATTTCATCGTCCGTTCGTTTGTTCAATCATTCATTCACTCACTCACTCACTCGTTCATTCATTCATTCATTCATTCATTCATTCATTCATTCATTCATTGACTGAATTAATCAACCTATAAGTCAATAACTCAATCCATCAATCAATCAACCAATCAGCCAACATGTTCATCTTTTTCGTTTAATTCACCATTCATGCATGCATGCATGCTTTCATTCATTCATTCATTCATTCATTCATTCATTCATTCATTCATTCATTCATACAATCCGTCACTCACTCACTCAGTCATTCATTCATTTGTTCACTCATTCAGTCGTTCATTCGCGCATTCGTTCATTTGTTCATTCATTCAATCATTCATTCATTCATTCATTCATTCATTTCATTCATTTCATTCATTCATTCATTCATTCATTCATTCATTCTATCTTTCATTCGTTCATTCGTTCATTCATTATTCATTCATTCATTCATTCACTCATTCATTCATTCCATTCACTCATTCGCTCATTCATTCAGTCATTCATTCGTTCATTCGTTCCTCCATTCCTTCATTCATTCATTCATTCATTCATTCATTCATTCATTCATTCATTCATTCATTCATTCATTCATTCAATTCATTCAATTCATTCAATTCATTCATTGATTGAATTCACCAATCAATCAAGCAATCCATCAATCAGTCAATCAATGAACCAATAGAATAAATCAATCAATCAACCATTGTTCCTTTCAATCCTATTCATTGGTTTTTTCATGCAAGCATGCAAGCATTCATTCCTTCAACGTTCGGTCGTTTGTTCTTTCATTCATTCATTCATTCGTTCATTCATTCATTCATTCATTCATTCAATCATTCAGTCATTCATTCATTCATTCATTCATTCATTCATTCATTCATTCATTCATTCATTCATTCACTCCTTCATTCACTAACTCATTCAGTCAGTCAGTCATTCAGTCATTCATTCATTCATTCATTCATTCATTCATTCATTCAATCATTCATTCATTCATTCATTCATTCATTCATTCATTCCATCATTCGTTCACTCACCCACTCATTCATTCCAACATTCCTTCACTCACTCACTCATTCATTTACTCACTCATTCATGTATTCATTCATTCGTTCATTCGTTCATTCATTCATTCATTCATTCATTCATGCATTCATTGAAGTAGTCAACCTATCAGTCATTCAGTCAATCCATCAATCAATCAACCATTCATCCTGTTCATTCTTACCATTCGTTCATGCATGCGCATTCATTCATTCGTTCATTCATTCGTTCGTTCATTCATTCATTCATTCATTCATTCATTCATTCATTCATTCATTCATTCAACGCTCGTTTATTCATTCATTGAATCAATCAATTAGCCAATCAGTCATGTTCTCAGTCATTCATCTATGCGTTCGTTCATTCATTCATTCATTCATTCATTCATTCATTCATTCATTCATTCATTCATTCATTCATTCATGTATTCAGTCATCCATCCATTCACTCATTCATTCATTCATTCAAAGTGACCCGCAATGAGCCAATCACCCCACCAACCAACCAATCAATCAAACAACCAATCAATCAACCAAGCACTCATCCTCCCCATCATTTTCACTCATTCATTTTCATTCATTCATTCACGAAGGCATTCGTTCATTCATCGTCCGTTCGTTTGTTCATTCATTCAATCATTCATGTTTTCATCACTGACTCAGTCATTCATTCATTCGTTCATTGATTCGCTCGATCATTTCTCCGCTCATTCGTTCGTTCATTCATTCATTCATTCATTCATTCATTCATTGATTGTTTGTTTCATTTCTGAATCGATTTATTGATTCATTCATTCATTCGTTCGTTCATTCATTCGTTCCTTCCTTCATTCATTCATTCATTCGTTCGTTCGTTCGTTCGTTCATTCGTTCATGTGTTCATTCATTGAATCAACCAATCAGTCAATGAGTCAGTCTCTCAAAAATTTCCTTCATTCGTTTTTTTCACTCGTTCATGCGTTCATTCATTCGTTCACTCATTCAACCAGCCAACCAATCAACGAATCAATGAGTCAGTCATTCTCTCATTTGTTCATGCATTCTTGCATTTGATTGTTCGTTCGCTCGTTTGTCCGTTCATTCATATAATCATTGTTTCTTTCATTCATTCATCGAACCAATCATTCAACCAAGCCAGCGTTCAATGAGTCACTCTTTCAACCATTCAATCAATGAATAAATCAGTCAACCAACCATTCGTCCTTTTCATCCTTTTCATTCGTTCATGCATGCATGCATGAAGTTATTCAACGTTTGTCCGTTTGTTCATTCATTCGTGCGTTCATTCACTAACTCATTTGTTCATTCATTCATTTGTTCATTGAGTCATTCATTTCTGGATTCATTCATTCATACATTCGTTTCTTCGTTCATGTTTAATTCATGTAATCATTCTGTTCATTTCTTCATTCATTCATTCATTCAATCATGCATTCATTCATGCATTCAATCATGCTCTCCTTCATTCATTCATTCAATCATGCATTCATTCATTCGTTCTTTCATTCATGAATTCATGCATGCGTGCTTCCATGCTTTTCGTATGAGTCATTCACTCATTTGTTCATTCATTCGTTCATTCATTCTTTCACTCATTCATTTATTCATTTACTGGTTCATTCATTCATTCATTCATTCATTCATTCATTCATTCATTCATTCATTCATTCGTTCATTCACAAAGTCGTTCATTCGCTCATTCATTCATTCATTCATTCATTCATTCATTCATTCATTCATTCATTCATTCATTCATTCATTCATTCATTCATTCATTTATGTATTTTTCATTCATTCATTCATTTATTCGTTCATTCATTCACAAAGTCGTTCATTCGCTCATTCATTCATTCATTCATGCATTCATTCACTCATTCATTCAGTCATGTATTCATTCATTCATTCATTCATTCATTCATCCATTCATTCACTAATTTTGCATTCATGTTTTCATTCATTTATTCATTCATGTATTCGTTCGTTCGTTCATTCATGCGTTCATTTGTTCTTTCAGTTATCCACCCATCCATTCATTCAGTTCTCCATTTGTTCATTCATTCCTTCATTCATATATTCAGTCAGTCAATCAGTCATTCATTCTGTCACGCGCCTCACACACACACCTTTGTGCATTCATTCATTCACTCGTTGATTCAGTCATTCAGTCATTCATTCGTTCATTCATTCATTCATTCATTCATTCATTCATTCATTCATTCAGTCATTCACATTTTTTCATTCATTCGTTCGTTCATCCTTTCTTTCATTCATTGATTTGTTTTTTCATTTTGCACTGTTTCATTCATTCCTTCATTCATTCATTCATTTATTCATTCATTCATTCATTGGTTCATTCAGTCATTCATTCATTGGTTCATTAATTCGTTCACTCATTCATTCATTCATTCATTCATTCATTCATTCATTCATTCATTCATTCATTCAGTCCGTCATTCATTCATTCATTCAATCATTCAGCCATTCATTCATTCATTCATTCATTCATTCATTCATTCATTCATTCAGTCCGTCATTCATTCATTCATTCATTCAATCATTCAGCCATTCATTCATTCATTCATTCATTCATTCATTCATTCATTCATTCATTCATGCATGCGTGCTTCCATTCGTTTCTTCAGTCACTCATTCATTCGTTCGTTCGTTCGTTCGTTTGTTCGATCGTCTGTTTGTTCATTTACTTATTCATGCATGTATTTTTGCACCCTTTTCGTGTGTTGAGTTCATTGCATTGGTTGCTGGATTGTTTGAAAGACTGCCTGGCTGACTGACTGGTTGGCGTTGCCTGGCATGGTTTGATTTCATGCTGGGGTTCGGTAGCTTGGCTTGTTTTGGTTTTGCTTGGCGGGATTGTGATTTGATTTACCTCGCTTTGGCTTTCCTGGGTTGGCTTGATTCGGTTCAATTTGGCTTGGTCTGACTTGAATTGGTGTGGTTTGATTCCGGTTGGTCTGGTGTAGTGTAGTGTGGATTGATTTGGCCTGATTTGGTTTGATTTGACATGATATGCTCGGTTGATTGCTTGTTGTTTGTTTGATTGCCGTGCCCGGCGAAATTTTCGCTCATTGGATAGTTGCCTGACGATTGGGGGATTCTAGTTGTGATTGGTTGACTGAGTGGCTGGTTGATCGGCTCACTGCTTTGGTTTGGTTGAGTGTCAGGCTGGTTATTTGATCGCACGACTGGTAGGCTCACTGGCTGGTTTGGCAGTCTGTGGGTTGGTTTGATTGGGCTTTTGGTTCGTGCAATTGTTCAGCCCAATGTTTGGCAATTTGCCAGTCTAGGCGGGCTGCGACTGTGGAAACTTTGATTTAGATGAGGCCAACGTCGAGTTTCCCACGGTCCTAGTCACCGCAGCGGACAAAGTGGAGTTCGTGCTGCCTATGCACTGGCTTGACAACCCCCCGCAGGACGGTGCCTTCTCCTACAGAAAGGATCGCGAAGCGGCTTGCAAGCAATGTTGACCCAGGATTGAGCGCCAGTTGTTCACCTCCCCTTGGTAGGGAGGGCATTGCTTTCCCCAAGTTGAAAACACTGTCGTAGACGAAGGTGACGTATTATTGCATGTCGCCCGCCCTTTCTGGCAGCCAGCGCTCATCAGCATTTGTCGGTGAACGCCGTCTCACAGGTTTGTGTCCAAACTCGGACTGCTGGTTGGGTTGTATGTTGTTTGGAAGGTTGGTTGGATTTGATTGCTTCACAAGAAAACCGGCGGGGGGGGGGAGTAACCATTTTGTATGGGCACCTGGGCAAACCATGCGCAAGGGGCTATGGGCCCTTCGACAGGGGGTGGATGGTGGATCGTGACGTGTCAAACGGGTTAAGGGGCCCCTCTGAATAAAATTGCGGTTCTTGCTTGGGTTTTCACAAGAGCAGGGAATAGCTTACAAACATACACATGTTTTGCTCACTTGGATGCCTGGCAGAGCCCTTCAAACTTTATTCAAAGACCATGTAAAAAGTCCTCCCCAAACAGCCGGCCATTGGGGGTGTTTGCGCAAGTTTGGCTTGTAAAGGCAAGCAGCGTGACACCGAACCTTTGGAGCACGGACTTGTTTTGACGGCCATTTGACGGGAGGATGATAGCGAGCTCACCAGTCGCATTTTATGTTTCCGGCTTAGTGGTTTCGTCATTTCCAGTTTGGTGCTTCCGGTTTGGGACTTGCTTGCTTCCCTCGATTTCTTTACTGTACTAGGAGATCCCCCTTTCTGCGGTAATACGGGACAGCCTGAGGTTGTGCTACGTGTCATGGAGAAGGCTTTGCGCGCTAAGCTGCGGCTCTTGAAGGACAGGTTTTCATCGAGCGTGTTTCTGGAACTTGAGTTTTAGGTTGCCACTTTCTTGAAGTGAGGTCATGTGAACGACCAATATGTTCGCAAACATTGCGACTTTGCACAGAGGAGTTCAGGCTCGAGACAAACGCATCCGAAATTTTGGGAGCTTCCAACACAATTTTCATTGCGCCAACCAGCAGTGGACTCACTTGCAATTCCTATGATGTTAGATGATGTTAGTCACTGAGGGCCTCGCATTCAGCGTTGCAAGGGGGTCCGCTTGGCCGCTCAGAGTCTTTGGGTGCTGCTCTCATGCAAAATATCATTTTTTGGTGCCCACTGCCCCCGTGAATGGGGATGAGTGGCACGAAGCTAAAGGTGTTGCTTCACTTGTTTCAGAAAGCAATTCCACAACTCTCGCGGCTGCCTTGCCCCACGTATTTGCTCAAAAGGCTAGATTTGCGCACCCCACCCCGCTCCCACTTGCAGCCAAAGGACACGAAGAAGTGGAATCTCTACCGCTACTACATGGCCAGGTACGACATTCTACTTGGCCAACCTTGTCGGCAGCGATCTCCAGAAGCTCCGGTCCAAACAACCTTTTGACCTGATTTTCCGAGAGTCCCAAACTCCAGCTCTACGTGTCCATGTGGCAAAAGCAAGTAAGTGTTGTGGGCTTGATGTTTCTCCGCTCAGGAAGAATTTCAACGAGACTTTAGATTCGAATCTCTTGCTTCTTGGCACAAGGGTTGTCCGGACAGGGGCCCGACTCCCTGGACTTGTTTTGGTTGAACATGGATTGACGCTTTGGCTTGGCAGTCTTGGTTGTCAAATGGCGAGGCGTGAAGTCTGTAGGCCCTTGTTCGCAACTTGTTGTTCGTAAAATTGTAAAGGAAGGGATCGCGCATTGTCTCTGCCACTGCTACTTGGCCTTTTTTCGACTGAGAAAATTCTGTTGTCATGGCTATGGACAATTGGTGTCTGGGCCAGCCACAAGGGTATTCCCGTCCCACTGTGGCTTCGCAGAAGTGTTTCTTCGCACAGCCAGCCCGCATATCCCCCAAGTTTGTGTTGTGTATGGAAAGCTCGGAAGGCTTCAGCCCGTGGTATGACTCCGATGGCCTGCGCGGCGCTG
The DNA here is from genome assembly GCA_963377175.1 of Effrenium voratum. Lineage (NCBI taxonomy): Eukaryota > Dinophyceae > Suessiales > Symbiodiniaceae > Effrenium > Effrenium voratum. The sequence goes on along the minus strand of CAUJNA010000314.1, from coordinate 173,587 downwards.
TCCGGGGACGCAAACATGGTTTCCCAGCTTTGCGACGCGCAGCTGGACGTGGACAGGCGCGGCGCGAAACACGTCAAATTTGGAGTTGTGTTTTTTGAGGCTGCCTAAGTGATCGGGGACCTTGCATTATTGGGGGGCCCTGTGGCCCGCACAGGGGACTGCCCACCCCAAAAAGGACTGGCCCACTTTTTCACCATGCCTCCGGATCCATTTCAGAACATAGGGAAGCAACCGGTGGATGTTCAGGATGTGTCATGGCTATATGATGTCCTGATTTCCATCCTGTAAGCGCAAGCAGCAACGGCTCTTTTGCCGAGCCCACATATTGAAGGTATATACATGCTTGCAAGAAGGACAATGTCGAGAACAAACACAGGCACATGTTTGACCTTCAGCTACGAACCATAATCCGCAGCCACCGCTGATGTAGTTTGACAGGTCACGACCGTGTGAAACGCTGACCGGTTCACCTCATCAGAAATCCGTAACGACGATACCCATGGCAATGGTTCAGCAACAGGAGCTGAAAAGCGATTGGAATTAATGCAGGGGTGTACGCGCAGCCGGAGTTTAGTAATCTGATCATGACATTTTGGTTCATGGCAACCGCCCAAGAAAGCAATGCTGCATTCTTGGTGAAATCATCGCCTGCAGTATGGCTTGTGTCTTTTGCCAGTCCATTATTGATCGCTATGCTGAAGTCCTGCCAGTTGTTGGTTGTCCTTCAGCTCCTGTCGCGGTCGCTTCGGCCAGACGTAGACCATGAAAGGCAATGAGTCACAGGTAGAAGCATCTTGTTGCTGATATGTTTGAAGCGATCCGTGGACAAGACTTTGTAATCCTGAAACGTGTAGCGTGTCTCAGTTTGGGCCTGAACCAAAACAGCAGGTCACGGTGCAGCGCGTGACTTGATTTTTCGTTTGTGTGTAGAGCAGGTGCTGTGTCATGTCCGTGCGTGTTTCCGTAGTCTCTACATGAGCGTGTCAATCTTGTGGCGAGTGGTGGGTGGATATGGAAAACTGCAGATGCGCGCAGAAGTCCAGCTCTGTGGACATGCCCCTATAGTCAGAATCGCACCTATCGTCAACGGTAGGGTTCGGGGCTGATCTTTGGCCGTCAGGCGTTGGTCGCGTGTAGTTGGGATCATCTGCTCCATCTGCAAGGCCAGAAGCTGCGGCCAATGATGCTGTAGCATGCTAATCTAAGAGTTCAATTCAACAGCACCCGACAGCTCTGGAGCTTTCCTGTCACTGCCACGATTCCACGAAATCCTGCCTTGACGAAGGCTCTTGATACTTCTGGGCTGGAGCATTGCGAAGAAGTAGCCAGCCCAATTTCGGCGTCTCTGTGAGTTTGAGCCTTCTGTTGTGGACTGAAGAAGAGACCATAAGAGACCTACAATCTTGACACAACGCATGGAAATTCTTTCCTGATGGAGGCCCAGCCAACTCCTTTCCACTTCCAATTTTTTTTCTCGTGGCCTGTGTCGGGGGATGTGCGGTGTTGGTTTGTGGCGTCCCGGAATTTCATTGATGTTCAACGGCCGTCAGGTTCATTGGCACGCTGCCCGAGGTGTACATTATGGAGTCACTGACGCCTTTGATGCTGACCATGTGGTTGGGGTGGCGCTGTCACAAGGCGACGCGTCCTGACTCAGTGCAGAGCGGTCGATTGGTCAAGGCTTACCAGCGTCCCCTCTATGGCAGCCTTGTCGCCTTTGGCGAGCACTCATTTCAGCAACCTAAACAGGGTTCTCAAGCGCGCGCCACACACAGCTTGCCACAGGCTTCCTCTCGCAAAGTTGTACTGAAAAGTTGCAACTTTCAAGTTGGCGCTGCGGAAATGCTCTTGGACAGGCAAGGCACCCAGCAAGGCTTCAGCGTGGCTCATTTGAACGAAGACCCAAGCAGTTCAATCTTGAACCTTGAAGGCAAGGGTTCTGACCCAATTAAACAAGCAATAACAAGCGAGCTCTGCTTGTTCGAGCTGGCCTTTGCAAAATTTGGCCTTTTGTGTTTTGAGGATCCTTTTTAAAGCTGGGATTCCTGCCTGCAACTTTCGGCACTTCAGGTGGCCAATGCCCTCCTGGAGCGGAGGGCGAACGCCAATGCTACCACCGCTGTGGGCGCTTCAGCGCGGGAAAGTCTAGCCAGAGTCGTTTTGTCCTTTTTCCTTGTGTGTCGCTCGAATGGAAGAAACCACTAAATCAAGCTAGCCGAGCCAGCAGGACTTCTGCGAGCTTTGGCTTTCCCCCCAACACGAATATCACGAAATACGAGTGTATATCTGTATATGCCACAAATTCACCAGTGTGCCGGCCATGATTGATGAAATCGAGGAATCTGTAGCTGAAAGCATTCTGTGAAGTATGGGGGAGGGGGGTTCCATTGGAAGGGTTCTTGTTGGCTCTGTACTTGATTAACAGATCCACTCATGTGCGATTCCTGTTTGCCACGATTTTCCCCTCACAGCAAGGGAGATAAAGGGTATTCACTGCTTGCTGAGTTGTGGTATTGATAGTTTTTGGTTCCAGTGGAAAGCCAAACACTACTATTTGCATATCTTGGTCTTCTACCTCAGCATGACATTTGGCACCTCATCGGAATTTGTCTTTGCGGCGAAATGACTGTGAACGTAACCCAGCCCATTACCAGATCTTCATACCGAAGCCAGCCAACACGGCCGTCGTACGATGGAGGCAGTTTAACATTCATCGATAAGTTGATGGTGAACCGGCTCACAGACATACCGCGAACTCCTGGACAGCGAAGGACTCATAGACTCATAGACAGTGGGGTGGAGTACTTCCTGGGTACCCTTCGTGGCTACTTCTCAAAAGGAGCCCAGAATGAATTTTATGATTCTTTGTGTATAGCGAATTCGTGGCCTTCATCAGCATATTCAAGATTCTCCTCTGAAGCCAGTCCTGACTATGTTCAGGCCATCCATGACGCTATGGCTGAACAACACGATGAAAGGGCCCAAGAAGTTACGTCCCAGTTCAGGGACTGCCGCAGGGAGCGTTCTTCACAGTCTTCCTGCAATCGAACTTCTATCAGCTTGTCACAGGAAGAAGAACGCAACATACCGACTGTATCCTTACATTGTTAATCATCATTCAGAGTGAGTTGTCAGAAGGCCAACGTGAATGCTTGGTATCTTCATTAGCCCTGAGAGGCATTCAAGTCCCTCAGTACTCCCATGAGATCGTAAAGGCCCAGCAAGTGCCACTCTTCATCACAACCAGAACCTCCACTCAAGATCCGAACATCCGCCTTGGCAGCGGAAGCCAATCCAAAGACCTTCTTTATCCTTGAGCAAGGAGACAATGAAGGTGAGGGTTGTGGGTTGAAGAGGCATGTTTGCAGCTGGAAGACCATGATGCGTTCGTGTTAAGAAGACTCGGCGTCGCATTCTTGAGTCTGGCAAGGGGCGAAAATGTAGAACAGGCAAGAGCAAGCGCTTGAAGAGGCCGCCTTCAAACCGTCTGAAACCCACGACCAGGCGGCAAGGCCCATCAATCCTATGGGGGAAAGAAAGGCAAATCACAACCATGGTGCCAAAAGGGGAAGGACAAATGTAAGAATTCCGGCAAGGCGGGAAACCACAGCCCTCGCCACGCGCAGGAAGCCACAAAGCCTCCTGCCGACATATCAGCAGTCCTTTTTCCACTGACCACGACAATGGTCCAATGGAACAGCCTGGTAGATCCAACTGAAGAAGTTGACGCGAGCAGAAGTACGGGCACCCAAAATGGCTTGACCTACAACATTATTCCGCACGCGACATCGTATAAACTCATGGCGCCCATCATCAAGCAGGCCGAAAATCCAACCCATGTCATTCCTGACAGCGGTTGCACGAAATCCATGGGTAGTTGGTGAAGGCAATTGAACCATTTCCACAGCGGATGAAGTATGGGTTCATCCCATGCAACACGCCTCACATTTGCCAACGGTCAGACCTCTAAGGTTGACCGGACTCTCCGACTGTTTTCAATACATCACCACCTGTGCTAGAATCCTTGCGCAAGGACAAGTCCCGGATTTGCTTAGCATTAGCATGGATCAGATGCAGAACATTCACATGACAATGCAGCACACTCAATTGCAAGGCGTTCGGTATGATTCGACAACCCACGCCGGTATCCAGTAGCGGTCATGCAATCTTTGATCTCGCAGCCTTTTTTCGCGAACAACACGACTTCAGAAAAGCAACCAAGGCAGTCGATGATAACAAGATCAAACCATTTGCGCATCCATCACTGCTCACGGCCGCATGTCCAACAGAAGCAACATCCAAGGAACCATCGTTTCCCACACCAGCACCGGAGGCAGGAACAACGGAGATCACAGGTCAACAATGACCACTGGATAATTGACAACGCAGCCAAGAAGCTCCATAGCATTCATGCATCCAAGAGCAGAGTACTACACGCACAGTTTTTTAGCAAGAGCGGGTGGATCAAGGCGGCTTCGCCAAAGACGGACCAGAGTGGTGGACAGGACCCACAACATTCAATTTCTCAGACCATCCACATACAGCGCAACGACTACACATTCCAGCGCCCGGTCGGCATGCCGCTGAGCCAAGAGACCCTGCTGCGCCACTAGAAGCATCAGCCGATGCCCCAACTGAATCAACCGCCACATTACCATTTGCGTTAAAGCGCATACACACGCGGCCTCAAAACAAGAAGATCTATACGCAAACTTTACCTGCAACACCGTCACATGTCAGGACAACATTGAGATTCAGAACTCGAGCGCTTAAACAAAGATTTATGATCTCCACAAGAAGATCCAGGCAGCTTGCGGACCCTGTCAGAAAGCTGCGATTGCACGGTCACGCAGCAAGACGAGCAGCCTTCGAGCTGAGTCATTCAGAGAATTGACAATCATTGATCACTGTCAAGCCTTAGGAACAGGCGAGTGCATCAATGTTCTCATTATCTTTGATGGAGCTACAACACTTCTCACCGCGGAAGTTGTAGAGAGAACAACTGATCTCACCAATCGGCAGAAGTGTGTCGTTGGGGGCCCTGCCTAAGCCCTTGACACCCTGGCCCAACCGCGCAGAGACAGCACTCCGCCTCATTACGAGGCAAATCTCACTCATGCTCAACGCAATCAAGACAGGAACAGCAAAACCGTCCTTAAAAGCCATAACCTACAAACAACTTGTAAAGGCAGCATCGACTGCAAGAAACCTGTCAGTGATATACGGCGTCGTCACTCCAGTGGAACCAGCGTTCGAACGCAGGCCAGCAGAGCTTGTCCAACTGGACCGAGCAACGCCGCCGCAGCTCACGATTCCTAAGACGGAGGAAGAGTGACTGCTGGACAGATCCGACAACTTGCGCAACAGGCATAGTAAGAGGCTCGACATCAGAAGATGTCATACGAGACCTCGCGCAACACTTGCGTGTCAGTTCCAATCGAGGTGTAATAGGTCTTTATTGGAGTGAGGGAAAGTCAGAGATCAAGCCGGAAAGGAGGACTGTGGCTAAAGGGCAAGGTGATCTCCACAGATGGAGCAATGGTAGGAATTGACCTTGGCACGCGCCTGCTTCAGGTCAACGTCACAAAGACGAAACATTGTCACCATCCAAGATCGAGCCACAGAGATCTTCTCGACAAGACAAGGCAGCAGCAAACCCAGCCAGACGACTACTATTCAAGACAACCATGGCTCAGCCAAGTTCCACAGAACTAGCGCCGTCATTATCAACAGGTCTTTACACGGAAGACGACACATGCGATTCACAAGCCGCAAATTGGAACTGAGTGACTGAGGGAAAGGTCCTAGAGGAGTCGCTCGAAGCGCCCGCCTTGGCCAATGCCGTGCGCAGACGGGGTTAAAGGTTGGCAACCTCAAGGTCGACAGATGGGCAATATCCGAGGGCAACAGCCAGATGTCGTTTGGCTTGCTCCAGCCTTTGAGTCCTGCTTCATCATGCAAGACGTGAATGGTCCAAAGATTGTTACAGAAAAGAGGGCCAGATGCTTGCCCATGATCGACTTTGTGGCTTCAATCACAAGGTGTGAGTTAACCGGGGACTTTGTTTCATTATAGAGAATGTCCAGAAATCCAAGACCTGGACTTAACTTAAGTCCATTGTTCAGCTCATCAATAATTCACAGGTCTCTTCGAATGACCTCAATTTCTTTCTGTGCATTCGGATTGAGAGATCCAAGCACCAAACTTAGAAGCTCGAAGCCAACCAGTTTCATGCATAATCTGCCGAGAGAAGCAATGAGACCAATCAGAAGGTGGTCTACCTTGGAAAGGAGGAGCACCAGCGCCAGCCTTTAGAAGGCAATACCAAGAGTGAGGGCAGCCGCCCAAAGCTCGCCCAGACATATCTTTTCCATTCTGTCAGGGGATGGCGCATATTCTTCTCAGAATCTCAAGGTGAAAGTGTGAGACAACAAAGTTTTCTTCCTAGAAGACATCTTGAGCCATTCTCAGACCACGACATATCCAGCAGAAGATCCTATCTTGACAAGACCGATGAAGAGTACAACATGACGAGTGCCAGCGCTCGTGTCAGTATTCAGGATCTCCCTTCCAACAACCAGGTAGATCAATTGTACATCAACAACACTGATTGCAATGATGCAGTTCCCACAAGGCACCAAGTTTGACCTGGAGGCATCCAAAACCTCAGATTCAACCATGCCATTTGCAACGGCGCAAGACAACTCAGGCCCCTTTGTATCACACACCATACAACAAGTGCACTGACGACGCCACTGGATGACGTGTTTCTCTGGCCAACAAACACGCCGAGCAAAATTTGAGTCTTACCAGCACACCGATGTGACTGGAAACAACAACCCCTACAACGGCACGTGCTTGTGCTTTCACATACCATCCAAGCGCCCAAAATTCGGACGATGCCACACGACCGACGTGGAGATCACGGCGGCAGTGGAGATGATCCACCAGCCGCCACAACCTGGCCCACCAACACCGCCCATTGTGCCATTGTCACAGGCAACGCCTACGCCTGTGCCACTGATGTACCTGCGCTACTACCACAACAACAACAACCAACTTCCATCCACGTCGGCTACGCAGTTTCCTCGTCATTCGGCTGTGGGGGTGATGTTTCAAAGCCTCCTATTCGGCCGACTGTTGTCGTGCCTCCTCCACCGCAACCGACACACTCTTCACCACTACCAGTGCCAGAAGACGACGATGATGAGATGCTAGAAGGCGCATCAGTCAAGAAGCACAAGAAGAGTATGGACAAAGACAGCCCGAAGGATGCGACGACCTGGTCCTAGACGAAGCCTTCTGGACACAGCTAAAGCATGTTCACGAAGAGCAAGAAGATCGGAAGAGCTGATGGCGATGAACTGTCAGCCACACAGCAGACTTAAAGTCCTTTTTCTGAACATTGGTAATTTGGAGCGCCTGTAGCTCCTGGCACAGTAATTATCCGAAATACGCGTCCACGAAGCAGACGGCGTCGTCAACTCCATCGTCCGCGGCACGGGTATGGTGCGAACCCAGAGGGCGAAAAGTAAGCGCAAGGGAGACGACAGCCAGTGTGGCCCTTACCCAGAGATATCTGGTGGCGAAGCACGTGCAAGGCAACCCATCAGATTGCCATTGTTTTGCAGATATTCCTGCATGGCTCCTGGCATGGAAGACATTCAATCATTCCGTGAAGGACGCGCCCTTCACTGTTTCTATGTTGACAGGGCCGGACCTCCATTCCTTACAGCGGGCGTCTATTACAACGACCGCAACGCCGCAAAACCCCACAGGACATTCATGAAGAACAGGGCAAGATTTTTGAATAGAGGAGTAGAAGTCTTGGTCGATGTAGTGACTGGACATGAAAATTCAGGATGACATCAGTTCTCAGCTCTCCAGTTTGTCATGCAGGCGCTCATGGAAGCATTGCGCGCAAAATACGTGCGAAACCTCCATACTCTCCACATCTCCGTCAAGCACGCAGCATCCCTCGTGCAGGTCTGTTGTTGACGCGCCCCTGAAATATGGAACCAAGGCTCCGACGCCTTCTACGGCGTGCTCGGCTGCCTGGCTACACACGTCTTCCATTTGTCCAAGGCCTCCAACGAGATGTTTGACCTCAAGCTTGCTTCCATCGAAGCAACTGCAAAACCGGAAGATGTTCCTCACCCAGACTCTGTGAACCTCTTGCTAGAGGCACAAGCTGTTGAACCGTGACTGCCTACTTCTAGGCGCAAATGACAGTTGGTCAACTGCAGCTCCACACATGTCGCCCACGGTGTCGGGACAGGCTGGGCCTACCCGCGGCCCCAACGATGAAGTACCAACGCCTTGGTGCCACATGCAACAACATAGTCCATTTCCATGACATTTCTCGATGGACTTTCCACGATGCTTTTCATTTTTGCCCGGAAAAATTTCCCGAATATCTCAACAAGATCATATTGGATAGTCTATGCTTTTCGGGTTTCAATTCGCTGTCCATCATCTTTGCACAGACTTGTTCGCAAAGCCGCGCACGTCAAAATATTACGCAGCCGCGTTTGCAACTGTTTAACCCGTACCCCCAGCTTGATTGGCTACGGAACATACCTTCCTTGCACTACTCCACACTCAGGGCTTCTGACTCAAGTGATGGCATCACCCTATTGTCAATACCCCCCGGCGCCAAAAAAGACATTGCTTGTGAGCGATTCCCGATTGCCACGTGGCTCAAGCCTGGTGATATAGCAACTTCAGCCGTGGCAGGAAAAAAGGAAAACACACTGCTGTTTTGTGGATTCGCAGAATTGTTTCCTGAGAAAACCAAACACTGCCTATTCACATACGTTGTCCTCTCCAGCCTCCTGAATACAAATAAAATATAGCTTGCATCGGAATAGGTCTGGTGAGGCCTCTTCAGCCCCTTTGAAACCCTTATTTTCAACTTCACAAAAGGGACCGCTACAAACAATACAGAACATCAACACAGATGAGAGGCTCCCCCCCTGGAATACTCAGGTTGTTGTTGAAAACATGTATTTGCTGTAAAAATGCGTGTGGAATGCACTTTCCAGCTTAAAAACTATGCTGTAAACATGCAGTTCATTTTTAAACCTAAACTCTAGCATCAGTACTTAGCGCAACCCAGGATGTGCTAGCACATCCTTGGTTGAAGCTTGAAGTTCGAAGATTCTCGTACAACTCATTCTGAGATTCTTCAAATCTGTACTTACTTAGGGCCACCCAGGCCATGCCAGCACGTGCTAGTTGAAGATTCTCTGACAACTCTTCCTGGGATTCTTCAATCTTCAGCTTTCAACCCAGGATGTGCTAGCACGATTTGGAAATAGTGGTTTGACCATCTCAAATCCAGGATGTGTTGGCACGTGCTAGCCCTGGTACCGATTTGAAGAAGCCCTGCAACCCAGGATGCTGTAGCACATGCTGGAGTGCCCAACTATGGATTTGAACAACCCAGGAAGCCAGACAAGGAGCGCACGTTGCAAGAGTGGCTGTGGATGTGCGCCGCCTGCATTTTGTAACGGGAACCATGCTTTTGAAAGCTATACTGTGTGTGGGGACTTGGCCAGGACGGACGATTCTCAAGAACAAAAAGCTTCAACGCAGGTCGCGAAACCTCAAGGAGCCAGAAAACACTGTCAAGCTTTCTGGGGGCCAGGATTGAGGCTGTGGACTCTTGAATATTCGGCCTTCCATCCAGGACGACGTGATCTGACCGAATGCTGAAAGCACTGCGCTTGTAGCATTTTTGCCAAGAGCCTGATCTGTGTTTGAAAACGCCTTGCTGTTCTTGGCTTGGCCCACATGAATTTAGGTAAGGACAATAACCCGAATGAAGTTGAGGTTCTCTAATTGTTTTTGAAATGCACAAGGCACGGTGAAGCTGCCAAGGCACACTTCGCGCACTACTCTTGTGCTTTTTGCACAGGTGCACCTCACGCACTCCACTGTGACTTTAAGTGCACTTCTCTCATGCCAATGTCACTTTGGGGATGTTTAACTAGGAACCCCTTTGGAGCGTTGGGCTTAAACTTTGCTTGATTGGACTTTGCATGGAGTAGTGCATCCTGTCAGTTCAGAGTCCCCCCAATCTGGCGTATTTCCAGGGGAGGTTGATTGCTTCGCCCTTTTCTTTGCAATGATTTCTTTTCGGTCCAAAGGCGGCGAGCCTGTGCTGAGCTTCTGCAAGACACCGGCGGCTGTAGACCTCTTGGTCCAGCACAGGGCAGATGTGCTTTGGCATGAGGTCCCACCGGCCTAGAGTCGAGCTGAACCATGGCCCCACAGGTCCAGTTGCCAGATTGCACAGTCGGAGCTTGTTTACTTCTTTCGTTTGTTCATGTAGTTGTTGAAAGCTCGTCCTAGAGAATCTTGACTTGAGCACTGAGCCAAGTCAATGGTTGCTATGCATCTGAGCTCCATAGCCAAAAACATCACACACATCTGGGGCCCCAACCACCAACAACCAAGACCATCAGATTAGAACTGACAATGAGCTCCGGCTCGGGAATTCACAACATCCCCGGTTTCGGTCCAAGGGTCATTTTTTGAGCCGAAAGAACCACAACAAGGGGATGCTCAGAACAGTGCATGTCGAATACTTCCCAATCTGTCACGCACGCACTGGTGACAGGCTGAGAGGTTTGGTGAGAATAAAGAAAAGAAAGGTCATCGAATGACAAAATGCAAACGACCCTGTGCGCAGGCCATTCTCGCACCTGTGCGGAAAACTCTGCATTGGAAATCACTAAGCAGAAATTCAGCTTGGATGTGTCATTGCCCAGTCTGCAAACGACAGGCCACCAGAATTCCGCAAAAACTGAACTGCAGCCGAAAAGGCTGCGTACTCACTAACATCATCAAGGCACGCAAATCCATGTGCCGAGCAAAATGCCACCATCCATCATTGTCCTGAAATTTGGCCTCATACTTCGCGCCATGAGCAAATTAGCACTGGAATCATGCACATAAAGATTCATTCCGCCCATGTGAGGGCAAAATAACTGTCTGAACCAACCCGTCACCCAATATGGATGGAATGGTAAATGTATTCGCGTTGCAGATCTGGCAGGAAACGATCTGCGCTGTACATGTTGCGGGCTCTATGACAAACACTTGCGGGAGTCCAACATAGTTTTGTTTTCCGTTGTGGCAATCGTGTTGGGCAAAGAGGGGCCTTGGCAGTCTACAATCTAAGGCCTTCCCCTCTCAGGAGCACATTATTACCTTGAAAAAGGAATTTTCTAGGACAGCCAACGCACGCTGGCCGGAGTGTTCTGTTGATGGTGTTAAGCCCCTGACATCTGAACATGACGCGCAGGGCAAATCTCGTGATTCGCTCCTTGAACTCGGGTCATCACTCAGTCAACGTAGCGCTGAGGAAGAGCAACCCCTTGGCAAATCTTGTGATTCGCTCCTTGAACTTCAGTCAACATCGCTGAGGAAGAGCAATCCCTTTCGCGTATGCCAGTGTGTCCGTGGCACAGCAACGATAGGTGCAATGTTGAGTCGCAACGCTCCATCTGTGCAGCTCAGATCATCATGGCCCATGGTAGGATCACCCCTTGCCTTTGTCAGGAGTCGGAATGCAGACAAAACGGACGGGGCACAGAACAAGAAGGGGGTGCTGCTAAAATTAATGTTGACCTACGATTAGTAAATATACCATAAATAATGCTAACCGATTTTCCAAAAATATACCATGCCTGCCCATGCAAACCCTCATGAATGTCCTTCTCAATCCCTCTTGGAATACATCCAGCCCATGCAAACCCTCATGAATGTCCTTCTCGCATGCCAGCCCATGCAAACCCTCATGAATTTCCTTCTCAATCTCTCTTTGTTGAAATATGTAGCCCAATACGCATGTTGTCATATACAGTTGTACAGTTGAGACTATTGACATGTTTTGGCTCAAGAAAATAAGGCGCTCCGAAGCGGCCAAGTAGATTTTCATGGTAGCGGGGAGCAGTAAAGGTTCAGAGGGACCCAAGCGCTCAATTTGGTACTACGCCAGCAGAGGGCGTGGATCAGTACCGCCTTGGAGGCGGGGAGGACGCGGACGCGGCAGGAGCCGGCGGCGGTAGAGCCGCCAGGCGAGGAGGGCGCTTCGGTCGTGCCAGAGACTGGCCTGCCGGTGGAGGAGCCAACAGCTCGGAGGAGCTGAAGAGGGGCCAGAAGAATTGGCCTCGGGACCGGACTGGTCCCCCAACGAGGAGAGCGTTGCCCAGCAGGCAGCTGAGACAGAGAGGATCTTAGCTAAGCTGCTGGAGGAGCCAGAGGAGCCACCAAAGAAGAGAAAGAAGAGAGAGGAAGCCCCCAGAGCCGAAGAAGCCGGCGCGCAAAGGGTGGATCGTCAATAGATCCACAGAGGCTTCAGCGTTGGACTCGGACGCCTGGGGCAACTGGCGATCTCCTTTGATCGCCCTGGCAGCCCCGTCCCGCATCCGGAGGCCGGAGGCTGAGCAGCAGCACAGCACCAGCACCAGCAGCAGAAGCAGCAGCTGAGGAAAAGCCACCCCGGAATCTGCATTGGCCAGCAACTACCGCCTGAGGAACGCGGCAATCGCTCAGGAAATTGCCGAGAGTAAATCACCGGCTCAGGGAACAGCCGGAGCTGCCGTAGAGGCAGCGATCAGGGCCCATGTGCTGGCCCGTGACAGCCTAGCAATTTAAAGGCTTGCAGCTCGTGCGACGAGAGGCACCGCGCCCAATACCCGTGGGTGTTGGAGCGTGCGGCGCGCATCGCGAGCCAAGGCAAGGGCGCGAAGGGCGCGACGCCTATCGCACCTGCTGCTGTCACCACTGCATCAAAGGCCCTTGCAGTGAACCCCAAGCCCGCGGCGAAGAAGCCGCCACCTGTGCCCAAGACAGCATCCGGAAAGCCTGCAGCAAAGGTCAAGTTGCAGCCCAAGCCCAAGCTGCAGCCCAAGGAGCAGCCCGAGGAAAAGCCGGGTGAGGAAGTGGCCAAAAGCAGCAAAGGCCCACCGGTGTTCCTCAAGCCCAAGCAGAAGCCACCGGGAGCTCCGCAGCCAAAGTGGTCCGGAGTCCGCTTTCCGCTTTCCGACTGAGCAGGAGTCCACAGACTCGGAAACCTACACTTCGGGGTCCAAGATCTTTGTGGAAGAACCCGCCGAGGATAGCGAGGCAGACGTATAGTCTGCCGAGGGCCAATGGCAGAATTAGCTGCCATACAAGCGCAACTGCAGCAGATCCTTGAGGAAAATAGAGTGTTGCGCGAGCAGCAACAGAGGCAACAGGAACAAACTGCCCTGTTGACCCGGCTGGCCGAAAGCATGACAGAATTGGCCAGGAATACAAAAAGAGAGGAACCCAGGAAGCTGTTGGTTGACACAAAGGGGATTGGTAAGCCGGAACGGTTCAACAATGAAGAGCATACGTTCCGGAAGTGGGTGCGTTCAGTCACAAACCTTGTTGTCAGCATCTTTGGGAAGGAGTTTGAGAAAGTATTGGATTGGTGCCTCGATCAGGATGGGCCCGACGACATCACTGTGGACGAAGTCGAGGCCGCGCATGGGGAGCCGGACGGGGTGTCCGGTTTACCAGACATAGGGGACCAATTGTTTCGTTTGCTTTCTTCCTTAACTCATGGAGAGACTGAGGACTTGGTGATAGGCTGTTCTAACGGGTTCGAAGCGTGGAGAAGAATCCACCGCCGGTGGGATCCCTTAACCGCCGGACGGAAGAGAAACATACTCCGGGCGATATTGAACCTAGAACGTGTGAAACTGTGGGAAAATGTGAGGGCTGCAATAGAGCAACTCGAAGACCTTTTCAGGCGATATGAAAATCGCAAGAATGAAGCTGGTGAGAGAGAACGCCTGTCAGAAGACATAAAGGCGACCAGCTTGGAGTTGCTTGTACCCTCAGACATTGAACGCCACCTTTTGTTGAACAAAGGACGCCTCACAACCTACGCACAGATGAAATCAGAAATTGACCTTGTGATTGAATCCTCTTTGGGAAGTAAGGCACCGATTTCACGCCCTGGCGCAGCATCCTCATCGGACAGTGGTCCGGCGCCCATGGACGTGGACAGCCTCACAAAGGTCATCAACAGCTTGGTCCAAGGCAAGGGATCCGGTGGAAAGGGCAAAAGTAAGGGCAAAGGTGAAGACAAGGGCAGTGGGGGAAAAGGTTCAACTTCCAAGGACATAGTTTGCTTTAACTGCGGTAAAGCCGGGCATAAAGCTGCGGAGTGCTGGAGTAAAAAGAAGGATGGCTCAAACAAAGGCTCAAGCAAAGGCTCAAAAGGAGGTGGAAAGAAAGGCAAGAGCAAGGGTAAGCACAAAGGAGCGAACTCACTGGAAGAGGACACAGGTGAGGGAGCCCATGAAGAAGAACAACCCGAAGGAGAGCTCGATGTGGGTATGTTTGAACTGGGTGCACTTACAGCTGGAGATGATCTCCAGGCTATGGAATGGGTCCGCTTCAATTTGGACACCGGTGCAGCCCAGACAGCAATCCCGTCGGACTGGGCAGACAAAGTGCCGGTCAAGGAAGGAACTGAGGTTATGTTCAAGACGGCCTCAGGTGAGCTGGTCCGTGGGACTGGTACGGGTGTGTTCAAAGGAACCGGAGAGTTTGGGCACCGCTGTAGTGTCACAGGCCCGTTGGCTCCGGTGCACAAACCCTTTGGTCTCGGCCTACAAATGCTTGAAGCACGGCAGAGTTGCGGTGCTAGACGAGCATGGCGGGAATCTGATCCCGCAGGACTCCAAGGTTTCTGGCAAGATCTTGGAGCTCATTGAGAAGGAGAAGAACAAGCACCATGCGAAGGCATGGATTCCGGTGTACCAGGAGAAGGGTGTCTACAACTTCTACCTGAAGGCGAAGGCACCTACTCAGGGTTTTGGGCGGCAGCCCACAGTGGTGTAAGTCCGGCCCAAGCCATGGCAGCGGCAGATGATGCCGTGCCCGCCGGACGAGGAGATGAGGACATGGGAGCACCTGAGGGCCGACCTGAAGGTGTTCCTGAGAGAGAAGAGGAGGGTGAGGAGATTGCACCGCCTGCGTTGGTGCACGCACCAGCGAACCCGACAAGGGCGGAGGTGGACGAGCATGAGTCCACAGGCCATGTTCAGTACAGGACTTGGTGCCGGCATTGCGTTGCCGGGAGAGGCCTGGGTCAGCAACACAGGTCTCGAGATGAGGAGAGTAAGAGAGATGACGGTTTACCCATCATCGCGAGCGACTACACCTTCATGACTACAGATGGCAAGGAAGATGGAAGAGCCAAGCCTATCTTGGTGATCAAAGACAGCCGGATGCAAAGGGTCCTACACCCTATGCCGTGAAGTTCTTTGCCAACTTTCTGAAGCACTTAGGCTATCGGAGAGAGGTCATGATGAGTGATGGTGAGCATTCGATTGTTGCTCTTAAGGAGCAGGCAGCCCGTGAGGCTGGAGTGGAAAACGTTCCACAGGAGTCCCCGGTGGGTGACCACCGGAGCAACGGACTTGCGGAAAATGCAGTCCGTGAGGTCAAGAGGCAGGTAAGAGTATTGAGGTCTTCTTTAGAAGAGATGATCGGCAAGGTTCTACGTGAGGACGACCCCGTCCTGGCATGGCTTCCGGGGCATGCGGCAGACCTGATGTGCCGGTACCGCACAGGACCGGACGGCCGCACGCCTGAACATAGGCGTTGTGGCAAGAACTGGCGAAAGCCAGCGATCGCTATAGGCGAAAAGTTGTACTACCGTGAGGTAGGAGGAGTACGACATCTTAAGGAAGGCCGGTACATCGGCCACCATGGTCGTACCGGATCACTTTTGGTGATCGCAGCAGATGGTGTCAAGAGAGGCACTAGAGTCCGCAGACTGGCGGACTGTGACCGTTGGGTAGCCGACGGTTGGGATGCCCTACGAGGGCTTCCATGGGAGGTGACTGCACGAAGGTCACCGGGCACCACGTGCCGGAGCGGCTGGAGAAGCCGTTGTCTTTTGGTTGGAGAGCCAAGGATGGAGGTGCCACCGGCAGTTCATGTCATGGCGCCACCTATGCAGAAGAGGACCTACATCCGGAAGGCAGACGTCGAGAAGTACACGCCTACAGATGGGTGCCCAGGATGCACATGCATTTTGCTGGGCCAATCTACCGTGTTGCCACACACGGAAGCATGCAGAGCCAGGATTGTGACTCTGATGCAACAAGATGAGGAAGGCAAGAGCAGATTAGAAGAACACGAGAGGAAGAAGAGATCTAAAAGGGATGAGAAGAACGAGGCCCCTGAGAGGGATGTGACAGCTGATGACGCAGCTGGAGCGCCGGCCGACAAGGCCGTGCAAGCTAGTGAAGAACGCAGGGATGAAGGCATGTTGCCATACCCTGACAACCCAGAGGAGAGGTCAAGCCTGAAACGTGCACCTGCAGAGCCTAGCAGTAGCAGTACGCCTGCAGGGAGTAAGGCTAAAGCCTCACCGGTCAAGCCACAGAAAAGACCGGGAGAACTCAGGATAGCCGCTGGACCTAAGCTGAAAGTCCAGCCACCCCGAGAGAAGAGAGAACCTGAGGTATCAGTTGAAGATTTGAGAGATCAGACTGGAGAGCCACCTGCTGGAGCAACTACTCCAGGGCAGCCCCCGCACGCGGGAGGAGTGTCTTTGAGCAGGGCAAAGGAGGTGGTGAAGAGGATGATCGAAAGGAGAATCAAGCAGGTCTATGAGCAGCAGGAGGTAGAGATCTCGTCAGTGGAAATTGAGACTCTAGCCAACATAAGCTGCGAGCTAAGCGCAGTACACATCATGGAAGTGTACAGTCCAGCACGATTCTCTAAGGAGGCGAGCAGGTTTGGTTTAAAGCCTGGTTTCGCAATCGACCTTGAGGAGGCTAAGCCCGACGGTTCGTTCTGGGACCTTAGCAGGCCAGAAGACGTCGAGGCCGTAAACCAACTGATTGATCGCGACGAACCCGTACTACTGACTGGGAGTCCGCCGTGTGATCAATTCAGCCACTTGCAGAACATCAACAAGTACAGGGTCAGCCCGGACCAACGTAAGATCCGTATGGATAAAGCACTGGAGCATTTGCACAACTCATGCAGCTTCTACAGAAAGCAGCTGGATGCAGGACGCCTGTTCTTGCACGAGGCGCCCTGGAATGCCACTTCGTGGAAAGATCCTGAAGTCAAGGAACTGACGGATCGCCCGGACACATATTTGGTCCGAGGGCCGATGTGCCGATGGGAGATGATGGCGACAGACCGCCGTGGTCTTCAAGGCACAGGCTATGTGAGAAAGGAGACCGGTTGGCTCACTAATAGCCGGGAGCTTGCTGAGCTCTTGGAAGGTGAGTGCAGCAACAAGGCAGGGAAAGATCCCTGGCACAGGCATGTACATCTCATTGGTGGAATTGCCAAACAGGCCGCCAGGTACCCACTGCGCTGGTCAAAGCTGTCCTTCGGACAGTCAAAGCTTATCTTGTACAGAAGGGTGAGCTTAACTCAATGGAGTCGAATACATCAGGGCCAATCTGTGAGGAACCTTTTGTTCCAGCAGACTACATTGAAGAGTACTGGGATGATGTGACTGGAGGACTTCTACCCGCGGAAGAAGTTAAGAAGGCAAGAACTCTTGAGATGGACTACTTCAAGAAGCAAGGAGTTTACCGGAAGGTGCCGGTAACACAATGTACGCAGAGGGACTTCGTCCAATCACGGTGAGATGGTTAGACAAGAACAAAGGAGATCCTGAAAAGCCCAACTACCGGTCTAGATTAGTTGCCCGTGAAATTAAGGCAGCTAAGAAGCCGGAGGAGCAGTTGCCGCAGAACCTCCTGTTCTCGTCAACGCCACCGTTGGAGGCGATGCGCTACTTGCTGAGTGCCTGGGCAACAGACCGGGTGTCAGCCAAGGGCCGGAGACTGAAGCTCGGTCTCTGGGACATAAGTCGAGCGCACTTTTATGGAGTTCCGAAGCGACGCATATATGTGGAGCTTCCACCAGAAGACGCAGAAGAAGGCTTCTGTGGTTTGTTGGAAAAGAGCATGTATGGTTGCCAAGACGCGCCAGCAATATGGCAAGACCATTATACCCAACTTCTTTTGAAGCGTGGGTTTCAGCGTGGCCGCAGCAATGGTTCCTGCTTTTACAAGCCGAGCACAGGGCGCAGAGTGTTGGTTCATGGAGACGACTTTCTTGCACTTGGTGATCAAGAAGCTTTGGATGAGTTGGATTCCACTTTAAGGAGTGCCTACGAGCTGAAACGGCTCGGAATGCTGGGAGACGAGGATGGAGATGATCGCGCAGCACATTTCTTGAATCGTCTGATCCGCATTGGCATGCACGAAGGCCAATCAGCGGTTTTCTTGGAACCTGACCGCCGTCATGTGGAACTTTTGGTGAGACATCTGGGAATGGTGAACGCGAAGGGCACTGAGACCCCAGACATCAAGAAGTCCGTGGCTTTTGGAGGCTAACAGCCCTCCGTTGGCACGAGAAGCAGCTTCACTTTATAGGTCGAGTGTGATGCGAGCAGCGTACCTCAGTCAAGATCGTCCTGATCTTTCGCACGCTGTGAAGAATCTTTCAAGAAGATGGTCACCCCGACCGAGGCGGCGATGCAAGACCTGAAGAGACTGTGCAGATATTTGCTGAAGTATCCTGATCTTTGTCAAGTGTTTGGGAGGCAAGCCAAACCCTCGAAGGTCCGTACACAGGTTGATTCTGACCATGCAGGAGACGCTGTCACTAGGCGAAGCACTACAGGCATGGTTGCCCTCTATGGTAGCCATACACTGAAGCACTCAAGCAACGTCCAGTCGACGATAGCATTGAGCACTGGAGAGAGTGAGTATTACGCTGTAGTGAAAGGCGGTTCTGTAGGATTAGGACTTCAATTCCTCCTTCAAGACTTTGGAGTTGAGGTAGAGGTTCTAGTAGAGTCTGATGCAACCGCAGCCAAAGGCACGGTTAATAGAGTAGGCCTGGGAAAGGCACGCCACATTCAAACTCGTTATCTGTGGTTACAGGAACGTGTGGCGATGAATCATTTAAAGGTAGAACACATACCAGGCAAGCGGAACAGGTCTGATGTGCTGACAAAGTCAGTACCCGGAGTCCAAATGAAGGACACAATGAATCGTTCCGGATTTGTGTTTCTTCAAAGCAAGAGTAAAGGCCAGATGAGTCTTCTAGATTCGTAAGGCCCTGGTCCAGGCTCCGACTACCGCACTGTATAGTTGCTGTGCGGGTGATCAAGCACCCTCCAGCAAGGAGGAGTGTTGAAATATGTAGCCCAATACGCATGTTGTCATATACAGTTGTACAGTTGAGACTATTGACATGTTTTGGCTCAAGAAAGTAAGGCGCTCCGAAGCGGCCAAGTAGATTTTCACTCTTGGAATACATGCCAGCCCATGCAAACCCTCATGAATGTCCTTCTCAGCCCACGCAAACCCTCATGAATTTCCTTCCCAATCCCTCTTGGAATACATGCCAGCCCACGCAAACCCTCATGAATGTCCTTCTCAACCCCTCCTAGAATGCATGCCAGCCCATACAAACCCTCATGCATTTCCTTCCCAATCCCTCCTGGAAAATCAGTCATGGTTTCTATTTTTTCTAATTAATTAGGAAAATTAGCTGAAAAATCAGTCACTTCTTTTCAATTTTTCTATTTTTTCTAATTGTCCCCCGGTCTCCCTAATGTTTCTAATTAATTAGAAAAATTAGCTGAACAATCAGTCATTTTTTCTAATTCATTAGAAAAAATGCTGAAAAGTCAGGCATTTTTTCTAATTTTCCTAATTTTTCTAATTAGAACAATTAGCTGAAAAATCAGTCAATTTTTCTAATTTTTCTAATTGTCCCCCGGTCCCCGGGATGTTGGGACCTATTTGTTTTTCTAATTTTTCTATTTTTTCTATTTTTCTAATTTTCCTAATGTTTCTAATTAAATAGGAAAATTAGCTGAAAAATCAGTCATTTTTCTAATTTTTCTAATTGTCCCCCAGTCTCCGGGATGTTGGGACCTATGTTTTTCTCTTTTTTTCTAGTTTTCCTAATTTTTCCAATTATTTAGAAAAATTAGGAAAATTAGAGAAAAATGACGGATTTTTCAGCTAATTTTTGTAATTAATTAGAAAAATTAGGAAAATTAGAAAAATGCTTGATTTTTCAGATATTTTTCTAATTAATTAGAAAAATTAGAAAAACTAGAAAAAATGATTGACTTTTCAGCTAATTGATCGAAAAAAATAGAAAACATTGACTGATAGTTCAAATGAATGATTGTTCAGCTAATTGGTCTAATTAATTGCAAAAAATATATTCATCATCATCGTCATCATCTTTTTCATCATCATAGTCATCATTTGTTTCATCATCATCTTCTCATAATGTTCATCATCATTCATAATTTGTATGATCATTTTCATCATCATTCATCATGCTATTATCATCATTTTCATCATCATGGCCATTATCGTTCTCATCATCGTGTTCGTCATCATGTTCATCATCATTAATCATTTTTATCATCATGGTCATCATCATGCTTATCATCATTGTCATTATCGTTTCCATCATCGTTCATCGTGTTTAACATCATGTGTATCATCATTCATCATTTTTTATCATCATGTTCATCATCATGTTCATCATCATGTTCATCAGCATGTTTTTTTATTGCTATCATCATGTTTTTTTATTGCTATCATCATTCATCATTTTTATCATCAATTTCATCATCATTTTCATCACCCTCTTCATCATCATGTGCATCATCATGTGTATCATCATTTTTTTATCACGATTCATCATTTGTACAATCATGTTGATCATCATCATGTCCATCGTCATTTTTGTTATCATGTGCATCATTATGTTTATCATCATTTTCATCATCATATTCGTTATCATTGTCATCATCATTTGTATCATTCTCGTTTATCATTTGTTCCTCATCATGTTCGTCATGTTCATCACCATTTTAATCGTACGTTTAATCGTCATTGTCATCATCATGTTCATCATCATTTTCATCAGCATGGACACCATTTTTGTTAAAATCATCATTCATCATGTTCATCATCATTCAATTCAAATTTTCGTTATTATGTTTATCACCACTGTCATCATAATGTGATTTTCATCATCATGTTTATCATTATTTTCATCATCATGTTCGTTATCATTGTCATCATCAGTTGTATCATTCTCGTCTATCATTTGTTCCTCATCATGTTCGTCATGTTCATCACCATTTAAATCATACGTTTAATCATCATTGTCATCATCATGTTCATCATCATTTTCATCAGCATTTTTGTTAAAATCATCATTCATCATGTTCATCATCATTTAATCCAAATTTTCGTTATTATGTTTACCACCACTGTCATCATAATGTGACTTTCATCATCATGCTTATCATCATTGTCATCATCATGTCCTTTTCACCATCATGTGCATCATCATTTTTATCGACTGATTTTTCAGCTAATTCTTCTAATAACTGAGCCATACATCTAGCATTTCTGAGCCGGAGGTTGGGGTCCCAGGCTCGATTCCCCCTGCCGGCTCTTTGCTGGGTTGGGGTTCCTGCCTCTTTTTGCCGAAAATCTGGACGTCCTAATTGCGAAAACGCTGGAAAACCGTGTGTTTTGGTGGAAACATTGGGGAGCAAAGGGGAAATGCAAGGAAGTGCAAGGAAATGAGGGGAGGAAATAGGAAGCCGACATGACAGGAAAGCGGCGGGACATGAAAGGGAAACAAAGGGGAATTGAAAGGGACATGCAAGGGACAGAAATGAAAACAGGGGAGTGCAGGGGGAAGGAAAGGGAAACAACGCACCAGGAAACCAATCGGCACGACGGGAGATGTAGGGAAATGACTCGCGACGAAAGAACGGGACACACATGGAAAATGAAGCGGACATACCGAGAAAATGTCAGGGACATGAAGGGGGGGTTGAACGGCATGGAAGGGACAGGACCAGGACATCATG
Source organism: Effrenium voratum (assembly GCA_963377175.1). Taxonomy (NCBI): domain Eukaryota; class Dinophyceae; order Suessiales; family Symbiodiniaceae; genus Effrenium; species Effrenium voratum. Next base: position 151,632 of record CAUJNA010000314.1, on the reverse strand, counting down.
GGAAACGTGAAAAGGACATGAAGGGGAAATCAAGGGGAAAGCCAGTAGTGAGATGACAGCTGCGGGTCATGCAGGGGCAGTGCCCGGAACTCAGGGGGGGACGTGACGCTGCAATGCAGAGAGAGAGAGACAGGGAGAGAGCAGGAGAGAGAGAGGGAGATGTCAAATATCATGTTGCACTACTTGTCACTTGTGCATGCATGATGTACACTACCCGACTGCAGGCCTTGAGTCTACCAGGAAAAGAGTGCATGCTGGCTGACTACATTTGTGTTTGTGATAACTGAACAACAACACTTGCACTAGAAGTAAAGTATCAACGTATTTTAACGTGGTAGCGGAGCTGAGATCCTAAACATAGGGGAGCTCCAGTAACAGCAGTAAGTACTACAACTGCACAGGCAACCAACATGCCCAACTACTACGACATGTCAGGAGAACCAGCAGCAGCATCAGCACAACCAACTACAGGAGCAGACAACGGGCCCACAGCAGAAGAGACAATAGGAGCCACAACTACGGGAACAACACAGGAGCAGGAAGACGTCCAAAGGCTACACAAATACAAACTGCCACCACCGTTCTTCACTGGTGACTACTCACAGTATGAAGAGTGGCTGTTCAAACTACAAGCATATCTCGGACTTATCGACCGAGACTTCGACATGGTGCTACAACTAGCACAAGCAGCTACAAGACAAATTGAAGATGCAGACATCAGAGCACACATACGCGACCCTACACAGGCAGCAAAAGCAGTAGACCTCTCACGAGATCTACACTACATCCTCATCAACATCTGCCAAGGAGCAGCAGCTACAGTGGTTAGACAAAACCGCTACAATGCCAATGGATGTGAAACACTACGGCTTTTGCACAACAGGTTCAGCCTACCAGTAGGAACACGCAGTGTTGGCTACCTCACCAAACTACTGGAACCTACATTCAATGAAGCACAATTTGAAGAACAATTCCTACAGTGGGAATACGACATCAACCGCTACGAGAAAGACAACGGCACAGCACTACCAGATGGAGTAAAGATTGCAATACTACTCAACAAGACCAAAGGAGCACTCCAACAGCATCTCCAACTACGTGCTGGACAGATCACGAACTACAACGAGATCAGAGTTGTCATCCTGGACTACTACAAAACCATCTCTGCATTCTCAAGAGCGAGCTCAGCAGTTGGCACAAACTACAATGGTGGGACAGCACCGATGGACGTGGACAACATGTGGAGAAAAGGAAGAAACTACAAAGGCAAAGGCAAATATGGAGGCAAAGGACACTACAAAGGAAACAAAGGAAAAGGTAAGTACAGAAGCAAAGGCCACTACAAAGGATTCGACAAAGGCAGCAAAGGAAACTACAACAAAGGAGGATACAACAAGAGCAAAGGAAAAGGCTATTCAGGATCCAAAGGACATGGATCAAGCAAAGGCTACAAAGGCCAAGGAAACTACAGCAAATCAAAAGGAAAAGGAAACAACAATTACACAACATGCCATCGATGTGGCAAACCAGGCCACTGGGCACAAGACTGCAGAGTGCCAGTATGGCACATAGGAGAAGGAGAAGAACTACATCCACTAGAGCAAGAACAAGCAGATCACGACAACAATGATGAACTACCTCAGGATGTGAACGACACTTGGGACTGGTACTACGAAGGAGAAGAAGGACAACACGAGGTGAACTACATGGAGGAGAACTGGAACGACTACGACTATGACAACAGCTGGGATTGGAATGACAACAGCTATGAGGACACAGCGAACTACATTGGAGGCATCAACGAGTCACACCTCACCATTGGACACATCAGACAAGCAAATCACGACTACACAAGCACAAATCCAAATCACTACTTGGCAAGAGAACAACACACACAACATCATGGAACGACCACAGCAAGAGCTTTCAACAATTCCTACAAGAAGACACCACAAAGCTACACTTCGACATAGCAGCAGCAAGACAACAACAAAGGAACAAGAAGATTGAGGACACTATCACCCACTACATCATGTACTCCAACTTCAAGTCATACCACCACCTGTTGATCGACTCAGGAGCATCTACACATGTTTGCCCAAAGGACTACGCACCGGATCTTCCACTACGACCCTGTGGAGAATCAGTTCCACAACTCTACACGGTGACCAACAAGAAGATTCCAGTCTACGGCATCAAGTACGTTCCCTACAAGCAGGACAACTTCAGGATCATGATACCCTACTACGTTTGTGATGTGAAGTATCCAATCCTCAGCGCATCAAGACTACTTGATAGAGGATATGGACTTGACTTCACTCCACGACACTGCACCATCACACATGGACAACAACAAGCACACCTCATCAGACACTCAGGACTTTTCTACCTACGAGCAGAGAAGATCGACATCCCTACAGGATTCGACATCTATCCAATGACTACAGACAGTGGAAAATCCATTGCTGTGATTCAACCTACAGAGAGAGCAGCACAACAACAAGAACAAATCGCACCACTCACACACACAGACCAAGGACTACGACAGATCCTTGGTGGAAACACTGACTACTGGAAACTTGATGGTGACTACGCCATCAGAGTACACAAACGACCACGCAAAGCACTATTCACACCACACAACAGTGGTTGCCCAATACCTGAAGAAGAACTAGATGATTGGCGACTAACCATCATCAACAGACAAGGGCAAGAGCAAGAACAACTACAAGAGAACCCAACACAACTTTCCAAGCAAGAACTACAACGAAGACTAGAAGGTGACAACTGGACTGGAGAAACCAGATTCAGAAGAAAGATAACACCTACACGCAGAGCAACATCAAAGACAACACCAACAAGGCAGAGCTCACAACCACAACGGCTAATGGACACACCACCAACCAGATCAAAGACCCAACTACGAGCACCACAAAAGATATGGAGACCTAAAGCAGCACCTTCTACAAATCTTGACGCCGCACAACCAAAGGAGACAATCCACAGACCACTCGCAGCACAGGAGGACAACCAAGACTACTGGGAAAGACAAGGTGAACACTGGATAAGACACCACACATCACTTAGAACAACTCTATTCACTCCAACAGATGGACCAGGACATCCACCAATCAGCACACTCGAACCTCACAGAACTACAATCACTCACAACAACTTTGGAGAAGTTTCCCAACGCAAAGATGACTGGACAGTCATGGGCAACGCAGCACTACCATTTCAATGGAAAGGAACAACAAGGTTCACCGTGAAGAAAGACTACGAGTACATCCAGGAGAACCACGATGAGGAACAACAACACGAGCATCATGAAGCACACAGAGCAATAGGACTACGACAACCTCAGCAGCCCACTCCACAACAAATAGCAGAACACAACTTGACACACCTACCATACAGAAATTGGTGTCCAATTTGCGTTCAAGGCAAAGGACGCCAGGACAACTACAAGAAACAACAATCACGACAACCCATCATCCAAGTGGATTTTGCCTACATCAAATCACAACAAGATCCGAAGACCATACCAGTCTTAACGGCAGTTGATGTTACTACACAACTGTGCATGGCGGTATTGGTTCCGGACAAACCATCAATGATGGACTACATGATCAACAACCTACAAGCATTCATCTTTGAATGCGGAAGAACACACGGCATACTACAAAGCGACAACGAAGACACACTCAATGCACTACTACAAGCAACAGCATCTAAAGTCGGCTCAATGACTGTACGACATTCACCATCCTACAGCAGCAACAGTCAAGGAAGCGTTGAGCGACTACATAGAACACTTCTCGGACAAATCCGCGTCGTCAAAGCTCAGGTTGAAAGCAACTACAGCATGACGATGTCCACAAAGCACTGTCTACTACCCTGGATAGTACGACACGCAGCATGGACGGTAAATCGCTACGTCATTCACTCAGACGGCTACACAAGCTTCGAACGCCGCTGGGGAAGAAACTACGAGCGAGCAATCTGCGAATTTGGCGAGACACTACTCTACCTTCCACCACAACACAAGAAACTCCCAAAAGCAGACCTACGGATGCAGAAATGCATCTGGCTCGGAAAAGTTTCCGAAACCGGAGAAAACTACGTCGCAACGGAGTCAGGCGTACAAAAGGTACGAACAGTGCGGAGACTACAACCGGACTTCAAATACGACCTCGCACTATTGAACAAAGTTTCCGGCACACCGTGGGCACCACGACGGAACACCTACAACCCATCGTTCGCAACACTGTTGGATGCGCAACTACCACCGTCAGAGAAGAAGAAGGTCCACGCAAGATTTCGGACAACAAACGAACGCTACGGACGACATCGTTGCGGAACCCGCAACAAAACAACAACGCACCACACCACCTCCACGACTTCCGTCAACATCGACGTCAAGTTCACGACCACTACCGGATAGTCCGATGGCTACTTCACCAACCGGACGACAACATCCACCACTACCAGCACCACCTCGACAAACACTACGACGTTTAACTCCGGAAGAAGTAATGCAACCCACTAAAGCACAGAAGACCTCAAAGGACACTACAATCAGATCAACGGAGCAAGCAACCAAAGAACCACCACCACTACGACAGAAAATTAACGCAGTGACACTTCCCAACGGCAAATTCATCACACCCTACACAAACGACGACACCTCAGAAGACCAACCCATAATCTTCGACAACGAAGGTTACGACGAAACACAACTACTGGAAGGAATGAAACACGAGTCAAATCAAATGAAGCTACATGACGTCTACGACGAAGTAGATGCGTCTACCGTCGACGACAACGTCATAAGAGAAGCGATACCTACTAGATGGGTACACAGGAAGAAAGGACCAGGAGTGCGAAGTCGAATCGTCGCAAAAGGCTACACAGAGAAGATCGAGGACGAAGACTCCGTCTACGCCTCTACACCAATGTTCACGACACTCCGGACACTTCTCGCCTCTCGCACTACAAATGTCACGACCAAACTGGATAGCGCGACTAGGCGACGTCTCTACAGCATTTCTACACGCACCCATGGCAAAAGACCACGACGGTAAACAACGTGACGTCTACCTTTGGCCACCTAAAGAACTTTGTCCACAACAGGACAAAATCTGGCGACTAAAGAAAGCCATGTATGGACTACGCAGTTCACCAAAAGCATGGCAGGACTACCTGGCTGAAGTGTTACAAAAGCTCAGCTTTGTAAGACTAAAGTCAGAACCTAACGTCTACACCAATGCAACTCGCGACTGCTACATCATGGTCTACGTGGATGATCTCTTGGTACTTGGTGACAAGACTACTGTCGACTCCACCTTCGAGGCCATCCAGAAGCAGGTCCTACTCAAGCACATCGGCTACCTCGAACCTGGCAAACCACAACAATTTCTTGGAAGAAACATCGACCACTTCGGCAACTACTGCAACCTGGGACTAAAGGACTCCTACATCGACAACATGATCGAGGAGTCTGGAATGAACAACTGCAACCCAGTGAACACTCCAGGAATTGCACACTACAAACCGACAATAGAAGATGAAGCACTACTTGACCACGAACAACACAAAAGGTACAGAAGGATTGTTGGCAAACTACAATGGTTAGCATACACACGACCAGACATCGCATACTCCACAAAAGAACTAGCACGAGACCTCACAGCACCTACAGAACTCTCACAAAAGAGAGTCAAACATCTACTACGCTACTTGAACGGCACCAAGCACTACAAATTCACCATAGAACCAACAACAACACTCAGAGCAAACACTAACAACATCCTGGATCTCGACGTTCATGTCGATGCCGACTGGGCAGGATGCCCTACTACCAGGAAGTCAACTTCAGGTTTCAACATCATCTTTTTAGGAACAACAGTTGCATTTGGCAGCAGAACACAAGCTACAATAGCACTCAGCTCAGCAGAGTCTGAACTCTACGCCATTTGCACAGGAGTTAATGAGGGACTACACCTCAGAAACTTCCTACTTGAAACCAACATTTGCAGCAAGCTAAATCTACGCATCCACACAGACTCCACAGCAGGCAAGAGCATTGCTACACGACAAGGCACTAGCAAACGAGCAAAACACATCGACCTTAAATTTCTCTACACACAAGACCTCATCAAGCACGACATCATCAGAATCCTCAAAATCAACACACTACACAACAGCTCAGACTTGTTCACAAAATACATTAGCAAAGAAACACTACAGAGGCTCATACAGAGCATTGGCATACGTGTTTAGCACTACGAACAACAACTGTTTCACAACTGTTGCACATCAATCACAACAGTTTGTATATGGCCATATGTAACTACCTGCATTTAAGTAACAGTAACAGTAACAGTGACTACAAGTAATAGTAATTGTAACCACCAGTAATTTGCACTTGCACTTTTGGCGGCTTTTGGCGGCTTGAGTCAACACTACATGTTGTTTTTTTACTACATGCCCGCATGTGCTTTTGTGAGCTAACATTGGCTCACTACTGTCTGCCCCGTTTCACTGCATCTCGATAGGCCAAACCACCAGCAATCGCTGGAACTACGCCCATGGATGCGACTACGCTGGATGTCATGCCGATGGAGGTTACTACATCAGCGCCAGAGACTACTCTGCCCGTCGAACAACAGGCTGGCAGTACTACACCGGACCGTGTTTTCACACCACCGGATCGGCAGGGCACTACCGACTCCGGCAGCATGGCTACTTTTGCCACTCCACCACCTGAGGCCTACAACTCCCTCAACTACAACTTCAATCACCAACTACCCACACCGGCACCTTTCTACAGACCCGACGACATCTTGGCACACCTCACTACAACTGAGAACAACATCCCCGACACTCCAGCGATCGACCCGGAGCAGAACTACTTCAGGGTCTACGCGGCTTTGACGCTCGAGGAGTTCCAACTACTAAGTCAACAACAAACTACACCCATCCCCGAGCTCAACTACAACCTACCAGTTCACGACCTACCTTCAGACCTACGGATGCCACACTACGACTCACTACCTCTTCACCTACGTCTTTCAGAGGCAGTCAACTTCTACTACTACAACCTTACATCACTACACCTCACAACCCAGTACACCAACTCGATGGTCATCATCCAACTACACATTCCACCAGAAGTTTTACTACGATTTGTCAGCGCTGGACAACTCGTCAACTTCTGCCGCGACTACGTGAGCCACATGATTTCCATCAAAGATGAGCACCACCTACCTACACGCCAGCTACATCAACGACTACACCGAATCACCTACAACTTGGACCAGATCACCACTACATTCAACCTGTCCAACAACTTCATTTGGAACTATCACATGCCCCTGTACCTACCAGAACTACTCAACTACTTCGACCAACCACAACAACTTCAAGACCACCACTACAAGTCCATCAACACGATGCTACACAAAAGTGTCACCTACTACGGCATCACCCTCCTCACGGCTACAAATCTTTCCATGCAACACAAACTACTACTCCACAACTACCTCACTACCACCGGCCAAGCACTTGCACCACCGGAATGCGACTACAACCGCCTTCGTGGCGGTCCAGACTTCCTCAACACATTCACTACCAACCACTATGCAGGCTTGGACTACCGCATCAGCCAAGTCCAGAACTACCGAGTCCAACACTGGACTAAGCACACCTGATCTCCAGGTGGAGCTGCAACTACGTGCTGTACTACGTCATCGTACTACGAGATGACTGAGAACCAACTAGGGTTCTTGTACAGCAATTTCACTTTTCTGATCATTTGAAGGTTAGTTGAACTACAGACAGCAGCGCTGTAGATACCTACCTTCGGTCATCTTTTTTAAGAGACTACATGCCTGTTCGCTACAGTAGCATCGGCAAACAACATGTGCATTCGTTTTTGCCACTACTGTCAATACCACCTTTTGGGTCTATGGTTAAAGGACACTACAAGGTCTTTTAACCAAGGGGCCGTGTCAAATATCATGTTGCACTACTTGTCACTTGTGCATGCATGATGTACACTACCCGACTGCAGGCCTTGAGTCTACCAGGAAAAGAGTGCATGCTGGCTGACTACATTTGTGTTTGTGATAACTGAACAACACTTGCACTAGAAGTAAAGTATCAACGTATTTTAACGGGAGAGAGAGAGAGAGAGAGAGAGCGAGACACAGAGACTGAGAAAGATAGAGAGAGAGACAGAGACAGAGCCAGAGACAGCGCCAGAATCAGAGAAACAGAGAAAGAGACAGACAGAGAGAGCGACTGCGAGAGAGAGAAAGACAGAGACTGAGAAAGAGAGACGCAGAAAGACGGTGAGAGAGAGAGAGGGAAAGAGCGAGAAGGTGAGAGAGTAGAGAGGTTCAAGTTAGGGTGCCCTTTTTCTGTAGAGGGGCGTGGACAGGAAGGAGACAGGGAGACAGAAAGAGACAGAGAAACAGAGACAGCAAGAGAGAGAGAGAGAGAGTGAGAGAGACACAGAGAGAGGGAGATTGAGGAGAGAGAGGCTTGGGGGGATGGGGAGGATGGGGAGCAGAGGGAGGGAGAGAGGACGACAGAACGCACGAGGGAGACAAGGGAGAGAGTAAGAAGGAGAAAAGGGAGAGGACAATGTCGGCGGACTGAGCCGGAGGCTCTAAAGTTTAAAAAAAAGACTGATTTCACAGCTATTTTTCTAATTCAATAAAAATAATAGAAACATTAAGAAGATGAGAAAAATTAGGAAAAATAGGTCCCAACATTCCGGAAACCTAGTCTCCTCCAAATAATTAGGCAAAAATACAAACATGACTGATTGTCCAGCCAATTTGTCTCATTAATTAGAAAAATAGAAACAAAAAACAAAAACATGACTGGTTTTCCCGCTGTTTTAAAAAATGGACTAACATGACTGAGTTGCCAGCCATTCTTCTCATTCATTGAACAAAATATAAGAATTAGACAAACATGATTGCTATTCCTGCTATTTGTTTAATTCCGGCTGGACCCGGACACTTTGAAGCGCAAATGAAAAGGAACTGGAAAGGAAATATGGAAAGGAAACAGAAAGGAAATATAAAAAGAAAGAAAATGGAAAGGACGTGGAAAGGACATTTAGAGGAAATGGAAAAGAAATGAAAGGAACCGGAAGGAAATGGAAGCGAAATGGAAGGGGAATCGAAAGGAAATGGAAAGGACAGGGACATGGGTTCAACATAGAAAGGAATGGAAAGGAAATGGAAAGGGGCAGGCTCCGTAATTGGTTTCATACAAACTTTATCAGCAGCGAGCCTAGAACCGCCAAGCACAAACGTGCCCTTTCCTTTCCGTGTCCTTTCCATTGTCTTTCCATTTCCTTTTCAAACATCAATTTCCTTCCAATTTCCTTTCTATTTCCTCCATTTCCTTTCAATGTCCAATTTCCTTTCCATTTGTGTTCCTTTTCTATTTCCTTTCCAGTTCCTTTCCTTTTCCTTTTCATTTGGGCTTCAACGTGCCTGGAATCCAGCCGGGCAGGCTCGGTAATGGATTCCATACAAAACTGTATCGGCAATGAGCCCCGACTTGCCAAGCACAATCGTTCCCTTTCCTGTCCATGTCTTGTTAGTTGTTGATTGTTTTTGTGTTGTTGATTGTTTTTGTTAGTTGTTGATTGTTGTTGTGAGTTGTTGGTTGTTTTTGTTAGTTGTTGATTGCTTTTGTTTGTTGTTCATTGTTTTTCTTGTTGTTGATTCATCGCCCTCTTTTGAGCGTCCCATGATGAACATAGAAAAGCATGATGGGTTTTCTAGCTATTGTATCCAATTGATACAACCACTAGAAAACAATGACTGGTTTGTCAACTAGTTTTCTCATTAATTGGAAAATGACAGATTGTCCAGCTATTGTTTCTATCTAGTATGCTGATTAATTGTGAGATCAGTATACGGCTACTGGCAGGATCAACCAGGTTAGGAAGAAAAAGGACATAAAAAGGACATGGAAGGAATGGCAAAGAAACGGAAAGAAACGGATCGGACAAGAAAGGAATTAAATGGACTTAAAGTAGAATAAAAATGGAATGGACATGGGAAGGACTGAAAAGTAGGGAAAACAAACTCACCCCTTCAACCTCTGTCTGGGGAGATTTACACGAAAAAAAAAACTTTTCCGGCTTGGTTGGCCTTGATCACTTCCTTAGAGAGGAGCGAAAAGGAATAGAAAGAAATGGAAACACAAACAAGGAAAGAAAATGGAAAGAAGTGGAAACAAAATTGGAAAGGAAATTGATAGAAAAAGAACTAGACAGATTTGAAATGGATTTGAAATGGAATGGACATGGAACACACATGCAAAGGAGTGAAAGGAACATGGAAAGGGACGGAAAGATATAGGTATATTTTTTGAGGAAATGGACTGACAGGGAGGCAAAGGAAACTCGCCTCTTCAGAACCCTTTTGAAAGAAATTGCAATGAGCAGTTCCTTTCTTCCTCCGCTTTTACCCAGGATATAGGTAAGAGATCCCAAGAGCTGATATTAAAACAAGCTATCCATCGCTTCGATAGCTGCCACAACCTTACGACTGAGGAAGAAGTAAATCCTAATGTATAAATATTATGTCTCTATATCTGTCCTTCTCAAAATCCTTCTCATGCCAACAAAAAGAATTAAGATTTGGAGAAGGAAGGACAGATAGGTGACTAGGAGATCCTCTATACAAGCCTTATAAATGCGAACGAAGATATCCAAAAGTAGATTTAATATGCTGTAGATCCCGGTCTTAAGCCGCTGTGTGGGGGGCATCTTCCAGAATGTCACACATCTTGGTTTACATTTATAAGCATTATCTATTTGATTTACTAGCTGTATTTTGTCTCGCCATGAATATCACCTATTTATTATTTTCTTGTTTCATCGCTGTGTCTTGTTTATAGGAACTCTATTCCTTAAGATCTTAGTGCTAGGACTTTAAGCGCTTCAAAGATGGGAGATGCATCTAAAAGCGTTCATTCTCTGTCTCTTTCCTGTCCTTTTACTGGTATGCTTCTTGGAAATTCCAGAGTCATAACTGTTGCAGCTAAACAAAAGCAAGCTAACATTAATGATATGAACGAAGGGACATCTCCTTACCTTGCAACCGCTCTTTCCCTTAATAATCACGGCGGTGAGATAGGAGTGAGTTAGGATAGGATAATATTGGGACATGGGCTAGACCTTACCTTTCATGCCATTTGGCCCGGGCTGGCCTTGGGCACTTTTCCATCTCCGTTTCTTTTCTATTCCATTTCTCTATTTGTTTCCAATTCCTTTTCAACGACTTTCCTCCCTTCTCTTTCCTTTCCATTCCCGTTTATTTATTTTTAAAAAACAAAGGAAAACATGATCGGTTCCATTCCTTTGTGTTTGCATGTTCTTTGCAATTTCTTGCTATTTCTTTCCATTTCTTTGCTTCTCTTTCCCTTTATTTCTATTCCTTTCCACTCCTTTCCACTCCTTTCCATTCCCCTTCATTCTTAGCTAGAAGAAGTGCCCAGGGCCAGCCCGGGCCAAAAAAGTGCCCGTTTCGCAATTGTCAATGTCAATAATGGTGAAGCAGCAGGTGTCAATTTCATTTACTTGAAATTCCTTTTCATGTCCTTTGCGTTCCTTCCATACCCGGCTCACAATCCTGTCCATCTTTCTTTCCACTCATTTTCATTCCTTTCCATTCCTAGCTAGAAGTGCCCAAGACCAGCCCGGGCCGAAAAAGTGCTCCTTTCGCAATTGTCCATGTCAATAATTTTGAAGCGGCGTGGTTCCTTTCCATTTCTTTAAGATTCAGTTTCATGTCCTTTCCGTTCCATATTTGTTTCATTCCTTTCCATATTTATTTTGATTAAATTTATATTCTATTCCTTTGCTTATATGTCCTTCCTATTTCCTCTCCTGTCCATTTCTGTGACTTTCTCTCCCTGTCTTGTCCATTCCTGTCCATTCCTGTCCATCCCTTCCTTTCCATTGCAGGCCGGGCCAAGAAAGTGCTCGTTTCGCAATGTCCACTCCTTTCTTTTTCACGTCCTTTCCATTTCTTTCCAATTCCTTGTCATGCCTTGTTTCCATTGCTATTTCTTGTTATTACATTTGCAATTTTGCTTCCATTAGCTTTCATGTGTTCCAAATATTGTTTCTTCCATGACGTTTCTATTTCATGACTGTTTCCTTTTCATTTCGCCCCATTCCATGTCGGTTATTCTTTTCTACTAGATTGATTTTGTTATAAAGCGTGATGCTACGCCACTGATGTATTTCGTAAATCAGGAATCGTTAACTATCATAAGCAGCGGAAAAAAGAAGCCATGGAGATGTACACTTCTTGCATCGAAACAAAACAAAGGATGCGCTTGTGCTTCATTCACTAAATTGATCTCTTTCATTTAAAGAGATCTCGTTTCTTACACGCCACGCAGGCGCGCGCCACATTTGGTGCAATCTTCCCAACCCCGGGGGGGGGCCCTATTTAATTATTAATCATAGGTCAACATTATGCGTCAGAAAGAGCAAGAATCGCGCTCGTGTTCAGAACGTGCTTCTGGGATGGAATTCCGATTCCTCCGGCGGCGCGCGAGATTGCAATCTCTGACGTAAGCACCACGCTGTAGCTCAGGCGCCGAACAGCGCGCCTAACAAAAGACAATTACAAGCTCGACGTGCCGGCAAGGAAACGCACAACGCTCGGTCAGCCTGTTTTGCCTCTCCCCCTTGTTCTTGAAAGCTGGTCCCAGAGACGCGTGCGTGACTTGAGCCTTGAGCCAAGTCAATACCTCCACTCAACTCCATAGTCGTGAACATCACAAGGGAACCACCCTGGAGGAAGATTAAAAGGAGTCACTGCTAGCAGTCTCACATGGTGTATCGGCCCTGTTTCTTGCAACCCTAGACTATCAAACAGCGCCAGACAAGGCCGAGTCAAGCTATTCGGGGTGACGCAAAGCTAATGACCAACATGTTCTAGCTCTACCCCTTGAAACACTTATCTGGCCAGAAGCGGCTCTCTGTGTCAGCGTTCAGGAATTTTCGGCTGCCAAGCGGCCATCCACTGAGCGGCGTTGTTGCTGGAAGCAAAACTGCCTCACGCCTATGTTGTTGCTAAGACCAAAGCATGTCATGTCTAACCCGTTTCCGGCAGCAAGTTGTCGTATGTCTAAGCTGTTGCTAGAATGCGGCTCATCTTTGTCGGCAAGATGCTTCATGTCTAAGCCCTTGCTTCTGCTTGCCGGAAACGCACCGCTTGCCTAACCTGCGACTGGCGGAAACTACAAATTGGTAGAGGCTGACCGAGCATCGTCCGTTTCCTTTGCCGCCATAGCTTGCGATTGGCCGTGTATACGTTGGGCGTACGAGCCCGTGGAGTCGATCCTTACAAAACCCCGGCGCCCTTTTGGGCAACCGCCTGGAAGTTACACTCGGGCAGTTTTGAGGGCTGTCGCTGAGGTAAATCGGCAGCAAGGAGGACACTTCAAGCTGCCACCGATCACAGCAGCATGCGGTCGCTCAGCGCCTACGTCTGTGATAGCAGCCCTCTTGAACCTCAGCTACGACGGTGTTTGGGCAGTTACCAAGGTTACTACCAGTCAGTTAAAATTCAGTTGGTGGCTTTGATGAGGGGGCTTGGCGATTTGACCCCCCAACTTTTGCAGAGGGTAAATGGGAAACCCCTCCTTAAGTTACTTTGCGCACGTTGTTTTTGCGAGGGCCATTTGTTCGTGTTGGGCTGGCGTCCGACACGATAAACCAGCTCACCGTGTAGGCCTTGCGAACCCTTTGCAAAGTTGGCACTCAAGAACCCACTTCCTCAGTTCATGAACTTTAAACTTTTTTGGAAGACCATTTTAGTGGTAAATATAAAGTTTGGATTTTTTTTGGGCCATCCACTCAGCAAGCGAGGGAACTTCCCGGTCTCTTGATGAAGTACAGCATTTTATTTGCCCAGGATTGCTTGAAAAAGTTTGGACAGGCAAGAACCTCCGTTTTCAGAGCACCTTGCACGCAGCAAGCAGTTTCGGGGCCAGGAAGCATGGTGCAGATGTGAACCCAAGAAGAGGCGCTGCTGCGTGCAATCATCCCTTTGTGGGCGTCGCCAACCGGCCACTCAGTGCAGATTGGCGTGACCCCCAAGAGCCAGGTGTCGTTGTCGTTCCCCCACTAAAAATATCACCAACCTGATTGATTGATCTACTAGTCGGCGCCCTCTTTTTGCCGGCCCCACTGGTAGCACCGGATAGGGAAGTTGATACTTGCTTGGATTCACTTGCATCTCAGGAGAAACCATTTGTGTTGCAAACTTGGAAGGCCAACTCCCGTGCCTGTCTCGGGCTTGATAAACATGCGCAGTCTCGGGCTTTGATAAACATGCGCAGCAGCACAACTTTCATTTGCTCAATTCTGATGGTGTCAGGGAATAGTCATACTGTCAGACTGTCATTCGGTATTCCAGCGTAACTGGTACGTTCAAGTTGTGACGTTTTTGGGAGTTGAACACCCACCAATGAGGGGTAAAGAGGTCTGGACCGGCTCGACCGTTTTTCATGGCGCTCAGACCCAGTTGAGGTGGACGATGAGCGAGAGCTCCACTGAAGTTGCCAAATTGCTTTTGGACGCCCGGGCAGATGTAAATGCCCAGCGCCACGGGTCGGGAATTGGGCGCCTCTGGGAATTGACGCTTGGCAATGTTGAAGGTTGCCAAGTTGGCCTTTGAATGCCGTTTCCTTGCAGTGTCCTTGTATGTTGTGCTAATTCCGCAATTTCGTTGGTGTTGTTGTTTTCGGCGCCGTTTTTGTTTCGCGAAGAGAGAAGGAAACAAGAGAGGAAAGACACAGAAAACGGCAGTTTTTTTGTGAAACGTCCTCATTGGCGTCTGATGTAACGATCTTGGACGTCCTGAAGGCACTGGCGGCTGTAGTTTCAATCAAAAGGCACTTGCGAAGCTGCGTTCGGCTTTTGCACCCCGGAAGCAACCAGCCTCCCCAAGTTGGAGCTGGCAAATTTCGTTGAACCAATCTCAGGACCTGCCGGGGCCTGGTGATGTTGCGCGGCAGCAAGGCGCCGAAAGTAACTCAATTCTTCGCCGCGCCTTGGGTCAAAGACGATGAGTTGGGCTTTTGCTTTTAAAGATTATCACAGTACCCCCAACCCTTAGTCACGCAAAATAGTGAGGTGAATAAATGCAACTTGAATCAGGGTAGGTCTAGTTTGTTCTGCATTTTTTGCGTAGACCCCCTCTCGGAACAAGATCAGACGCCGCCTATGGGCCATCAGACATTCAACGTGTAATCTTACATTGACCCGCATTTGTACGAAGATCATGCAGCTCGAACATTTTTAGGTGTCAGCTATGAGAACATGCGTAGCCCCGGGCGGGTAGGACAACAAAAAGCAGGGTGGTTTCCCTCTGCGTTTCTCTTGTAACCACAAAAAGCTCATTCCCTTATTGTTTGAGAGGCTCCTTGCGGGAGTCCACCTTCTGTTTTGGGCTCGGCTATTTGCGAGTAGGGTTTTCGCACAACCCTGGGGATTTGCACAGTTCTGGGCCTCGCGAAACCGACAAAAATGATTGTGAACCCTTTTTGAAAATGCGGTACGGTTCGGCTCCCGCCCTGCAATGAGCGGAGCTTTGCTCATTGCCCGGACGCACGCTTGGCATGTTTAGCGTTGCCATGCCGACCTTCCTTTGCAAACTGCCGGGGACGAGAGGACTTGTGAAAAAGCAGGCTGGTGAAAATAGCGATGTTGTTGTTTCTGCAAACGGTGCCGACTTTCAACTCATTTTGTTAGGGCCGGCTGTTCAATTTATTGTTTGCAAAAGGTGATGCGTGATCTGTCCATTGTTAGTTTGAAGGCAAAAAGGCCATGGCTCGTGTTTGTTTGCAGTGGCACCTGGACTGTGTCATCACCGGGCCATGCCACATTGACTGTTCCTGGCGGATTTCAAAGTCTGTCGCCAGGGTTGAGGGCATCTGAAAGCTTGGTTACGCAGATTTGGCTACGATCTTCCCGCACTGCGCCCCCGGCTCCAAATACCGAGGAGTGGTCGACGACTCCCCTGGGTTTCGCTTGCTTTTTCGGCGCGGAGGAGCTCGTGGAGCTGCTGCTAGAGGCAAAAGCCGACTGCGAGCGGCGGAACGCTCGAGGGCGCACGCCGCTGCAGCTGACGCAGTCCGCAGCGGTGCTGAATGTCCTTCACCGCCACCAGACCACGTTTTCCATTTGACCCCTAAAATGTGCAGCGTGCGGATCGGTGTTTCCGATGTGTCTGCCAGTTGGCGATTGACACTCATGAGTGCCTGCCTCACTCGCAATTGGGAGTTCATCGCGGTGTTGGCGAAAATCAAGATGACCACCCCGATATTGGCAGCGTGGATAATCCAACAGATTGCGGGATGCCTATGTGCATGCCATGTGCAGTTTGTGTGCTTTTTGTGGGACGCATTGCTTCATGCAAGCGCGTCTGTCAGTTCAGCTTGCCGCATTCAACCGACCATTATCAGCTTTTGCCGCCCAGCTAGCTGCAACACTCTGCCCCGGCACCGCAACTCCAAAAGTCAACAACACGACCTGAAGGGGTAGAATGAGGCAACCCTGCCCATCTTTCCTTTGTGAGTTTCAACATCAGTTGGGCAGTGCGGTGATGCCGCGCGCAGACCTTAAAGAGGTGGGCGCTTTCTCGCACTCTTCACCGGAGCTGTGTTCGGGGAGCACGGCCTATTATACTGTAGCGACCAATTCGCGTGCCGCACGAGCCCTTTGCCACACTCGATGTTGACCGGCTTCGCCCATCCGAAGGGGGACTGACTTGCAGGACCCTGGGGCAGAGTCAACATTGGGCTTGTTCCCTACGAAAAGTAAGCCTCAAGCGTTCAGTTGCATTCCCTCTTATCCAAGAGCTAAAGAAGACAATGGCATTGAAATGGTTGGACAATTCTGGGCCAAGTATGGAGGGCCTTGACTCTTCCAACGCGAAGGAAGGTGAGTTGGCTCGACCCCATTCTCTTATGGGCCACTTGCACACGCCAAGCTTTTGACCTTTTATGGAAACCCAGTTTTGCTTTTGGCCATGGCCGTCAACGATGTGCCCCTGAATTGGGCAAGGTGGCAGTCTCGAACAGGCTGCCAAGTTGTTTTGAAGAGATGCTTGATAAATCAGAACTAGCATGTTTTAAACATGTTATCAGGGCTCGGCCCAGGCCATTCAATTTCCGCCCCCGTTCGGCGTCCAACTCGTTTGAAGCTTCCTCCCTTGGCCGCTTGGCCAAATTTTTCCACCGGTCGGAGCCATCGGTCGGGGATGATGTTAGGGCAACACATCGCCAAACTTCCAGGAGAATTCCGTTTCCCGACACAACGACCCGGTACTGCCGCTTCAATCATCCAAAGACCTTTGCTCTTCCAAATGCCGATGAATTTGTACTATGGAAAGTAGCCAGTTTCAACCAGAATGTCCAAGTGATTCGCGGGCGGTTTGGAGGCAAGAAAACGGAGAGCCTTTTGGGCGCGGCGTATTCCGCGCCCTTTCGGCAGCCAAAAGTCACTTAAGTCGTTCCATCCTAGCGAGTCTCTTCAAGGAAAAGCGACAAAAAAGCGCCAAATTGGTGGAGTGCATTTGGCAGCCACGGCTTGGAACTCTGGGGGTGGCCACCTGTGCATCTAACATCTTTTAGTTTTGCTAAGTTGGCGGGGGCGGGATTCCGAAGCTTCATTTTCACAGTTCAGCGACTCAGTTCGGGCTCAAGTTGATGGGATGATCGCTCGCTTTGCTCTCGGAGCTCACGGCTCACGGCATGGAGCGGAGCTTTTCGAGTGCCTCCATCGAGTCCGTGTCCGTGGCCATGTGGGTGGTGAAGGCTTCCACCCTGCTGCTCTTTGAGCTTTGGCATATGCAACGCTCCTTCTTTCGGGCATTGTTTGAGGTAACCCTTTGCTGGTTTGGATTGGTGGTTTGTCGGTTTGAACCCCTGGCCCTTGTAGAGGGTAAATGGGCAACCCCCGCTGAACCACCAAACAACCAATCCAAACCACCAATTAAAAAGCTGACAAGACAGGCTCGAGCCCAGGGCTCGTGTCGGCATGCCGCTGAGCCAAGAGACCCTGCTGCGCTACTAGAAGCATCAGCCGATGCCCCAACTGAATCAACCGCCACATTACCATTTGCGTTAAAGCGCGTACACACGCGGCCTCAAAACAAGAAGATCTATACGCAAACTGGGCTGAAAGAGTCGCCGTGCGAACTTGAAATGGCTTCCCTGTCATGACCCCGACTAAACCATTGGTTTGGAAGGATGGGCAAATGAGGTGGAAGCCAGGCAACGCCTATTCCTGACTGACAAGAATCCCCAATTGAGGCAATTAATTGAGGGGGTCCCTGTTTAATGGAGAACATGGTTTCTCGAAATTTTCCTTTCAACAGACCTGAGCTTCTGTCGGAGTGGGATGGCACACCACCTGGGACTTACGGATTTTGCCCAAAATTCGGCGCACACGAATTTGCGTTTTGGGGCTTCGAGCCAGCTTCGCGGCTTATGCACGATCTGCTTTCACAGGTTTGAGCTATGCGCGATTGCCTCCGGCCTTAGAGCCCGTGTTAAGCTAGAGGGCAAAGCAGCAACTTGCTGCTTTTCAACATGTTCAATGTTTGGGCAATATTTTCCGGAATGTACAAGTGGGCGAAGCCTTATGCCTCACCTCGGGACCCACCCTGAAAGAGGAAGAGATATGTTACCTATCCAAGCGGTCTGGATGTTGAGGATGTCTGGTGTGAGACGCTCACACTCCAATTGCCTAGGGGACCCCCACCCTTTTTCACCCCCTGAACACGCCCCGCGACACCCCCGCGCCCCCGAGGCCAACCCTAAACCAACCTTAAAGGAACCTTAAACCAACCCCAAACCACACCCAACCACGCAGCCAACCACCCCCCCGACCCCCCACCCCCAAAAAGGGGTGGGCCTACCTTTGGGGGAAAGAGGGGGCGTCCATGGCCTGGAAAAAATATCTATACACACATATATATATATATATATGTCGTCTGCACATAATTATGTTTTGGTATATGTTTAGCCGCTGTATTCAAAGTTGAGTTAGTTTCGGAGGCTCGGCATGCGGAGTAGAATGTATGTGTGTGTGCTATATATTATATTCAGCATTGGGGGGGGGCGGGTATTTGTTACATTGTTGCCTTTGAACAAATGATTCCAAGTCATGTCTCGACTTGAGAACACCTTATTTTCCCAAAAGCGGGTGTCAAAAGGTGCCAGCCTTGATCCACGTCAGCTTCAGGGAATTGGGTGGCACAGGTCCCTTGATTTGCCCCAAGGGAGACGGCAACTGGGCGCAAACAGCCCGCAGCTTTGGTTGTCTTAGGGAAAAGTCAGGGGATGGTAACTTGGACGTTGAAGGAAGCCCCCCCCTCCCCGCCCCAGAGGTGATACCCCGGTAAACGCTTCTCTGGTGAGGATTCCACCTCGACGACGCACGCCGATCCACTTCGAATTCTCCGCAGTTTTCCGTGTGTGTCAAGGCTGGGCACAAGCGCTACGTAGTTTTTGCAACTTGTTTGACGTATGAAATCACAGGATTCAAGAGTGTTGAGCTCAGCCTTGTTGAGCAAAATACAGCCAAATAAGGAAGCAGCTTGGGTCAGACACAGTGATTCACTTCAAACCGCAATTTTGGCGGTGATGTGAGCTTGCAAGTCTCCTCGCACGTCACTTGGGGAGGGGGGGGAATGGCCGACTGTGAAAGCCCGAGCTCCAGCATCCCAAGGAATTTGGCAAGATTACTGGACTGGCAACTTTGAGGGAGTGGAACTCAACTTGACGGTTACAACTTGGGGTTTCGTTTGCCTTCCCTTCGATCAATATTTTCTCTTTGACAAGGCATGTTGAACCTATGTATCAAGACGACTTGTCCCGAAATGTTGACCTGCATTTCCTTGTTTTCCGGTTGCCAGTGAGGCAACATGGCAAACCCCTAAGGCGGGCTGGTGCGTGACTACTCAGCGGGAAGTGGCTATTGCCCAGTGTATCCCGCTGAGAACGTGGACGTGAGTCTGCAGAACGGGTCCACACAGATGGTCTTGGCCAGATCTGATCACTGCAACTTGCCCGAGAAATCATTGTTATGCGCACCGGAATCTGTGTCTTCACCTAGTGCCAACTCGGGTTTGGACCGACGAGTTCTCTTACGGGGATGCATGAATTCGTGGAAATTGGCTGCTGGTGACATGTCTCTGCGCGAAATGCCATGCCTATGGCCTCAGAGCTTCACAAAACCGGGCTGCAAGAACCGGCCGGTTTAGGCGTATCTTGCTGGATGACTCGTTGGCAGTTGCTTCTCCCGAAAGACACCCTTGGTACGCAAGGCGTGCCAGACGGGAGGGGGGTTGGGGTGGAGGCAGTAAGGGAAGTGCTTTGGGACTGAGTTGTTGTTTCTTTTCGCCCCTTCTCTCGGGCACTTGGGTTGGTTCCTAAGGCTCATGCGCCTTTGGGACAGAGGAAGTCCTGCCTGGAGTCCAAACAAAGCAAAAGTCTTCCAGCGGACTCTTTCGCTCCAGGTGAATGGAGGGGTCACAAGTGAAAATCGGGGAGTTCTCCTGGTGAACATTCCAAAAACGGAATTTCCTACAGAAGAAGGCAGGCCCATTTTGGGAGCGGCTGCAGACTTTGCCGCAGCGCTTTGTTCGCTGCCCAGGCATGGCGCTGGGCGGAAACGGGTCGCACATGTTCCTTTGCCCCCCGCGCGCGCCCATTGCGATCATCATGAATCCGAAGGCGGGAAACCAAAAACGTGCCGTGGTGGCAAAGCAATCCACGGATTCAGACCTGTCTTAGTGGCTCCCAGCCATCCACTTTTCTTTTATTTAAGGATTTGGGGTTTACTGGTATTTTCCATTTAACCCACTCATTGAAAGTTAATTTCTCAGCAGGGATCGCTGTTCATTCCTTTCGGAACCAACCAAGCAAGCAAGGAAGCAAGCCGGCAAGCCGGCCAAGCAAGCAAGCAAGCACGCAAGCAAGCAAAGCAGCCAGCAAACAAGCAAGCCATCCAGCACCTTAAACCCACCAACACGATCCCTAAACACGCCCCAGTACAGGGGAGGGCGCTTGCTGGCACCCTCCCATAATTTTGCGCCACTCTCGTACAAGAGCCCTTTCAGGCATCCAAGTGAGCAAAACATGTGTATGTTTGTAAGCTATTCCCTGCTCTTGTGAAAACCCAAGCAAGAACCACAATTTTATTCAGAGGGGCCCCTTAACCCGTTTGACACGTCACGATCCACCATCCACCCCCTGTCGAAGGGCCCATAGCCCCTTGCACATGGTTTGCCCAGGTGCCCATACAAAATGGTTACTCCCCTAGCACGTCGGCGGCCATGTGGCTCCAGTTGCTGACGTCTTTGCGCCGACCGCGCGCACTGGTCAGACACTTTCGGAGCAATCTCGCAAAGAAGCTGGGCTGCAGTCATGCATCGTTTGATTGCGTGTGTTTCAAAGCCAAACGTTTAAGCCTCTATATGTGGGCGGGGGGACCTCCAAACAAGGTTGTTCCTGTGGTGCTCCAGTAAGCAAACATCACCCAGGATTCCCTTCAAACACGGGCACATCCGAGTGTTGGACGATTCGAGCCACTGTCCTCAGGTTTCAGCCAGTTTGACTTTCGCCGGAAGCCAACACGCAATATTATTTGGACACAATGATCTTTGTGAAGATGAGATGGTTGGACATAGTTTGGGGGACAGTTTTGGCTTACCGCCGTATGCCCTTCCCAGGAAAAGTGTCTGACCTGAAACAACAACCCAACACGCTCAAATCATTTGATTCCTGTTGGTAAATGGGTGTGTCTTGTTAGTAGGGGACCCCCAAACGGATTTCGGTGTTCCGTTTGTTGTTTGTGTGAACCAACCCGAAAAGGGGCTTCCCAAGAACAAGATAACCTGCACATGGTCCGGTCGAACCGTCAGGGGGGAGCTTGGCATTTCAGAGCACTGGCTCTTCGGCGCGGAGGGCATCGGGGGGAGAAAGCGGCTGCGGCGCAAGCAACGCCGCTCGGCCGCTCACTTCAGCGGCTCGGGTACGGTGGATGGTTTCGGAATCCGTTCGCACCAAGAGAAAACCATGGTTGAAGCCAGTGCGCGTTGGTATTTGCAGGGGAATCCGATCAATCCAGGGTTTCTTTGGCGCAGGATTTCCTCAGTTTGACCGGAAGGTTCTTGATTTCAAAAATCCCACCAGGCCCCCAAGTTCTGACTTTGGCTAAACCACTGCGGTCTGTGTGTTTCTGAGGCCCTTTCACCTTGAAAAAGGAAGTGAGCTTACAGTGAAGCGAAGAGCTCTGCGCTCGGCGGGCCATGTCAGCTTGCTGCCGTATAGGATTTTGCTTTTTGGGCCGCCAAGATTGACACAAACCCAGGGTAAACAATGCACATACCTGAAATCTATTTCTCCCTTGGATTCTTGGAAGGCCCTTGGTTCCCCCAAAAGGGGGAAACCTCTTGTTGTTCAGTCATCCTGGCAGGTAACAAAGGCTTGTTTCATATGCCGCGTATGACAAGATCTCCTCAGTTGTTCAGCGACACCAAGCTTCCGTTTTTTGTTTGGTTCCACTAAAAAGCGGCCAACCCCAAAACGTGTTGGCTTTCCTTCTACAAACGTGTCAACCCAAAGTCAGGGCCCACTCTACTAAGCTCACCGGTCGCAACTGGGTCCATAAACTGCCTCTCCGAGCGAGGTGCCGCATTACAGCAGCGGATGCTCTTTGAGGCGACGCTGAAGCGGTTGTTTTTTGTGTTCAAGGGCCTCGCTGGATTTCAGGTAAATTTTGGTTGGTGTGGATTTGAAGCCCTGGTTCTTGTAGAGGGCAAAAGGGAAACCCCTCCTTAGCCGCCAAGCCACCACTTGGGGGAAAGCTGACTGGGGTCTCTTGATTTGGGTGTTACTCAAAAAAATGGGGCCATCCCGGAAGGAGGGCAAGAGAAGCACCCAACGCAAGAGGAAAGTTACTTCAGGGGTTTGCATCTTGTTTGACAGTAGTTTGACCTTCGACCTGTACCTGTGTGGAAAGGTGAGAGGGTCCCTGCTGACCAGGCCAAAACTTGTCGCAGCTCTGATGCGCGCGTCTAAGGCAAACGGACCTTTTGAGCAGTCCACTGGTGAACAATGGGAACGCAAAAGCTTTCATACAAAGACTCATGGAATCAAGTGAGACAACGTGAGATAGTCACGGCCTACTTTGCGTGTGCTGGCCTCAAAGGTGCTCATTGACGGCTCGACCATGAGAGTTGCAGAGTATGCCTCCAAGATTCTTAGCTTTACATTTCCGGGGTGCGAATCGCGCGGGTTGATGCTGTACATTTGCTGGCTAAACATTGGGGTGTTTGTTTTCAAAGTTAAGGTACCCCCCAAATAAATGGTGGTTTCCTTTTTTACACCACAAAAAAAGGCACCCTCAAAAACAACACCCGCATCAGCTTGGTCGCTTGCACTGGTGGGTTGCGGCTTACATGCTGTTGTTGAAACTCGGGTTTGGGCGCCTGCAAGCATGAGTGAGCCATCCCGGTCACAGCCCACGCGGTCAGCTGAAGCCACGGATCATATAGATCAACTTGCTGGTGTTTCAGGTTTGCTGGGCGCCGTGTGTGCCATGGTCAGAAGACCGGTACTTGGGGTTACGTTGGGATGGTCCACCTAGGGATCCTCAACCATGCTGATTCCTAAGGGAACCATGGCCACAGGCCATAGGAGTGATCAGCATTGCGCATGACATAGGCTTTACTTCACAGCGCCAACAACCGGCTAGCTGGACAGGTTGATCTGGGGGTGCTTTTTGTTGGGACCCCAAACATAGTGGTTTGTTCCGTTCTACAGGTTTGAAGGCCCCCTATCCACTCCCAGGATCTTATTGCCCCCAGGCTGGTGCATTCCTTGCACGCACGCCTCTGGGCGCTTGCCAGTAATGGTGAGAAATCCCTTCCGGCGAGTACAGTGCCTCAGCAAAATGAGTCCAGTGAGAGCCTGTGGGACATGCTGCGGTTTTTGACGGAATCCGTTCGCAACACCTGTGAAAGAATGGAAGCCATTGCATTTGGTATTTATAGGGGGAATGAGCAGACACCAGGGTTTCTTGGCTGGTGCGAACTGGATTTCGTCCGTTCGCGGTACCTCTCGGTCTTGCCCGAAACTTGTCCACGTGTGCTTGTTGCCTTTGTTGTGTGGCGACTAGGGCATGAGCAAGCATTTTGCATCATTACCGTTTCATACCCTTGCCTCTAGAATCAGCCGGTGAGTTTAATCAGGCCATACCTCTTGTTTAACTTGAGCTGGGAAGCCCCTCTTCAACTCTTCTGATAGTGCTGGCAGACTTTCCCAATGAAAGTTGAGATGGAACGGGGAGTGCCAATTAATCACACCCCTTCCATCCCGCATGGAACGGTCGGGGTGTAGCCCCGATAAAGGACCCTTCCGAAATTGTGGATATATCGGCTTATATGGGGGAGTATCGGAAAAACTAAGAAGGGTCGGCCTTTCGCCTTTGGCCCAGTTGGGGGTGGAGATGCCAGGCAATTGGGCGCTTTTTCTTGTGCTGTGTGTTGTTGGATGTTCATTGACCAGCTGAAAGCTTGTCGTTTGTTTATGCCCCATGCGGCTTGAAGTGATGCCATGGTTATGGTTGGAGGTGAGTCATAGTGAGTCTTTGTTGGAAAGGGCTGGAGTGCCAACCCCATTCTCCCAAGAATGGGCCCGGTTTGATTGCTCCAGGTCTTGGTTCAGACACAAGTGGCTGGCGAACAAGGGCAAGGAGCCCTACGCCACTTGGGCGGGCTTTCTACCTTTCCTGCGCTACATGTGGGAGCACAGAAGTGATGCCAATGAGCCGACTCTTGGAAGCAAATGCGATCCCAGCCCCCTCAATGTATGGAAAGGAGGGTTGTACTTGAGAGGAACAAGACTATGGGTGCAAGGAAAATATGTATAGATACATCATGCCGTGTGCCTCGTGCCACCTGCAGGGTCAAGAGTTGCATGGATATGCGTTTCAATGGGGAACCTAGCTCCAAGGCGATTGTTCAATGTAAATCTCCATGAAAATGATGTCCACCAGAGGCCCCAAGCCACAATCATACCTACATGTATCGCGCCTCCTATCTGATCCTTGGCGTACCTCAGGGTAAGAGCCCCATGTCTAGATACATTATTGGTGGTCAGTTCGCCCATGGGAGGAGGCTCCACCCCCAACATGAGTTCCATGAAGTGACGCCCGACCCCTCTTCGTTAACTGTAAGTAGTTGGCTCAACACTCTGAACAATGGAAAGCGCAAAAGCGGAGTAATGACTTGTTGCGTCTCCAGAGGGACAGGCTTGTGGACTGCTGGCGAGGAACGTTGAAGAGGCCCTTCAACATGCTGGACGCTGCTAGACCGAGCCGTCAGGGACCCCCTCCAATGAAGGCTGCAACAACGGGTCCGATCCCCAACAAGTTCGCCATGCGGTTGGGTTCCACGTGAATCCGCGCAATGAGTGATTTGTGTCAGAAGTTCTCTTTTTGGCTTTTCGTTGGGATTTGGAGAAGCATCACCTTGTGAACCGAGTCAATAGGGCCTTCTGCATGGAGTGCAAGGGGTGGGAGCTTTGCATCGGGAAGCCGGCACGCAGAGCTTTCAATGTGTCGCATTTTTCGAGCCGGCGACCCATTCAAACCCATTGGTGCTCTCGGGGGTTTGGGATTGGGATTTGTAGGCTCTTGGGCCATTGCCCGGAGTTTCCAGTGGCTTCCCGAGTGGCTCAGATGCACGGGGTACCCAGCCTGAGGTGGCCCATACCATGTCCTTCCGCGACATCCTGGAGGAGTGGACTCGCCCAACCACGCCTCGGCTTTGAGCTTTGCTGTCTTGGGCATTGCTACAACTCGGCTTCGTTTTCAATTGAGCAAGTTGGTGATTCCGTCCACTAACCTCGAACCCACCAGAGACTCCCTAGAAGAAAGTTGTCTTCCAGACCCCTTCTCGCTCCGAACCACTCTTTCGCGAGAAAAGACCCTGTCCCCAAAGGTGCTTTCCAGCACCCCCAAACCATTTCCGGGGCAAGGTGAGGGAATTTACACGTTACACAGCCACCATAGCTGTGCATCCGATGAAATTGCTGAGGGTTGCTCGAGGGTAGAAACCATCTTAAGCCTGGTTCTTTGCAAAGGCGGTCTGAATCATTACCTTGGGTCACGAAAGGAGTCCTCTTCGTGGCCGTCCAATAGGGATGGATTGGGATTGGCCAAGACTCCATTTGGGTATGGGTCAAAATCAAATAAAGCACCAGGAATTGGACCGCAGGTTTTAGTCAATGTTTCAATTATCAGGGCAAGCCATGTTCGGGTTACCCTATTTTTGACCCACACCCATTTGATTCATCTCGTTGATCAACTTGGAATCGGAGATGGACAACTTTCAGCCAGTGGAAGCATATGTGTTGCAACTGTCCCAAGCTTCCACGCCTCCACGCATGTCAAAGCCATTTGGCTGTGGGTCAAAGCAAATGGTACCATCTTGAGGGTAGGTGAATTCACCACCCATCTTAGAACCTATTTTAGTGGTTGGATTGAATCGGATGTTCATTGGGGGTCCGATTTGGATTTTGGCCCATGGCCATTGGAGCCGCCGCCTGCCTCGAGGACCCCAGATGGCCCCAAGAGGCCGCCGCCCGGCTGCGTGCCCGGCGCATCTTCCCGCTGCGATTGGAGGTGATGAGCTCGGACTTCGCCGAGCTCCGGCAAGCGCGAGCCCAGGTCAAAGAGTGATAGGAACTGAGGTACACTCCCTTCCAGAATCTTAGGACTACAACCAGCTTCTTCATTTTGGGGGGGGAATCCAGGTTAGCAGAAGCTTTTTGCCTTTTGCTTTGGTGTCCTTTGCTTTTCCCTGGCCAATTATTTTGCCAGAGTTTTTGGAGCAACCCCCTCTTGTGGATATGCTTTTTGAGGGCAACGCCATTTGGGACCAGCGGAAACCAGTTCGGTGTCCCGTGAGACGAGCCATGGTGAACAGATCGATCGGTCCAGGGCAGGCCCGCGGGAGCCCACCGCTGTGAGGTGTGGCATGGTCTTTAGGTTACCGATCGATCTGCGGGTGTCAACGTCAAAAGTTCCGCCCCTGGGCCTAGTTGAAGACGTGAAAAGCCAAGGATGGGGCAAGGCTTACAGAAAAAGTCGGGATGTGAAGAAGCATCTTTTCTTTTGGTTTGCCCAATCGACCACAAGCGACCCTCAAGTTTCAACCCTGCACTGCCCTCTTTTTTTTGTAGATGGTCAACCTTTGGCTTCCGTGTCGCTTGTTTGTGTGCGTGTTTGTGTGTTTTGTGTCTCTGTGTGTTTGTGTGTGTCCCTATGTCTGCGTCTCTCTGCGTGAGTGTCTTCGTTTGTTTTGTTTGTTTGTTGGTTTTCTGCATGTGGCCTGGATGTTAGCGTCAGGCTGGGAGAGGAACACAGAAACAAGTGAAAGGATTGACGGGATCACTCCGGCACAATTTGGAGGTCGTTTTGTAGTGGTCCTCTACTGGTTGCTTGCGGAAGGACTGTTTGAGTTATTCTTTGTGCTTGGGCGAGGATAGATGGCGCAATTGCCTTCTTGCGGGTAGGCAAAGGTGATGGCAGAAACATGGGCGATGCATGGCGATGCCATTTGGTGTCACCTGAGTGCATGTCCCAGGGGTGCTGCAGTGCTCTTGTTGCCACACTTTTCTGCCTATTTCATGGTGAGCTCACTGGCATGAGCTCACGATGATGAAGGTTTTACGTGGGTTCCTACTTCATGTGTTGGATTTGTACAGACCCTGGGGGGTAAAAGGCTTTTAAAACAAAGGCCGTTACATGAACATCCTTTGTTTGACTAGCTGGGGGATGGGGGCCTGGGTGGAATTCCAACTTTGCATCGTCAGCAACAAGCCTTTTCCACACCAAGCTAGACTTGCGAAGGCCTCGTCGTTAAAGCATCACATTTCTGCATCATCAATGGAACAATCATGGTCTTCCCGAAACATCCATTCAGCAAAACCTTTTCAAACCCAGCAGAAAACAACGCCAGCCAGGACGAATGCGAGTGGTTCTTCGCCTGCCAATTTTCACGGCGTTTCACGGTCTTTCACTGCAAAAAAAGGGCGTTCACGCCAATTTCACGGTATTTTCACGCTTTTCCCTTGTCGATTTCCCATTGCTAAGCCCATGATCAATGTCTCTAGAAATCCCACAAAGTTGAAGACCTTGAGCATTGACCAGCTTCAACATGTCTACATGGTTTTCGCGAGGCTTTGGAAAGCGTACTTTTCAGCCACAAGCACTGCAAAGCCATGTGGCTACTTATGCGGCCAACACAAAACTGTCAACCCAAGTAAAAGCGTCCAGCTTTCAAACAAAGGGCGTTCCCCACATTTCACGGCCGCTTCCTAAAGGCCTTTCTTTTTAAGGCCCCCGAACCCCAGGGCAGACACTTCCCTGGTTTGAACATCACCTTCGCTCGGGTTTTGGGATTGCTTGAACGTTTGCAGGAATCAGTGATGCGCCTTCTGATTCTGTGTCTCAGGAACTGCGGCGAATTCTCTGCCAGCGCCTGGGCTTCTGCAAAGGGCTCCCTGCGATTCCCCACGTGGTGCCCCGGGGGTTTCGGGCCTACCTGGCGGCTAAGCCGCCCTCCATGCAGGAGCCAGTGCAGGAGCCAGTGCAGGTGGGAAGGGGAAGGAAAGGACCCGCACGGTGCACATTGTTTTTGCAAGGGAGTGTGTCTTTTTGGAGGGTACCCCCTCTTCCATGGGTGTAAGCTAAAACTAGACAAGCAAAACCACAGTTCTGGGTGGTCCCCAGAATCTGACAGCAATTTCCGGATTCTTTTGTTGGCGTTCTTTGCTGGCAAACTTGCCTTTCCAGGTTCTTTGGGCAAAAAGTGATGTTTCTGGGGTGGGCAACAACACCGGGGGTGAAGACACGCCTCTCCCCCGGGCGGCAACCGAAAGAACATGTAAACTGCCAAAGTGCACTTCCTGTCCCTAGATCCCGAGCCTGCACCGGAAGCCGGTGTTCTTGCCCGCTTTTCGGAATGTTTCCCCGCATGGATTTGATGGAAAGGCATGCACTTAGTTCAAACCAGCAACTGGCGATTTTTTGGGTGGTGTGCTGTAAGCGCACGCAGTCACGAAGTGCCTTTTGAGACGCCAATTTCCCGGCTACAAGTGTATCTAAGTTGCGTCTATTAGCCAATCATCTCGTGGAATAGTGGCTTTTGGCGAGCGCTGAACTTGGCGCATGTTTTGTCTCCATGGCTCCAAAGATGTGACAGAACTCATTCGGCCATCTTGCCCCCATTCCAAAATAGTTTGTGAAGTTCAGATGGGGCAGCGCCCGTGGGCCCAGAGCTTTTCATGCTCCTTTGCACGCTGTGCGAGCGTGCTTGGCAAGACTTCAACTGTGTGCGTGTATGTTTTTTGTGCCTTTTCCTTCGTTTTTTCGCATGACAAACTGCCCGTATTTGCACACACAAACAGACCTGGGGCTGGGTTTCGCCCGTCGAAATCAAACATCAGAAGGGGGTGACACATGTTTGTTGGGGTGTTGAACCATTTTTGGAAGATTTGGAGTTTCGACAAATGATATGTCATTGGGCTCTAACAAGTTACTTCATTCAGTTGATCCTAAACGAAAGACCTCACACTTCAACGTCTTGGAATCGGGGCGTCAAATCTCGGGGTCTTCAGAAAGACTTCAAATATATCGCAGTTCAAGAGTTGCGACTCTCCAGCTGGAGCTGCCCAACGCTACTTTCTTTTTACACCTGTGCTGAAAAGTTGTGACTTTTGAGCCGGAGCTGCCAAAGAGCATTCCTCGATCTTCTAAATCATGGCGAGTTAACGTAAAACCCAAAGACCGCCTGAGGGGCCTCAGTGAAAAAAACACGGAGTTTTCAAACTCCTACTTCTTGAGGTAAAGCTGCTAAAATTGACTGTCGCTTCTGAAATTGCTTGCGCACCTGAAACCCCCAAAAATCGTATTTTTTCGGACTTTCGCTTTATTCAGAATTTGAACTATTCGAAATATGAGCCTTTGGGTGACAAATTGGCAAGACGATTGAAAACAGCACACCTGAAACTCAGCGAAAAAAACACCTGCAAAATTCACAGGCTCCCGCAACAACCCGCAAACTTGCGCAAAAACCCGCAAACTCCCGCAAAGCCAAAAGAGACGGAGTTTCCTGAGAGTGCATTTTCAGCCCAAAAAGCAGTGGAATACCCACTCGAGAGCACAGAGTTGAGTATTTGATGGGATGGTGTACGGAGTTGACTAATTGGGGGACAAACAGCGAAAAACACAACTGGACTTGTTTCCAATAATTGTTTCCCCCAAAAACCACTCCTAGTTTTTGATTCCGCTCCTGCCTTTCGCAAGCCACTCCTGCTTTTTGATCCACCATGCGAAACTCTTAGTTTTCAGAGGGTCTTATGGAAATAACCCAGTTCTCCTGCCAAAGCGTACTTCCTTCACTACGTACTGAAAAGTTGCGACTTCCGAGCAGGAGCTGCCAAAGTGTACTTGCTTTAACACTTGCACTGAAACGTTGCGAGTTCCGAGCCGAAGCTGCCAAAGCGTACTTCCTTCGCTGCACTTGTGCTGCTTTCGAGCCAGAGCTGGCAGAGTTTTTTTCTTTACTACACGTGTTCTGGAAAGTTGCGATTTGCGAGGCGGAGCTGCCAAAGTGTGCTTCTACTACACTTGTATTGAATTGTCGCGACTTCCAAGCCGAATCTGCCAAAGTGTGCTTCTACTACGCTTGTACTGAAAAGTTGCGACTTCTGAGCCGAATCTGCCAAAGTGTGCATTCTTGTACTACACTTGCACTTGCAACTTTCGAGCGGGAGCTGCCAAAGTGTTTTTCCTTCACCTACACTTGTACTGAGGAGTTGCGGCTTGCAAGCTGGCAAACTGTACTTCGTACTCTTAAACTGTGAACGGGTAAAATGCAAAAATCCTGTACAACGATAGGGTTACACAAAAACGATGCCTTTGGCAACACGAGAGGTTTTGCCAAGTTGCTCAAACCATCTTCCGCCAAACCTCTATGGTCTCACTTCACTTCGCTTAAGACTGCCCGCGACTGCAATACAATCAGCCCGCCAAGTATGGAAGTGCGCGCGCCCCAACTTTCGCCTGTGAGCGTATACAAGTACAGGTGCGCTCCTTTCAGTTACAGGTGCGTCCTTTCAGTTTGGTGAGGGTGGGGAAAATTGGCAGCCCTCTTCCGAAAACATCTTATGAGTTAGCTGCTAGGCATTTTGATTGATCTTACTGGCGACATGGGATTAGTAAAGCCCCCCCCCTCCCCCTGACAAAGAAGCACCCAGATTAGCACCGCGAGGGCCAGTTCGATTCTTTGGTATTGTTCAAGCTTG
The DNA here is from genome assembly GCA_963377175.1 of Effrenium voratum. Taxonomy (NCBI): domain Eukaryota; class Dinophyceae; order Suessiales; family Symbiodiniaceae; genus Effrenium; species Effrenium voratum. The sequence goes on along the minus strand of CAUJNA010000314.1, from coordinate 120,189 downwards.
CTTTTGAGAGTTGATTTAAGTGCCCATTTAATTTGGTATTGGTGGACGTCAGCTACCAATGGAGTTGGTGTTGCTGGAGCTTATTTTTCAGAGTTGGCGGTTGAAAATTGGCATTGGTGGCCTTGAGTTTTCTTTTAATTTATTGCTGAAGCACGTCCAAATCCCACCTTGCAAACTGAGTTGGGGCCCTGAGAAGACTACTCCAGGGATCATATGCAGAAACATATGGTGGATGGAACTTCCAAGTATAGATTCAGTCGAAAGTTCCAACTCCTACACGCCCGGATCCTGACAGGTAGGCAAAATCCCCAGGAACCAGGGTTTTCTTCCGTTTCATTGGTTCCATGTAGCTGTGTTTTGGGTGGGTTCCGATCCGCCCGTAGGAGCTTTGGAGCTCGGAGGCCTTGGAGATTATGCGGCCCGGTCAGGGATGGTTCGACATCCTAAACTGGGCCCTTGGCTACATGGTCCCCTAAAATGGTGTCACTTTAAATTGGCATACCCCAAAGGCCTCACAGGAATGGCAACTTCCTTGAACCAAATTGTCCCGAATCCATTTTGAGAAACACTCGCTTAGGTACCAGGGGGCTAGAGCCAGCTTCTGTGGTACCTGGTTAATTTCCCATCATGGACCCCCCCGTGCGGGGCAAGAAGATGTTCCAATCCCTCCTAGGACCCTCCCCTTTCGATTTGTTCGCCCCTTGCAAACGTGTTCCGGAGTTACCCTTGAAAAGCTCGGCTTGTAAAAGCGAGTTGCGGGGTTTAGAAACGCACAGGGGGAGTTCCGGTTCACCATCAGTTTGACGGTGGCGTTGTGTGTCACGGTCATTTAGGTTGGACCTAGCAAAAAACAGAAGACATTAAAGTGTCGCTATTTCAGGGTCAGACTGTAGCATAGGATCAACGAAAGTAACGATTGTCACACGGCTCTCTTTCTTCCGAAGAAAATTCACACTTAGGCTTCCTTCTTGCCTTCGCTCCACTTTTTTGTGGTAACCTAAAAGGTGATCAAGTATCCAATATTGCCGCCCCCTTTCATTGCAAGCGACTAAGTGGCCTGGCTGTGACATGTTCTGACTTTGCTGGAGGCCGGCCTGACCATGTTAGCACAGCGGCAGTTTTTGCACGGCAGAAGCTTCGACTCCCAGATCGCATCGAATTGAACCACCAACATTTTGTTCGGTGGGTTTGCTCACCAGTTCGAACCTATACGCTTGAGTTCCCTGAGCCAGCATCACGCACAAATGACATATAACCAGCCGTTGCATCGGCAATCCACCAAAGTCCCTGAAATGGTTGACAACGGAGACAACAAAAAGACAGAGGAAAACAGAAAGAAGTAGCGGGAAAAAAAGGCTAGAAAGAAGAACATACAGGAAGAAAGAACGAAATGACGCACGCAAGCAAGCAAGCAAGGAAGGAAGGAAGGAAGGAAGGGAGGAAGGAAGGAAGGGAGGGGGGAGGAAGGGAGGGGGGAGGAAGGGAAGGAAACTAATAGAGAAAGAAAGAAAGACCTAACAACATGCACAAAAAAAGAAAGAAATGAAAATGAAACAAATATGAGAAATGAACGAAGTATATGAAACCATGCAAGCATATATATATATAGAGAGAGAGAGAGACAAGGAAGCAACCGAGCGTGCAAACAACAAAATGCAAAAAAAACAACAAGACGCAAACACACAAATACACAAACACACATCAAGGGCTTGAAGATGGAAGCAGAACAGGTGTTTGGTGATCCGTTCTCGGCTGCTTGGGGTCTTCGTTTTGTTTAGCCTCAGGTGGCGCATGTTCGACTCGGACTTTTCAGAGCTCGGCTACTCAAGGGACGCCCTGGTCGAGAAGCCCATCTCCTTGCCCACGCCATGGGCGACATGTGTTTATTGAGTCTGGGCTCGAAGGATGACATGACCAGAGGAATGAGAAATGCCCATTTGCAGGGTTCATCCATCCCACCAGCTACTCACCTTACGAGTAGTCAATTCCTCCATCCCGCTGTTTTCTTTTCACTGATTCACTCACAACAACTGCTTCAAGTTGTTGAAGTTAGTTTCGGACTAACTTGATTTCGGAGTAATTAGCGGGCTTGTGAGCTAACAGGGGTGAAGTCATCCTACTGTTGGCCTATGTTGGCCTGCATGGGTGCTTGCTCACAAGTTTGGCCACAAGAAGCTCAAGTTGATGGGTTGTTGGTTTGTTGATTTGCCCGGGCCGTTTCACCAAATGAGGATTTCTCAGACTTAACTTCTCAGACTTGCCGATTTGTTTAAGCTGCAGGCGACTGCAAGGATGTCACGCGCTCCCGCCAGATGCCAGCAGGGTTCACTATATCTCCCAGCATGGTGGTGTTACAACTCACCTTTTTGCAGCAAATCAACGCGAGTTGAAAGGCTCTTCTTGGATGCAGTATACTGACCTTTCAAAAACACAACCCTCAACCACGCTCAGAAATGAATAGGTCGCGGAGAGACTTAAGTTTTACCTTTTTCAAGATCGCGCTGATTGAGAGACATTGAGAGATTCGCTTGAGAGTTTGTGAGAGGTTCCAATTTTTTGATTCCCGCGCTCCAGGCCCGTGCCATTTCCAGAGTTGCCTTCCTGTGTTCTTTGCTTCCACGTGTTTGAACAAGTTTGTCTCACGTAGTACGGCACCCTCTAGCAGCAAATGCGCGCAAAGAAACTGATTTCTTGGCATCAAACTCAGCCACTTATACAGTGTTTGCCATCCGATATTTTCAACAACAGCACGCGCAGCGGCCAAGTTACAGCAAGAAGCTTCACTTGCTACCTGTACAAAAACATTTTCTGTGACCATTGTTGCAGTCTGCAAGCCAATGATTTTGAATACGGTTTCAGCTAATTACTGGTTTTGAATGCGGTTTGCATGTGAAATCACACGTCCGGCGTGCTAAATGCCCCGCGCATGCTGAATTAGTTGGATTTGGTATGAACATTGCGCGTGATTAAACCAAAAAAGTATTTTAGTACTAAATTATTGCGATGTTTTTTTAGACGCTTTGCAGCTTAGAGGATGTGTCAGAGAGTGCCAATATGTGCTTTGTGTCTTTTGGTCACTGCCTTTGACATCCGTTCGCAACGGTTTGTTGACCGCTCCTGGCCCCATGGCTCCAATGGCCGGTGGCTTTCCGTTAAAACCGCCCTATGTCGAAGCCTTCGGACCCCTGGGCTTGGGGAAGCTGAGTGCTTCAGGGAGTCCGCAGGTTCACTTTCAGACTTTCAGCAATTTCAGCACTTGAGTTGACCGGCGCTTGCTTCTCGGGCTCAAGTTGGGATGCTCATCGATCGCTCTTGGGGGGCGCTCGAGCAACGCCATGGAGTGGAGCTTTTCGATTGCATCCAGCGGGTCCGTGGCCATGTGGGTGGTGAAGGCTTCCGCCCTGCTGCTCTTTGAGCTTTGGCATGTGCAAAGGCTTTTTTTTGCGGGCATTAGTTGACAATCAGGATTATCTTCATGGTTTGGATTGGCGGTTTGTCGGGTTGAGCCCCTGGCTCTTGTAGAAGGTAACTGGGCAACCTCCGCTTAACCACCAAACAACCAATCCAAATCACAAATAGTTAAACGTTGTGTCAGCAGAATTCTTGGTTGGAGTCTGGCTGAAAGTGAATAGACAGAACATGACAAGTGCCAATGGGATGATTATCCTGTACGCCTGTAAGTCCTGTTTGTTTTGGCAACCAAGGCTTCCTTTTCCCTGGGTGAGCTTCTTTGGGGAAGGGATCTGGGGACCCCCTTTTTTTGGCGCAGCTTCAGACGGAGAAGCGTGCTGGATGCCCCGTGCGACTGATGGTTCTCAACCCCCGGCCCGCGATTGACTGAGGACACGCCGCCTAGCCACGAGGAGCTTGCAGAAAAAAGGGCTGCTGGCTCCAGGCGCGAGCTCCGTGAAAGAGTTGTGGAATCTTTTGGCACAGGCTCGGTTTGCGACGGCCATGAAGCTTCTCCGCGTTTTTCACACAAACACCAACATGCTTTGCTTCTGGCTGAGGTGAGCAGATTGGGACGGACATCATCTCAGAACTCTGGCTGCAAACTGTCCGACGCAGCGGAAAGCACCAATCCAAACTCAAGGAGGCGATGAGGCAGCAGGTGATCACCTTTGAGCCGTCCAGTTCCAGTGAAGGACACGAGTGCGTCTTTTTCTGATGGTACCTTTCTTGGGGTGAAACAAAGGTAAAAACACCAATTTTCAGGGTCCCGTATGTGAGACTGATTTAGTGTTTACTGCCCTGGTGATCACCTTTGTTTGCTAGTTGTTCAGCACCCTTCTAATCAAAGGAAGTTGAGAAGAAACTTCCGTGTTGCGGCAACTGAAAGAAGCCTTGCGTGTGGCGAGGCAAATGCGCAGGAACTGCAACCCTCTGGTTTCGGTGGGTGCTTTGGGATGCGCGAAAGTTAGCCTGATCGCGCCGCCTAGTCGGAGCGCGTTTGAGCGACCTCGGAGCGTGCGGAGCTCATTGGCGCGTGACCGCGCGCTTTGCGCAACATCGGGCGCAGCGCTGTCGCAAGGTCAGGTTCATATTTCGAGGCAGGCGCAGCGCTTTGACAAGGTCAGGCGCAGATCTCGTGGCAGGCGCGGCGCTTTGACAAGGCCAGGCGCAGATCTCGTGGCAGGCGCAGCACTTTCGCAAGGTCAAGTGCAGATTTCGTGGCAGGAGAATCATTGTTGCAAGGTCATGCGCGGATGTCACTTTCGCAAGGTGAGGCAGGTGCAGCACTTTCGCAAGGTCGAGCGATAGATAAGTAATAAGAGAGGGGGAGAGAGAGAGAGAGAGAGAGAGAGAGAGAGAGAGAGGGAGAGAGGGAGAGAGGGAGAGAGGGAGAGAGGGAGAGAGGGAGAGAGGGAGAGAGGGAGAGAGGGAGAGAGGGAGAGAGGGAGAGAGGGAGAGAGGGAGAGAGGGAGAGAGGGAGAGAGGGAGAGAGGGAGAGAGGGAGAGAGGGAGATAGGTCGATCCGGTAAATTGATAGATAGGTTTCCAGATAGAGAGAACTGAGGTAGATGGATAGACAGGTAGATCGGTTGGCAGATCGCGGGTAAGTAGGAGGTAGGTAGATAGATATGTAGACAGATATGCAGATAGATAGGTACATAGAGAAGAGCTTGATTGCAGGGGAAAGAATAGATAGATAGGGAGACAGACAAATAGAGAGATCGATATGTACATGGATAAAAAAGAACAGAAATAGGTACAGAAAGAAAGTGCAGAAATAAAGAACAGAAAGAAAAGAAGGAAGGCAAGAAAGGAAGAAAGAATAGAAGGAAGAAAGCAAGAAAGATGGAAACAAAAGAAGCATTAAAAACCAGAAATGAAAGAATGAGGAAGAGAAGCACCAAGAAGAACATACATAAGAAACAAACCTATAGCTTTTCCATTTTGGAAACTTCCGCCCACCAGCTTCGCCGGCTCGACTGGTATCCTTCTCTTCCGTGGGTTCCCCATGAAAGATGGAACTAACCTCCAGAAGCGGAGCCCTTGTCACCCGGGTCGCCGGGCTGCGTAGACTTGCTGTTGGAGAAGTCTTTGCCTACGAAACTTCCAGCACTGCGGCTTCCTGGCTCCAAATCATTCCGAGGAGTGGTCGACGACTCCCCTGGGTTTCGCTTGCTTTTTCGGCGCGGAGGAGCTCGTGGAGCTGCTGCTGGAGGCAAAAGCCGACTGTGAGCTGCGGAACGCTCGAGGGCGCACAGCGCTGCAGATGACGCAGTCCGCAGCGGTGCTGGATGTCCTTCACCGCCATCAGACCTCTTTCTCCGTTTGAGCGCCGAAACGAGCAGCGCGCGGATCGGTGTTTCGGATGTGTTGTAACCCGGGATCTGGTTGGCAGATGTTGGAATCTTTGACATTCATGACTCAGCGAACCGCGCGCTGCTCAAGTGCATGACTCGCAAATCGGAGCTCAGCGCAGAGTTTAGGAAGAATTGCTTCAAATGACCACACCTTAATTGTGGCAGCGTGGGTTGTCGAATCGCTCAGCACTTCAGATTCTTGAGGGATGCCCATGTGCATACCGTGCGCTGTGTGCCTTTTCAGTTACTTGATGCTGATGCTCGTCTGTTGGCTCAGCTTGCTGCAGCTGGCCTTTAGCCAAGCTAACCTCTGTCCCGTTAGAGCTCGGGGCAGGGCGACCACGGGCAGAATCAGGCAACGCCTGTCGCCCATCTCTCCCTTGTGAGCTTTCAACATCAGTTGGGTCGGACGCAAAGAGCCTTAAGTGGTGGGCGCTTTCTCTTACTTTTCAACGCAGCTGTGTTCGGGGATTGCGGCCTCTTATAAGCTAGCGATGCCGCACGAGCCCTTTTTGACCGACTTTGCCCATCCAAAGGGTGACTGACTTGCAGCCTGGGGCGGAGTTAAGACAATGTTTATGTTCTGGCGGTGAGTTAAATTCCCTCAGGGTCCAAAGGCCTTTCGAAGATAGGCCTCTGACAAGAGGCCTCAAAAAGGTCAAAAGGCTTCATTGAGTATCATGCCGAGTATATGTGCTGAGTAACCATGCCTTTTTGAGGCCTCCCCAGGGCCCCGTTTTGCTAAAAAGTCATCCTTGTAAAGCCGAAATGTGAATGCATCCACAACTATCATGCACCCTGCCTATGCAACAAATCGTTTGGGTTGATCACGTGTCTGTTTCCCTTTATTTATCGCTGCATCTTCAGAGAGCGGCTAAACCAGCGCAAGTTGGCAAAGAGAGCATGGATCAAGCTTCACCAAACGTCCACGCAGGCAAAAGTTTCCAGGATTTCAAATTCGGAGGGGCCCCAAACAAAACACGTCCCGGATCGTGTCAATTCAGGGGTACCCTCAAATATACCCCCTGTCCACGGGCAAACCATGACTTTTCGGGCCTTTCCACGGGCAATCCACGGGTTGTCCACGGCAACCACAAATGCAGTTATTTTTGAACAAATCGAATTCGATCCCAGGAGCCTGTGAAATCACACACACATAGTCTGAATTGCTACCTGCCAGGAGTGCCAAACACGTGCGTTGCCCCTGCATCAACACCTCCTAGCCAGGCTGTAGGGCTAGCTGCCAGGGGCGATCTCCAGTGGCTGGATCCCCTCTAGCACCCTTCGAGAAAAAAAAAGTGGCCCCAAGGATAGTCAAGATTGCCACACATACTTTTCAAGGCCTAGGCTTGAAAAGGAACATGCTATTTAAGGCCGAAGGCCTCACCTAGCAAGGCCTAAGGCCTTACTTAGCAAGGTTCTGGAGCCTCCAAAAGTAGGCCTCTCCAACAGAACAAGGCCTAGGCCTCACCAAGAGTTGCCTTGGACGCTTAGGGAAATGTCATAAACAACAAAACTTACAACTCGAACAAGGCATAGCTTGAATCATGGATGCAGATGTGCGTACAATTGGGAAGATCCCCAGCTCTGTTTGCGCAATTGTCTCGCTCAAGATGAGGTGCATATGAAAAACCGGGTTTCTGGAAGAGGGAGGGGAACGGCCGGATTTGAGGATAGCGGACGGTGGCCTGTTAATCGCTAGAAGTGTCACCTAGTGTTAGTTTAAGTACCTAGACGGGCCATCTCCGGCTAGCAGTGCGGAACGGCGCTTCTGGAAGCACTGGGCTGTAGTGGCGGAGCAAGCTCTACTTCGCTCCCTGCCAAATGCTGGCGATGAAGGGAGATCCTGTTCCTCCCTTTTGTCCGCTTCCGCTTCCCCACGCAACAGCAACCCAGCCGGCACTGCCGCTTCAATCATCAAATTTGTTTTGCTCTTCCAATTGCCGACTTTCTTGTACTATGGAAATTAGCCAGTTCAACCAGTATGTCCGAGCGATTCGCGAGCGATTTGGAGGCAAGAAAACGGAGAGCCTTCTGCGCGAACTAGTTCTGCTTGCACGTCCTAGCGCTCCTCTCCCAGGAAAGGCGACAAAAAGCCAAATTTGGTGGAGTGCGTTTGGCAGCCAAGTCTTCTGGGGGTGGCTATCTGTGCATCTCACATCTTTATGGTTTGCTACGTTGGCGGGGGAGGGATTCCGAAGCTTCGTTTTCACGTTGTAGCGACTCAGTTCGGCTCAAGTTGATGGGATGATTGATCGCTTTGCGTTTGGAGCCCACGGCATGGAGCGGAGCTTCTCGAGTGCCCCCATCGAGTCCGTGTCCGTGCCCATGTGGGTGGTGAAGGCTTCCACCCTGCTGCTCTTTGAGCTTTGGCATATGCAACGCTCCTTTTTTCGGGCATTGTTTGACGATCAGGCAACCCTTGGTGGTTTAGATTGGTGGTTTGTCGGTTTGAACCCCTGTGCAGGGTAAATGGGCAACCCCCGCTTCACCAAACAACCAAACAACCAATCCAAACCACAAGTTAGTAATCTGACAAGACAGGCTTGAACCCAGGCTCGTGTCAGCAGAAACCCTCGTTGAAGTCTGGCTGGAATTGAGTAGACAAAACATGACAAATACCAATGGAATTGCGAGTCAGCGGTTTTAATATTTTTTGGCCACCAAGGTTTCCCTGGCCCTAGATGAGCTTCTTTAGGGAAGGGAGCTAGGGACCCCCCTGTTCTGCGAAGCTTCATCAGAAGCATGCTGGACACCCAGCCTTGTTGGTTTTGCGCGGCGATGGTTCTCAGAGCTTTTGTCCCACGCCCAAAGGTTCCGACTTTCGGCTGGCCCTTGCGCCTGAGGACACAATGCCTTGCCACGAGGAGCTTGCGGAAAAAGGATTGCTGGTCCGGCTCCAGGCGCGAACTCCAGGGACTTGTTCATCGGTTCGGTTTGCCGCCATGAAGCTTTTCCTTGATTGAAATGCTGCGTCTTTGTTCAGGTGAGCTATGTTCATCCAGGGTTGGCGGGTTGACCCAAATGATGTTGGAAGACTGTCCGTGCGGTCTCGCTTTCCAAATGGAGCTGACAGACTCCCACTGAGGGAGTGTGTTCCATCTGAAGCTGCTGCAGCTGCATAAGCCTCGCAATATGGTCTTGACTGCCCGTGTAAGCTCCGCCAGGAAGGCATTTTCTGCATCTTCGTGTCCCACCAATGGCTGGGTACCTTTCATCCAGACCCAACGGGCGAGCAGCTGCGAGTGCTGCAGGATACCTTGCGGAACCTTATGAGAGGCGAACGGGGTTCGAATTTAGGCACTCCGGGGACCTTTTGTTCCCCCTGCACTCGCGGGGTCCGGGGCTGCGAGTGTGAGGAACTTAGATGACTTCCAAGTCTAGGCTTTTCGGTTCTGGCTTGCAGTTTTGCTGACGATGTTGGAAGCCGCCTGCAATGTATAACAAGTATCCCGCTGGCCGGAAGCAGGCCTAATATCTCCGAGGTTCAGAAGAGCGTTGTCGTTTTGGCCCTCTAACGGGAATGTCTTAAATAACGGATGCCACTAAACTGTGGTGTTGCTTTTAGAGTTTCTTTAAAACAGCCCAAGCTGGTGTTTTTCACACCAACACCAACATGTGTTTCTTCTAGCTGAGGTGAGCAGATTGGGACGGACATCACCTTAGAGTTCTGGCTGCAAAGCGTCCGACTCAGCGAAATGCACCGATCCAAACTCAAGGAGCAGATGAGGCAGCAGATGTCAGTTAAGATATTTTTGGGTAAGGGTTTGTTTGTCTTTTTGTTGTCTGATGGTGCCCTTTTGGGGTGGTTTTCAAGGCGTATAAAAATAAAACCACTAATATTCCGGGCCCCCCCATCTTGAGACAAGCAACTGTCTTACAATTTCAGTATAGTCTGATTTAGTGTGTAGTGCTTGGCCTTGCTGATCACCTTTGTTCGTTAGTTGTTCAGCACCCTTGTGATATCCTTTTCTGTCGTGGGTTCCCCATTAAAGATGGAATTGACCATCAAAAGCGGAGCCCTTGTTTCATCCAAGTCGGGCTGGATGACCACAATCGCTGTTGGAGAAGTCCTTGCCAAATGCAGAGAGCCATTCCAGAACGTTTGTCGGCGCAGGACGCCTACATATGGCTGGATTGGCTCAGCATTCCTCAGCAGGATGCAGGGCGTGGCAACCGCAACCCAGCGGACGAGCTAGGGCAAGTTGTAGAGAGCACACCCTCTACCTCGGTGGGGTCTGTCGAGGGGCCTGCTGGTCAGGACCGCGCATTCTTTCCGGCGTTTGCGCGTACAGTAAGTGCCTTTTTCAATTCACAGTTTTTTCTTAAGTAGTCGCGTTGACCGTTAGACCAGCGCAAAGAGACTAGGTAGTGGCCCGGACAGTTGTGCCAAAAAGGTCGGGTGCAGGTGTTCGTCCCGCAATCAGGGTTCGGCCTTCGGTAAATGGATTGCAACACGGCACAGTGTTGGGTCGAAGATGTGAAAGCAATATTTACACACAGCCGGCTGCGCCTCATATCTTTAGATGAAAAGCCGCCCGTGTCGCAGCAAACGGGAATCGCCAAGTTGGTAGGGGAGCTGTAGGCTCCTTTCCTGGGCACACCCTATCCACGATGATGCTGGCACCGGTCCGGTGCCGAGTTCTACTTCAATGATCCGGTTGCTGACGAGCCAGTTTGACCAGGCCACGGTGCAGGAACCCCGCCCGGCGACCCCGACCTGGTCAACTCCTGCGCCGAGCTCAGCTGCCCGAAGCTACGCCATGGACAAGAAGTTGCACCTCGTGGCCATGGCAAGGAGGCGGCCCACCTGCGGCCCCCTATCATGGGCAGAAGGTCCTCAGCGGCCCAGAGGCGGGCCTTGGCACACACACACACACACCCTGACTATGCTGCTTTTCCAACGCAGCAGCCCTTCCAACATCAGCACAACCGCCAGCGAAAACAGCCCAATCGCTCCATCATGCAATTTGATCCTGGAAAAGACAAGGACAAGGGCTCGCCCCCCTACCGCCAGTCAATAGTCGCAGAAACCATCCTCAGCGAGACGGCTACAAGGGACGGCTACAACCACAACGAGACTTGCGGCGACATGCCGACCGATGAGCCTGAGAATGCAGACGCAACAACAAGTTCACCTGCCCAGATACGCCGATGCCTGCGCTTGTGGTTCTGAGGATTTTGATCCCCATCAGATGGCAGACGTCCACCGAGATTGCTCGCAAGCTCAGCGCGGCCCCCAACCCAGCACAATACAACAGCCTGGTAATGGTCTCAAGCTGCGCACGTTGACACGGCCCTGTCCACCCCAGAAGCCCAAACTTGGAGTCCAAATTCCCACCAGCCGGCCGAACCTCTGGCCGTGGCAGTGGTGCAGCTGGCGCTGGATGACAGCTGGCAGGGATGGTGCGTCGTGACGTTGAGGGTTGTGGTTGCGGTGGTGGCACGAGTGGTAAAACTTCACCAGGCTCAAACTGATAGTTGTCTTGGAGTTGGCCATGTGCATGATGCACATGGTTTCAAACCTGACAGTCATGCCGGCCAAGTGGTGCACACAAAGTGGTCATGAAGGCATGGCTGGCAAACAGCCTATGGGCGGGCGGTGAGCCGGCCCCGGTTACAAGTGGCCGGGATGCAACGCTTGGTGTCCGAGGTGCTGGGGTCACCATAGCGGGCAAGCCTTCCAGTGCACTTTGAGAATGCCGCTTTCGATCCCGAATGGGTCGAGAAGCGGCCGCTGGCGGATGGCCCACCGCCCCAACGGGCCGGGCGGGCCTGACGGGCACAACGGCTTTGACGGGCTTCGGGATTCACGGGATTGACGGGCTCGACGGCCTCAACCTAACGGGTTGACGGGCAGGTTTTACCGCAATCATACTTCGATAGAAAAATAAACAGACAGAAGGATAGACAGATAGATTGATAGATGACAGGCAATTAGACTGAGATTTAGATAGATAGGAGACAGGTAGGTAGCTAGATGGATGGATGGGTGGCTAGGCCGGTAGATGGGGCTACATTACATTAGATAGATGGACCGAGACAGACAAAAGAAATTGATATAGGTCGGTAGTACAGTAGACGGAAAGAAAGACGGGTAGGTAATGGACAGATGGATGGCTAGATAAATTGACAGATACACACATAGAGAGATACGTAGAGCAAATAGCTGGAGAGATATGAGTAGATTAGATTAAACAAATTGTTTGGCAAACGCGCAGATGCGTAGATGGACAGACGGATGGACAGACAAACAAATAGACAAGCAGATGAATAGGTGCACAGATGAGTAGGCAGGCAGCTGGATAGAGAGAAAAAGAAAAAGCAAAAGGGCCACTGGGCAGGTAAATGGACATGCCGTGCAACGGTAGCTTTGGGCAAGCAATTTGCACGCCGGTCTGTGGCTTCTATCAGGTTTGAACCTGCTCGCCCGTGTCGTGAGCTCCGAGTTTCGGCAGACTGCCTCATGGCCCAAAGTAGCGCACTACACTTTCGACGTGGATGCTCACGCACACCCAGCCGAGCATTGCAGCAAGCAAAACCCAACAAGAATACTCAACCGGCAGCATCAGCAGCAACAACAGCTGATGGAGAACAGCTACACTACGCAGATGCACGCCATCCCACGATTTTCCACGACCATGGCATCCCAACACACAGCCCGACGGCGATGTCACACCGCTGCTGGACATCCAAGCGCCAGCCAGGTCCGGCAAACATACCCGAACTCACCGAGGACAACGGCCCTACATCTGGCAAAGCCCGCTCATGAGGCGGCAGCTTCGAACCACCACACTTCTTACGGCACGGCATTGAAGACTTGGTTCAAAACATGCCCTGCAAGCAAAGATCCTTGAAAGCATGACCTCATGGGTGGCCAGGACACAGAACGAAGATAGTGTTCGCTGGACTTTCCCAGCGCTTCATGACCCACAATACTCAATCGCCTTTGCATACGAGATCCCGGCCCCCAAACAAGGAGGAGCGCGCGTGGGAGACGAGGAGGCCAAGAAGAGCATGGTGGATGCTGGAACGAGAACACGCATTCTCAGGAGCCGAGCTTGCTTCCGCAACAAGGGGAAGCTGCCCAACGGAGCGTTGCAGCGGCTCGCGTCAGAGAGCCGCCCGAAGCTGGCCGCAGCGAAGCCTCGAGAACACCGCCAAGGAGTTGCACACGCTCTAAGGCCTGAGATCAGCAACTGGCGATCGATGCCACAGTGCTGATCGGGCTGCGGACCTGGACAAAAGCTGATGCTTCGTGGTGAGCGCAGCCCCCCAAGGCACGAAGGCCATCACGACGGGGAATGTGATCAATTGGCGAGCATGCAGAAAGCAGAGCCTGCACACTTCCTTCCGCCTGCCACAGCTCCAGGAGGTCACCGACTGCCGCTCCTCTTCATGATGCATCTGAGCGCAGAATGGACAACCGGAAGCGCACCACGGTGGATTCCCGGAGCATCCATGAACGAGAAGTCCAGCACATGTGTTGGCGGATGGGTTGACAAAGTGAAACAAGACGGTACTCACCGAATTTGCAAATCGTTTCTTTCCCAAAGAGAAAATTGGGAGTGTGAAAGTGGCATTTGCACGCAGCCGGCTGAGCCTGAGATCTTAGATGAAAAGGCACCTGTGTCGCAGCAAGCAAGATCGGCCAAGAAAAGAAACGGCCCCTGCCTCATGACGATTGTTTTGGCTTCAGCGCCCTTTGCAGTCTTGGGCGGTGTTGCTGCAACGACACGCGTGGTCAGGCGGACTATATCAACATGATTCCGGAGTACGTCAAGGCGTCGGACATGTTTCTGCGCCAAGTCCAGTAGCATCTATGGTTTGTTTTTGTGTTTTGTGTTTTTACAGGGTGTCGGACGGCAATAACCAAGCCACAATTGCATGTTTTCCAGTGGGCCATTTTTAGTCTGACAGGACGCCGTTTTATGTGAGTCGAGGTTTTTAACGCTTGCGCCACGCTCCCGGCACACTGTCACCGGCGTCCGCTGCGACTACTTCAGTTGGTCTGGGAGGGGGTGGTGTCGTCTTGAGCTGTGGTGCAAGATGCTATCTGCCTCTTGGCCAGATGAATTCGCATCGTGGGCCGAGGCGTCTTTGTTTGGAGATTGGGTTGCTGACTTGTTGGTTGTCACATTGATCTGCTGGTTGTTAACTTGCTGGTGGTCACAAAGATTGTTGGCACCTCGTCTGATTTGTGTGTTGGCGGTTTCTGCACGTGTCTGCTTGGACGGGTGGGCCGGCTGGCGGTTTGGTTGACTGGATGGTTGCCTCGCTGATTTGGTTCGTTGACTGATCGTTTGATCGGTTGCTTGATTGCTTGGTTGAGTGAGTGAGCGATTGAATGAATGAATGGTTGGTTTGTTTCTGCATTAACTGTTTGATCTGGCTGATGTGACTGGATTGACTGATTCTTTATTTGGTTGGTTTACTGGCTGACTCGTTGATTGGTTGGTTGATGAAGGTGATTGGTTGGTTTGATAGATGAACTGGTTGACTGTCGATTGATCGGTTGATTCAGTGAATGAGTGGTTGGTTGATTGCTTGATTGATTGAGTGAAAGAAAAATGAATGAAATGAATGAATGAATGAATGAATGAATGAATGAATGAATGAATGAATGAATGAATGAATGAATGAATGAATGAATGAATGAATGAATGAATGAATGAATGAATGAATGAATGAATGAATGAATGAATGAATGAATGAATGAATGAATGAATGAATGAATGAATGAATGAATGAATGAAAATGAATGGAATGGAATGGAATGGAATGGAATGGAATGGAATGGAATGGAATGGAATGGAATGGAATGGAATGGAATGGAATGGAATGGAATGGAATGAAATGAAATGAAATGAAATGAAATGAAATGAAATGAAATGAAAGAAGCATTCGCCACCTCCGATCGGCCTATCCAGGCCACCACCGCTGTGTTGTCCGATGAAGCTAACGCCTCGCAGGATGCAAGCGCCTCTGAGAGGCCCTCCCCTGATGGCAAAAAGCCGGCCACTGCCACCGTCCGAGTTCGTAGGCCACCGGAAACAACCAAGATCCGCGTTGTCCCAGGTGACGGCGCCTGCTGCTTCCACGCTGTTGCTGCTGGCATCCTTGCCCACGAGCCAACTCGCCAGCCTGTGCCGAATGCCAACATACTGCGAGCGCACACCATCGCCCACATGCGCAAGTACAAGGATAGTTACCTCAAGCTGTGGGACGGCTGTGATGACCGTGACCAGCATATGCAGTCCTTCGATGACTATCTGGTGCGCATGCAGTCGCCGACTGCGTGGGCTGGTTCTCTTGAAATGTTGGCCTGCGCTCGCTCTCAGAAAGTCACAATAGTAGTCGTTGCGGAAAGAGCTGACCT
>CAUJNA010000314.1:55000-100000 GCA_963377175.1 Effrenium voratum | reverse complement strand
ATTCAATCACTCATTCTTTCATCACTCAGTCATTCATTCATTCGTTCATTGATTCACTCCACCATTTCTCCGCTCATTCCTTCATTCATTCTTTTATTCATTCATTCATTCATTCATTCATTCATTCATTCATTCATTCATTCATTCATTCATTCATTCATCCGTTCCTTTATTCATTCATTCATTCATTCATTCATTCATTCATTCATTCGTTCGTTCGTTCGTTCGTTCGTTCGTTCGTTCCTTCATGTGTTCATTCATTGAATCAACCAATCAGTCAATGAGTCAATCTCTCATTTATTCCTTCATTCGTTCTTTTTTTTAAATTCGTTCATGTGTTCATTCATTCGTTCACTCACTCAACCAACCAACAAATCAACGAATCAATGAGTCACTCGTTCTCTCATCTGTTCATGCACTCTTGCATTTGTTTGTTCATTGGCTCGTTTGTCCGTTCGTTCATATAATCACTGTTTCTTTCATTCATTCATCGAACCAATCATTCAACCACGCCAGCATTCAGGCAGTCACTCTTTCAACCATTCAACCAATGAATGAATCAGTCAATCAATCACCAACCATTCGTCCTTCTCATCCTTTTCATTCGTTCATGCATGCATGCATGCACGAAGTCATTCAACGTTTGTCCGTTTGTTCATTCATTCGTTCGTTCATTCACTCACTCATGTGTTCATTCATTCATTTGTTTATTGACTGATCCATTTTTGGATTCATTCATTCATTCATTTCTTTCTTTTTTTCATTCATTCATTCACTCATACATTCGTTTCTTCGTTCATGTTTAATTCATGTAATCATTCCATTCATTTCTTCATTCATTCATTCATGCATTCGTTCATTCAATCATTCATTGATTCATCCATTCAACCATGCATTCATTCATTCAGTCATGCACTCATTCATTCATTCATTCTTTCTTTCTTTCATTCATTCATGCATGCGTGCTTCTACTCGTTTCTTCAGTCATTCATGCATTTGTTCATTCATTCGGTCCTTCATTCTTTCACTCATTCATTCATTCATTCACTCACTCATTCATTCATTCATTCATTCATTCATTCATTCATTCATTCAATCATTCATTCACTAAGTCATTTATTCGTTCATTCATTCATTCATTCATTCATTCATTCATTCATTTCTTCATTCATTCATTCATTCATTCATTCATTCACAAATTTTGCATTCATTTATTCACTCATTCATTTTTTCATTTATTCAATCATTCATGTATTCATTCATTTGTTCGTTCGCTCATTCATGCCTTCATTTGTCCTTTCAGGTATCTACCCATCCATTCATTGAGTTCTCCATTTGTTCATTCATTCATTCATTCATTCATACATTCAGTCAGTCAGTCAGTCATTCTTTCTTTCACGCGCCTCACACACACACACACCTTTGTGCATTCATTCATTCATTCATTCATTCATTCATTCATTCCTTCATTCATTCATGCATTCATTCATTCATTCAATCATGCATTCAATCATTCACTCCATTCACTAATTCATTCAGATATTCCTTCATTCATTCATTCATTCTTTCATTCATTCATTCATTCATTCATTCATTCATTCATTCATTCATTCATTCCAACATTCATTCATTCATTCATTCATTCATTCATTCATTCATTCATTCATTCATTCATTCATTCATTCATTCATTCATTCATTCATTCATTCATTCATTCATTCCAACAATCATTCACTCACTCACTCATTCATTCACTCACCCATTCATTTTTTCAGTCACTCATTTATTCATTCATTCATTCAATCATTCATTCATTCATTCATTCATTCATTCATTCATCCGTTCCTTCATTCATTCATTCATTCATTCGTTCGTTCGTTCGTTCGTTCGTTCGTTCGTTCGTTCCTTCATGTGTTCATTCATTGAATCAACCAATCAGTCAATGAGTCAATCTCGCATTTATTCCTTCATTCGTTCTTTTTTTTAATTCGTTCATGTGTTCATTCATTCGTTCACTCACTCAACCAACCAACAAATCAACGAATCAATGAGTCACTCGTTCTCTCATCTGTTCATGCACTCTTGCATTTGTTTGTTCATTCGCTCGTTTGTCCGTTCGTTCATATAATCATTGTTTCTTTCATTCATTCATCGAACCAATCATTCAACCACGCCAGCATTCAATCAGTCACTCTTTCAACCATTCAACCAATGAATGAATCAGTCAATCAATCACCAACCATTCGTCCTTCTCATCCTTTTCATTCGTTCATGCATGCATGCATGCACGAAGTCATTCAACGTTTGTCCGCTTGTTCATTCATTCGTTCGTTCATTCACTCACTCATGTGTTCATTCATTCATTTGTTTATTGACTCATCCATTTTTGGATTCATTCATTCATTCATTTCTTTCTTTTTTTCATTCATTCATTCACTCATACATTCGTTTCTTCGTTCATGTTTAATTCATGTAATCATTCCATTCATTTCTTCATTCATTCATTCATTCATTCATTCGTTCATTCATTCGTTACTTCATTCATTCATTCATTCATTCATTCATTCATTCATTCATTCATTCATTCATTCATTCATTCATTCATTCATTCATTCATTCATTCATTCATTGATTCATCCATTCAATCATGCATTCATTCATTCAGTCATGCATTCATTCATTCATTCTTTCTTTCTTTCTTTCATTCATTCATGCATGCGTGCTTCTACTCGTTTCTTCAGTCATTCATGCATTTGTTCATTCATTCGGTCCTTCATTCTTTCACTCACTCATTCATTCATTCATTCATTCATTCATTCTCTCATTCATTCAGTCATTCATTCATTCATTTATTCATTCAATCATTCATTCACTAAGTCATTTATTCGTTCATCCATTCATTCATTCATTCATTCATTCATTCATTCATTCATTCATTCATTCATTCATTCATTCATTCATTCATTTCTTCATTCATTCATTCATTCATTCATTCTTTCATTCATTCATTCATTCATTCATTCATTCACAAATTTTGCATTCATTTATTCACTCATTCATTTTTTCATTTATTCAATCATTCATGTATTCATTCATTTGTTCGTTCGCTCATTCATGCCTTCATTTGTCCTTTCAGGTATCTACCCATCCATTCATTGAATTCTCCATTTGTTCATTCATTCATTCATTCATTCATTCATACATTCAGTCAGTCAGTCAGTCATTACTTCTTTCACGCGCCTCACACACACACACCTTTGTGCATTCATTCATTCATTCATTCATTCATTCATTCATTCATTCATTCATTCTTTCATTCATTCATTCATTCATTCATTCATTCATTCATTCATGCATTCCTTCATTCATTCAATCATGCATTCAATCGTTCACTCCATTCACTAATTCATTCAGTTATTCATTCATTCATTCATTCATTCACATTCATTCATTCATTCATTCATTCATTCATTCATTCATTCATTCATTCCAACAATCATTCACTCACTCATTCATTCACTCACCCATTCATTTATTCATTCATTTATTCATTCATTCATTCAATCATTCATTCATTCATTCATTCGTCCGTTCGTTCATTCATTCATTCATTCATTCATTCATTCATTCATTCATTCATTCAATCTAACATTCATTCATTCATTCATTCATTCATTCATTCATTCATTCATTCATTCATTCATTCACTCATTCACTCATTCACTCATTCATTCATTGAAGTAGTCAACCTATCAGTCAACCAATCAATCCATCAATCAATCAACCCTTCATCCTGTTCATCCTTACCATTCGTTCATGCATGCGCATTTGTTCGTTCATTCGTTCATTCATTCGTTCATTCATTCATTCATTCATTCATTCATTCATTCCTTCAACGATCGCTCATTCATTCATTCAATCAATCAATTAGCCAAACAGTCATGTCCTCAGTCATTCATCTATTCGTTCGTTCATTCATTCATTTGTTCATCCATCCATTCACTCATTAATTCATTCATTCATTCATTCATTCATTCATTCATTCATTCATTCATTCATTCATTCATTCATTCATTCATTCATTCAAAGTGACCCACAATCAGTCAATCACTCCACCAACCAACCAATCAATCAACCAAGCACTCATCCTCCCCATCCTTTTCACTCATTCATTTTTCCTTCATTCACGAAGGCATTCGTTCATTCATCGTCCGTTCGTTTGTTCATTCATTCAATCACTCATTCTTTCATCACTCAGTCATTCATTCATTTGTTCATTGATTCACTCCATCATTTCTCCGCTCATTCATTCATTCATTCATTCATTCATTCATTCATTCATTTATTCATTCATTCATTCATTTATTCATTCATTCATTCATTCATTCATTCATTCATTCATTCATTCATTTCTGAATGTATTTATTGATTTATTCATTCATTCATTCATTCATTCATTCATTCATTCGTTCCTTCATTCATTCATTCATTCGTTCATTGATTCACTCCATCATTTCTCCGCTCATTCATTCATTCGTTCATTCATTCATTTCTGAATGTATTTATTGGTTGATTCATTCATTCATTCATTCATTCATTCATTCATTCATTCATCCATTCATTCATTCATTCATTCATCCGTTCCTTCATTCATTCATTCATTCATTCATTCACTCGTTCGTTCGTTCGTTCGTTCGTGCGTTCATGTGTTCATTCATTGAATCAACCAATCAGTCAATGAGTCAATCGCTCATTTATTCCTTCATTCGTTTTTTTTTTAATTCGTTCATGCGTTCATTCATTCGTTCACTCACTCAACCAACCAACCAATCAACGAATCAATGAGTCAGTCGTTCTCTCATCTGTTCATGCACTCTTGCATTTGTTTGTTCATTGGCTCGTTTGTCCGTTCGTTCATATAATCATTGTTTCTTTCACTCATTCATCGAACCAATCATTCAACCACGCCAGCATTCAACCATTCAACCAATGAATGAATCAGTCAGTCAATCACCAACCATTCGTCCTTTTCATCCTTTTCATTCTTTCATGCATGCATGCATGAAGTTATTCAACGTTTGTCCGTTTGTTCATTCGTTCGTTCATTCACTCACTCATTTGTTCATTCATTCATTTGTGCATTGAGTCATTCATTCTTGGACTCATTCATTCAGTCTTTCATTTCTTTTTTTGTTTCATTCATTCATTCACTCATACATTCGTGTCTTCGTTCATGTTTAATTCATGTAATCATTCCATTCATTTCTTCATTCATTTCTTCATTCATGCATGCGTGCTTCCACTCGTTTCTTCCGACATTCATGCATTTGTTCACTCATTCGGTCCTTTATTGTTTCACTCATTCATTCACTCATTCATTCATTTATTCATTCATTCATTCAGTCATTCACTCATTCATTCGTTCATTCACTAAGTCATTTTTTCGTTCATTCATTCACTTATTCATTCAATCATTAATTCATTCATTCATTCATTCGTTCGTTCGTTCATTCATTCATTCATTCATTCATTCATTCATTCATTCATTCATTCATTCATTCATTCATTCATTCACAAATTTTGCAATCATTTAATCATTCATTCATTTATTTATTCATTCACTCATTCATTCATTCATTCATTCATGCATTCATTCATGCATTCATTCATTCATTTGTTCGTTTGTTCATTCATGCGTTCATTTGTCCTTTCAGGTATATATTTACCCATCCGTTCATTCAGTTCTCCATTTGTTCATTCATTCCTGGATTCATACATTCAGTGAGTCAGTCAGTCATTCATTCTTTCACGCGCCTCACACACACACACCTTTGTGCATTCATTCATTCATTCATTCATTCATTCATTCATTCATTCATTCATTCATTCATTCATTCATTCATTCATTCATTCATTCATTCATTCATTCATTCATTCACTCCTCCATTCACTCCTCCATTCACGAATTCATTCAGTTATTCTTTCATTCATTCATTCATTCATTCATTCATTCATTCATTCATTCATTCATTCATTCATTCATTCATGCAGTCATTCATTCATTCATTGATTCATTCATTCATTCATTCATTCATTCATTCATTCATTCATTCATTAAATCATTCGTTCATTCGTTCATTCATTCATTCTTTCATTCATTCGTTCGTTCGTTCATTCATTCGTTCGTTCGTTCGTTTGTTCGATCGTTTGTTTGTTCATTTTTTTTGTCATGCATGTATTCTTTCACCCTTTTCGTGTTTTGAGTTCATTGCATTGGTTGCTGGGTTGTTTGAAAGACTGCCTGGCTGACTGACTGCTTGGCGTTGCCTGGCGTGGTTTGATGTCATGCTGGGGTTCGGTAGCTTGGCTTGTTTTGGTTTTGCTTGGCGGGATTGTGATTTGATTTGCCTCGATTTGGCTTTCCTGGGTTGGCTTGATTCGGTTCAATGTGGCTTGGTCTGACTTGAACTGGTGTGGTTTGATTCCGGTTGGTCTGGTGTAGTGTGGTGTGGATTGATTTGGCCTGATTTGGTTTTGACATGATATGCTCGGTTGATTGCTTGTTGTTTGTTTGATTGCCGTGCCCGGCGAAATTTTGGCTCATTGGCTAGTTGCCTGACGATTGGGGGATTCTAGTTGTGATTGGTTGACTGAGTGGCTGGTTGATCGGCTCACTGCTTTGGTTTGGTTGAGTGTCAGGCTGGTTAATTGATCGCATGACTGGTAGGCTCACTGGCTGGTTTGGCAGTCTGTTGGTTGGTTTGATTGGGCTTTTGGTTCGTGCAATTGTTCAACCCAATGTTTGGCAATTTGCCTGTCTAGGCGGGCTGCGACTGTGGAAACTTTGATTTAGATGAGGCCAACGTCGAGTTTCCCACGGTCCTAGTCACCGCAGCGGACAAAGTGGAGTTCGTGCTGCCTATGCACTGGCTTGACAACCCCCCGCAGGACGGTGCCTTCTCCTACACAAAGGATCGCGAAGCGGCTTGCAGGCAATGTTGACCCAGGATTGAGCGCCAGTTGTTCACCTCCCCTTGGTAGGGAGGGCATTGCTTTCCCCAAGTTGAAAACATTGTCGTAGACGAAGGTGACGTATTATTGCATGTCGCCCGCCCTTTCTGGCAGCCAGCGCTCATCAGCATTTGTCGGTGAACGCCGTCTCACAGGTTTGTGTCCAAACTCGGACTGCTGGTTGGGTTGTATGCTGTTTGGAAGGTTGGTTGGATTTGATAGCTTCATAAGAAAACCGGCGGGGGGGGGAGTAACCATTTTGTATGGGCACCTAGGCAAACCATGCGCAAGGGGCTATGGGCCCTTCGACAGGGGGTGGATGGTGGATCGTGACGTGTCAAACGGGTTAAGGGGCCCCTCTGAATAAAATTACGGTTCTTGCTTGGGTTTTTCACAAGAGCAGGGAATAGCTTACAAACATACACATGTTTTGCTCACTTGGATGCCTGGCAGAGCCCTTCAAACTTTATTCAAAGACCATGTAAAAAGTCCTCCCCAAACAGCCGACCATTGGGGGTGTTTGCGCAAGTTTGGCTTGTAAAGGCAAGCAGCGTGACACCGAACCTTTGGAGCACGGACTCGTTTTGACGGCCATTTGACAGGAGGATGATAGCGAGCTCACCAGTCGCATTTTATGTTTCCGGCTTAGTGGTTTCGTCATTTCCAGTTTGATGCTTCCAGTTTGGGACTTGCTTGCTTCCCTCGATTTCTTTACTGTACTAGGAGATCACCCTTTCTGCGGTAATACGGGACAGCCTGAGGTTGTGCTACGTGTCATGGAGAAGGCTTTGCGCGCTAAGCTGCGGCTCTTGAAGGACAGGTTAGGTTGCCACTTTCTGTGATACCGAGGGGCTTCCCTTGAAGTGAGGTCATGTGAACGACCAATATTCTCGCTGACATTGTGACTTTTCACAGAGGATTTCAAGCTCGAGACAAACGCATCCGAAATTTTGGGAGCTTCCAACACAATTTTCATTGCGCCAACCAGCAGTGGACTCACTTGCAATTCCTATGATGTTAGATGATGTTAGTCACTGAGGGCCTCGCATTCAGCGTTGCAAGGGGGTCCGCTTGGCCACTCAGAGTCTTTGGGTGCTGCTCTCATGAAAAATATCCTTTTTTTGTGTCTACTGCCCCCGTGAATGGGGATGAGTGGCACGAAGCTAGAGGTGTTGCTTCACTGGTTTCAATTCCGCAACTCTCGCAGCTGCCTTGCCCCACCAAAAGGCTAGATTTGCGCACCCCACCCCGCTCCAAATCTCCCACTTGCAGCCAAAGGACACGAAGAAGTGGAATCTCTACCGCTACTACATGGCCAGGTACGACATTCTACTTGGCCAACCTTGTCGGCAGCGATCTCCAGAAGCTCCGGTCCAAACAACCTTTTGACCTGATTTTCCGAGAGTCCCAAACTCCAGCTCTACGTGTCTATGTGGCAAAAGCAAGTAAGTATTGTGGGCTTGACGTTTCTCCGCTCAGGAAGAATTTCAGCGAGACTTTAGGTTCGAATCTCTTGCTTCTTGGCGCAAAGGGTTGTCCGGACAGGGGCCCGACCCTCTGGACTTGTTTTGGTTGAACATGGATTGGCGCTTGGGCTTGGCAGTCCTGTTGTCAAATGGCGACGCGTGAAGTCTGTAGGCCCTTGTTCGCAACTTGTTGTTCGTAAAATTGTAAAGGAAGGGATCGCGCATTGTCTCTGCTACTTGGCCTTTTCTTGACTGAGAAAATTCTGTTGCCATGGCTATGGACAATTGGTGTCTGGGCCAGCCATATCCCCCAAGTTTGTGTTATGTATGGAAAGCTCGGAAGGCTTCAGCCCGTGGTATGACTCCGATGGCCTGCGCGGCGCTGTCCGGGGACGCAAACATGGTTTCCCAGCTTTGCGACGCGCAGCTGGACGTGGACAGGCGCGGCGCGACACGCGTCAAATTTGGTGTTGTGTTTTTTTGAGGCTGCCTAAGTGATGGGGGACCTTGCTTTATTGGGGGGCCCTGTGGCCCGCACAGGGGATTGCCCACCCCAAAAAGGACTGGCCCACATTTTCACCATGCCTCCGGATCCATTTCAGAACATAGGGAAGCAACCGGTGATGGATGTTCAGGATGTGTCACAGCGTCTCTGTGTGTTTGAGTCTTCTGTTGTGGACTGAAGAAGAGACCATAAGAGACCTACAATCTTGAGCCAACGCATGGAAATCCTTTCCTGATGGAGCCCAGCCAACTCCTTTCCACTTCCAATTCTTTTTTCTAGTGGCCTGTGTCGGGGGATGTGCGGTGTTGGTTTGTGGCGTCCCGGAATTTCATTGATGTTCAACGGCCGTCAGGTTCATTGGCACGCTGCCCGAGGTGTACATTATGGAGTCACTGACGCCTTTGATGCTGACCATGTGGTTGGGGTGGCGCTGTCACAAGGCGACGCGTCCTGACTCAGAGCAGAGCCGTCGACTGGTCAAGGCTTACCAGCGTCCCCTCTATGGCAGCTTTGTCGCCTTTGGCGAGCACTCATTTCAGCAGCCTAAACAGGGTTCTGAAGCGCGCGCAATACACAGCTTGCTACAGGCTTCCTCTCGCAAAGTTGTACTGAAAAGTTGCAACTTTCAAGTTGGCGCTGCGGAAATGCTCTTGGACAGGCATCAGTTCGCAGAGGCACCCAGCAAGGCTTCAGCGGAAGACCCAAGCAGTTCAATCTTGGACCTTGAACCAATTAAACAAGCAATAACAAGCGGGCTGCGCTTGTTCGAGCTGGCCTTTGCAAAATCTTGCCTTTTGTGTTTTGAGGATCCTTTTTAAAGCTGGGATTCCTGCCTGCAACTTTCGGCACTTCAGGTGGCCAATGCCCTCCTGGAGCGGAGGGCGAACGCCAATGCTACCACCGCTGTGGGCGCTTCAGCGCGGGAAAGTCTAGCCAGAGTCGTTTTGTCCTTTTTCCTTGTGTGTCGCTCGAATGGAAGAAACCACTAAATCAAGCTAGCCGAGCCAGCAGGACTTCTGCGAGCTTTGGCTTTCCCACCAACACGCATATCACGAAATAAGAGTGTATATCTGTATATACCACAAACCACCAGTGTGCCGGCCATGATTGATGAAGTCGAGGAATCTGTAACTGAAAGCATTCTGTGAAGTATGGGGGAGGGGGGTTCCATTGGGGGGTTCTTGTTGGCTCTGTACTTGAGAAACAGATCCACTCATGTGCGATTCCTGTTTGCCACGATTTTACCCTCACAGCAAGGGAGATAAAGGGTATTCACTGCTTGCTGAGTTGTGGTATTGATAGGTTTTTGGTTCCAGTGGAAGCCAAACACTACAATTTGCATATCTTGGTCTTCTACTTCAACATGACATTTGGCACCTCATCGGAATTTGTCTTTGCGGCGAAATGACTGTGAACGTAACCCAGCCCATTACCAGATCTTCATACCGAAGCCAGCTAACATGGCCGTTGTACGACGGAGGCAGTTTAACATTCATCGGTAAGTTGATGGTGAACCGGCTCACAGACATACCGCGAACTCTTGGACAGTGAAGGACTCATAGACTCATAGATCTAGACAGCGGGGTGGAGTACTTCCTGGGTACCCTTTGTGGCTACTTCTGAAAAGGAGCCCAGAATGAGTTTTATATGATTCTTTGTTTATAGCGAATTCGTGACCTTCATCAGCATATTCAAGATTCTCCTCTGAGCAGCCTGCCAAAGCCAGTCCTGACTATGTTCAGGCCATCCATGACGCTATGGCTGAACAACACGATGAAAGGGCCCAAGAAGTTACGTCCCAGTTCAGGGACAGCCGCAAGGAGCCGCAGTTCTTATAGCTTCTAGTCCAGTCTTCCATCGAACTTCTATCAGCTTGTCACAGGAAGAAGAACGCAACATACCCAGGTTTGCCACCGGCTGTATCGTGACATTGTTGTTCATCATTCAGAGTGAGTTGTCAGAAGGCCAACGTGAATGCTTGGTATTTTCATTAGCCCTGAGAGGCATTCAAGTCCCTGAGTACTCCCAAGAGATCGTAAAGGCCCAGCAAGTGCCACTCTTCATCACAACCAGAACCTCCACTCAAGATCCGAACATCCGCCCTGGCGGCGGAAGCCAATCCAAAGACCTTCTTTATCCTAGAGCGAGGAGACTATGAAGGTGAGGGTTGTGGGTTGAAGAGGCATGTTTGCAGCTGGAAGACCATGATGCGTTCGTGTTAAGAAGACTCAGCGTCGCACTCTTGAGTCTGGCCAGGGGCGAAAATGTAGAACAGGCAAGAGCAAGCGCTTGAAGGGGCCGCCTTCAAACCGTCTGAAACCCACGACCAGGCGGCAAGGCCCATCAATCCTATTGGGGAAAGAACGGCAAATCACAACCATGGTGCCAAAAAGGGAAAGGACAAATGACAGAATTCCGGCAAGGGGGAAAACCACAACCCTCGCCACGTGCAGGAAGCCACAAAGCCTCCTGCCGACATATCAGCAGTCCTTTTTACACTGACCACAACAATGGTCCAATAGAACAGCCTAGTAGATCCAACCGAAGAAGTTGACGCGAGCAGAAGTACGGGCACCCAAAATGGCTTGACCTACAACATCATTCCGCACGCGACACCGCATAAACTCATGGCGCCCATCATCAAGCAGGCCGAAAATCCAACCCATGTCATTCCTGACAGCGGTTGCACGAAATCCATGGGTAGTTGGTTAAGGCAATTGAACTATTCCACATCGGATGAAGTATGGGTTCATCCCATGCAACACGCCTCACATTTGCCAACGGTCAGACTTCTAAGGTTGACTGGACTCTCCGGCTGTTTTCAATACATCAGCACCTATGCTAGAATCCTTGCGCAAGGACAAGTCCCAGATTTGCTTAGCATTAGCATGGATCAGATGCGGAACATTCACATGACAATGCAGCACACTCAATTGCAAGGCGTTCGGTATGATTCGACAACCCACACCGGTATCCAGTAGCGGTCATGCAATCTTTGTTCTCGCGGCCTTTTTTCGCGAACAACACGACTTCAGAAAAGCAACCAAGGCAGTCGATGATAACAAGATCAAACCATTTGCGCATCCATCACTGCGCGGCCGCATGTCCAGCAGAAGCAACATCCAAGGAACCATCGTTTCCCACACCAGCACCGGAGGCAGGAACAACGGAGATCGCAGGTCAACAATGACCACTGGATAATTGACAATGCAGCCAAGAAACTCCATAGCATTCATGCATCCAAGAGCAGTTCAGCAAGAGCGGGTTGATCAAGGCGGCTTCGCCAAAGACGGACCAGAGTTGTGGACAGGACCCACAACATTCAATTTCTCAGACAATCCACATACAGCGCAACGACTACACATTCCAGCGCCCGGTCGGCATGCCACTGAGCCAAGAGATTATGCTGCGCCACTAGAAGCATCAGCCGATGCTCCAACTGAATCAACCGCCACATTACCATTTGCGTTAAAGCGCATACACACGCGGCCTCAAGACAAGATCTATACGCAAACTTTACCTGCAACACCGTCACATGTCAGGACAACATTGAGATTCAGAACCCGAGCGCTTAAAGATTTATGATCTCCACAAGAAGATCCAGGCAGCGTGCGGACCCTGTCAGAAAGCTGCGATTGCACGGTCACGGAGCAAGACGAGCAGCCTTCGAGCTGAGTCATTCAGAGAATTGACAATTGACAATCATTGATCACTGTCAAGCCTTAGGAACAGGCGAGTGCATCAATGTTCTCATTGTCTTTGATGGAGCTACAACACTTCTCACCGCGGAAGTTGTAGAGAGAACAACTGATCTCACCAATTGGCTCAGGAACTCATTTTGATCAATATCACCTTCAGCAGAAGTGTGTCGTTGGGGGCCCTGCCTAAGCCCTTGACACCCTGGCATAACCGCGCAGAGACAGCACTCCGTCTCATTACGAGACAAATCTCACTCATGCTCAATGCAATCAAGACAGGAACAGCAAAACCGTCCTTAAAAGCCATAACCTACAAACAACTTGTAAAGGCAGCAGCGACTGCAAGAAACCTGTCAGTGACATACGGCGTCGTCACTCCAGTGGAACCAGCGTTCGAACGCAGGCCAGCAGAGCTTGTCCAACTGGACCGAGCAACGCCGCCGCAGCTCACGATTCCTAAGACGGAGGAAGAGTGACTGCTGGACAGGTCCGACAGCTTGCGCAACAGGCATAGTAAGAGGCTCGACATCAGCAGATGTCACACGAGACCTCGCGCAACACCTGCGTCTCAGTTCCAACCCAGGTGTAATGGGTATTTATTGGAGTGAGGGAAAGTCAGAGATCAAGCCAGAAAGGAGGACTGTGGCTAAAAAGCAAGGTGATATCCACAGATGGCGCAATAGTAGGAATTGACCTTGGCACACGCCTGCTTCAGGTCAACGTCACAAAGACGAAACATTGTCACCATCCAAGATCGAGCCATAGAGATCTTTTTTCGGACAAGACAAGGCAGCAGCAAAACCAGCCAGACGACTACTATTCAAGACAACCATGGCTCAGCCAAGTTCCACAGAAACAGGTCTTTACACGGAAGACGACACATGCGATTCACAAGCCGCAAATTGGAACTGAGTGACTGAGGGAAAGGTCCTAGAGGAGTCGCTCGAAGCGCCCGCCTTAGCCAATGCCGTGCGCAGACGGGGCTAAAGGTTGGCAAAACGATCGATGCTCAAAAATTTTTGATGTCGTGACCTCAAGGTCGACAGATGGGCATTATCCGAGGGCAACAGTCAGATGTCGTTTGGCTTTCTCCAGCCTTTGAGTCCTTTTCCATCATGCAAAACGTGAATGGTCCAAAGATTGTTACAGAAAAGAGGGCCAGAAGCTTGCCCATGATCGACTTTGTGGCTTCAATCACAAGGTGTGAGTTAACCGGGGACTTTGTTTCATTGTAGAGAATGTCCAGAAATCCAAGGCCTGGACTTAACTTAAGTCCATTGTTCAGCTCACCAATAATTCACAGGTCTCTTCGAATGACCTTAGTTTCTTTCTGTGCATTCGGATTGAGAGATCCAAGCACCAAACTTAGAAGCTTGAAGCCAACCAGTTTCATGCATAATCTGCCGAGTGAAGAAATGAGACCAGTCAGAAGGTGGTCTACCTTGGAAAGGAGGAGCACCAGCGCCAGCCTTTAGAAGGCAATACCAAGAGTCAGGGCAGCCGCCCAAAGCTCGCCCAGACATATCTTTCCATTCTGTCAGGGGATGGCGCACATTCTTCTCAGAATCTCAATTTGACAACAAAGTTTTCTTCCTAGAAGACGTCTTGAGCCATTCCCAGACCACGACATATCCAGCAAAAGATCCGATCTTTACAAGACCGATAAAGAGTACAACATGACGAGTGCCAGCGCTCGTGTCAGGATTCAGGATCTCCCTTCCAACAACCAGGTAGATCAATTGACATCAACAACACTGATTGCAATGATGCAGTTCCCACAAGGCACCGAGATTCACCTGAAGGCATCCAAAACCTCAGATTTAACCATGCCATTTGCAACGGCACAAGACAACTCAGGCCCCTTTGTATCACACACCATACAACAAGTGCACTGACGACACCACTGCATGACGTGTTTCTCTGGCCAACAAACACGCCGAGCAAAATTTGAGTCTTACCAGCACACCGATGTGACTGGAAACAACAACCCCTACAACGGCACGTGCTTGTGCTTTCACATACCATCCAAGCGCCCACAATTCGGACGATGCCACACGACCGACGTGGAGATCACGGCGGCGGTGGAGATGATCCACCAGCCGCCTGGCCCGCCAACACCGCCCAATGTGCCATTGTCACAGGCAACGACTGCGCCTGTGCCACTGATGTACCTGCGCTGCTACCACAACAACAACAACAACAACAACAACAACAACAACAACAACAACAACAACAACAACAACAACAACCAACTTCCATCCACGTCGGCTACGCAGTTTCCTCGTCATTCGGCTGGGGGGGTGATGTTTCAAAGCCTCCTATTCGGCCGACTGCTGTCGTGCCTCCTCCACCACAACCGACACAATCTTCACCACTACCAGTGCCAGAAGACGACGATGATGAGATGCTAGAAGGCGCACCAGTCAAGAAGCATAAGAAGAGTAAGGACAAAGACAGCCCGAAGGATGCGACGACCTGGTCCTAGACGAAGCCTTCTGGACACAGCTAAAGCATGTTCACGAAGACCAAGAAGATCGGAAGAGCTGATGACGATGAACTGTCAGCCACACAGCAGACTTAAAGTCCTTTTTCTGAACATTGGTAATTTGGAGCGCCTGTAGCTCCTGGCACAGTAATTATCCGAAATACGCGTCCACGAAGCAGACGGCGTCGTCAACTCCATCGTCCGCGACACGGGTATGGTGCGAACCCAGAGGGCGGAAAGTAAGCACAAGGGAGACGACAGCCAGTGTGGCCCTTACCCGTGGCGAAGCACGTGCAAGGCAACCCATCACATTGCCATTGTTTTGCAGATATTCCTGCATGGCTCCTGGCATGGAAGACATTCAATCATTCGCGCCCTTCACTGTTCCTATGTTGACAGGGCCGGACCTCCATTCCTTACAGCGGGCGTCTATTACAACGACCGCAACGCCGCAAAATCCCACAGGACATTCATGAAGAACAGGGCAAGATTTTTGAACGGAGGAGTAGAAGTCTTGGTCGATGTAGTGACTGGACATGGAAATTCAGGATGTTACATGCTCAGCAAGATGCAGGTCAATTCTCAGCTCTCCAGTTTGTCATGGAGGCGCTCATGGAAGCATTGCGCTCAAAACACGTGCGAAACCTCCATACTCTCCACATCTCCGTCGAGCACGCAGCATCCCTCGTGCAGGTCTGTTGTTGACGCGCCCCTGAAATATGGAACCAAGGCTCCGACGCCTTGTGCGGCGTGCTCGGCTGCCTGGCTAATTTGTCCAAGGCCTCCAACGAGATGTTTGACCTCAAGCTTGCTTCCATAGAAGCAACTGCAAAACCGGAAGATGTTCCTCACCCAGACTCTGTGAACCTCTTGCTAGAGGCACAAGCTGTTGAACCGTGACTGCCTACTTCTAGGCGCGCATGACAGTTGGTCAACAGCAGCTCCACACATGTCGCCCACGGTGTCGGGACAGGCTGGGCCTACCCGCGGCCCCAACGATGAAGTACCAACGCCTTGGTGCCAGATTCCTTTCTGCAACATGCCAACAACATAGTCCATTTCCATGACATTTCTCGATGGACTTTCCACGATGCTTTTCATTTTTGCCCGGAAAATTTCCCGAATATCTCAACAAGATCATGTTGGATAGTCGGTGCTTTTCGGGATTCAATTCGCTGTCCATCATCTTTGCACAGACTTTTTCGCAAAGCCGCGCACGTCAAAATATTACGCAGCCGCGTTTGCAACTGTTTAACCCGTACCCCCAGCTTGATTGGCTACGGGACATACCTTCCTTGCACTACTCCACACCCAGGGCTTCTGACTCAAGTGATGGCATCACCCTATTGTCAATACCCCCCGGCGCCAAAAAATACATTGTTTGTGAGCGATTCCCGATTGCCACGTGACTCAAGCCTGGTGATATAGCAACTTCAGCCGTGACAGGAAAAAGGAAAAACACACTGCTGTTTTGTGGATTCGCAGAATTGTTTCCTGAGAAAACCAAACACTGCCTATTCACATACGTTGTCCTCTCCAGCCTCCTGAATACAAATAAAATATAGCTTGCATCGGAATAGGTCTGGTGAGGCCTCTTCAGCCCCTTTGAAACCCTTATTTTCAACTTCACAAAATGGACCGCTACAAACAATACAGAACAGCAACACAGATGAGAGGCTCCCCCCCTGGAATACTCAGGTTGTTGTTGAAAACATCTATTTGCTGTAAAAATGCGTGTAGAATGCACTTTCCAGCTTAAAACATATGCTGTAAAAATGCAGTTCTTTTTTAAACCTAAACTCTAGCATCAGTACTTAGCACAACCCAGGATGTGCTAGCACATCCTTGGTTGAAGCTTGAAGATCGAAGATTCTCGTACAACTCATTCTCAGATTCTTCAAATCTGTACTTACTTAGGGCCACCCAGGCCATGCCAGCACGTGCCGGATTGAAGGTTGAAGATTCTCTGACGACTCTTCCTGGGATTCTTCAATCTTCAGCTTTCAACCCAGGATGTGCTAGCACGATTTGAAGATTTCCCGAAAAAGTGGTTTGACCATCTCAAATCCAGGATGTGTTGGCACGTGCTAGCCCTGAGTACCGATTTGAAGAAGCCCTGCAACCCAGGATGCTGTAGCACATGCTGGAGTGCCCAATTATGGATTTGAACCACCCAGGAAGCCAGACAAGGAGCGCACGTTGCAAGAGTGGCTGTGGATGTGCGCCGCCTGCATTTTGTAACGGGAACCATGCTTTTGAAAACTACTGGGATAGGGTCGTACTTATAACTTGAGTTGTAAGTTACTACAAGTGGACTTATAACGTGGGACAAGTGGACTTATAAGTTTGCTAAGTCCGAGTCCTAGTTATAAGTTACTTGTCTAAGGGTGCCGGGACTTAGAATGAACTTAGCTGGAACTTAGTTTTTTTGCACCATTTTAGGAAAAACCGCTTTTTGGCATCCAGCGTTTGCGGAGCAATGCCCAAAACGAGTTTGCCTCGCTGTGTCTTGACGCGCTTCCTCATGCGAAGAAAGCACGCGCGCTTTACTCCTGACGTGTCGCAAAGCGCATCGCTGAACGCGAGTCCAAACCTTACACCGGGCGATGCGTGCGTATATTTTTTCGAATACGACAGGTCGGCATATCGCAGCGGCTGGTCGGCTCAGACTGCACTCGCGGCTGGCCCGCGCAGACTGGTGCGCTCAGACTGCACTCGCGGCTGGCCCGCGCAGACACCCAGCGGCTGGTCCGCTCAGACTTCACTCGCGGCTGGCCCACGCAGACGCTCTGCACTCGCGGCTAGCCCGCGCAGACTCACATCGCGGCGGGCCCGGTCATATAGCGGCGGGCCCGCTCAGATTGCACTCGCGGCTGGCCCGCGAAGATCCACAGCGGCGGGTCCGCTCGAACTGCAGTCAGACTCCAGATACAGACTCCAGACTCCACACTCCAGACTGCAGACTGCAGACTCCAGACTGCAAACTCCAGAATGGAGACTGCCAACTCCAGAATCCAGACTGCAGAGTCCAGACTGCAGAGTCCAGACTGCAGACTCCAGACTGCAGACTCCAGACTGCAAGCTCCAGACTCCAGACTGCAGACTCCAGACTGCAGACTCCAGACTGCCAACTCCAGAATCCAGACTGCAGACTCCAGATTCCAGACTGCCAACTCCAGACTGCACACTGCAGAGTGCAGACCCCAGACCGCAGTGCCAACTTTCCAGAAAAAAGACTGCAGAGTCCAGACTGCAGACTCCAGACTGCAGACTCCAGACAGCAGACTCCAAACTGCCAACTCCAGAATCCAGACTGCAGACTCCAGATCCCAGACTGCCAACTCTAGACTCCAGACTGCAGACTGCAGACTCCAGACTGCAGACTGCCAACTCCAGAATCCAGACTGCAGAGCCCAGACTGCAGACTGCAGAGCCCAGACTGCAGACTGCGGACTTCAGACTGCAGACTCCAGACGGCAGACTCCAGACTGCCAACTCCAAGAATCCAGACTGCAGACTCGAGATTCCAGATTCCAGACTCCAGACTCCACAATGACTCCTGACTCCAGGATCCTGATCATTTTGTGGTTGAATTCGGCCACGGGGCCAAGTTAAGTTATTTTAAGTCGTGGTGACGCAACTGGGCCTCACGGGGAAAGTTTGGCAGTTAAGTTGATTGAGTTACAATAGGGACTCCACGGCTCGACACGACCCGCCCAGGTTAAGTTAAGTTAAGTTTTGTTAAGTTCGAAAAACTGCACCGGCCTTTCCGGGCTTTGGGGCGGGGCTGTCTGGATGCTGGATTCTGGGGTCTGGACTGTGAATTCTGGAGTCAGGAGTCTGGGTTCTGGAGTCTGCAGTCTGGAGTCTGCAGTCTGGAGTCTGCAGTCTGGAGTCTGGAGTCTGCAGTCTGGAGTCTGGAGTCTGGAGTCTGCAGTCTGTCTGTGGAGTTTGCACTCTGGAGTCTGGAATGGAATCTCGAGTCTGCAGTCTGGATTCTGGAGTTGGCAGTCTGGAGTCTGCAGTCTGGAGTCTGCAGTCTGAAGTCCGCAGTCTGCAGTCTGGGCTCTGCAGTCTGCAGTCTGGGCTCTGCAGTCTGGATTCTGGAGTTGGCAGTCTGCAGTCTGGAGTCTGCAGTCTGCAGTCTGGAGTCTAGAGTTGGCAGTCTGGAATCTGGAGTCTGCAGTCTGGAGTCTGGAGTTTGCAGTCTGAAGTCTGCAGTCTGGAGTCTGCAGTCTGGAGTCTGGAGTTCGCAGTCCGGAGTCTGCAGTCTGGAGTCTGCAGTCTGGAGTCTGCAGTGTGGAGCTTGCAGTCTGGAGTCTGGAGTTCGCAGTCCGGAGTCTGCAGTCTGGAGTCTGCAGTTTGGAGTCTGCAGTCTGGAGTCTGCAGTCTGGAGTGTGGAGTTTGCAGTCAGCAGTCTGGATTCTGGAGCCTTGATTGAGTCTTGCAGCCTTTCATCCGCGCACTCACAATCCAAACATGCAAAAAATCGCAAAGTGCCATCAGACCACCGCTTCAAGTGCCATCTCGAAATAAAAAATCAACGCCGAAAAGTTCCTGGGCGGACCAGCCGCCAGCGAACAACCGCTTCAAGTGCCATCTCGAAATGAAAATCAACGTGGCAAAAATATCTTGGCGGACCGGCCGCCAGCGGAACCACCGCTACAATGATATATCATCAAACGAGAAAAGCAAAACGGGCGGACCGGCCGCCGGCGGAGAAACCGCCCCATGCGACTATATTCAGGCGGACCGGCCGCCAGCGGAGACACCGCTATAGAAACGATTATCAATTCAACCGAGTCAATCAGTGCAAAAAATGCTCCGGCTCCATCGAGCCAAGCGTGCGAAGCAGCGCGGACAAACAGCGTAAACTGCATGCGCGCGCGCGCCTGCCCTGCTGCGTTGAGTCACACGAAAATGTGTGCTTTCCAGCGCGTAATGCTTCATCACTGCCATGCTTCAAAACGCATGTGTTTGCCAACTCAATGAACTTAGAATGAACTTAGCGGACTTAGAAAAGCCTCTTTTTCTAAGTTCAAGATAAGTTACTTATAAGTCCAAGCTAAGTGCTAAGTCACTTATAACTCCAGCGTAAGTACGGCCCTATCCCAGTATACTGTGTGTGGGGACTTGGCCAGGACGGACGATTCTCAAGAACAAAAAGCTTCAACGCAGGTCGCGAAGACTCAAGGAGCCAGAAAACACTGTCAAGCTTTCTGGGGGCCAGGATTGAGGTTGCGGACTCTTGAATATTCGGCCTTCCATCCAGGACGACGTGATCTGACCGAATGCTGAAAGCACTGCGCTTGTAGCATTTTTGCCAAGAGCCTGATCTGTGTTTGAAAACGCCTTGCTGTTCTTGGCTTGGCCCACATGAATTTAGGTAAGGACAATAACCCGTATGAAGTTGAGGTTCTCCAATTGTTTTTGAAATGCACAAGGCACGGTGAAGCTGCCAAAGCACACTTCGCGCACTACTCTTGTGCTTTTTTGCACAGGTGCACTTCGCGCACTCCACTGTGACTTTAAGTGCACTTCTCTCATGCCAATGTCACCTTGGGGATGTTTAACTAGGAACTCCTTCGGAGCGTTGGGCTTAAACTTTGCTTGGTTGGTCTTTGCATGGAGTAGTGCATCCTGTCAGTTCAGAGTCGCCCCAATCTGGCGTATTTCCAGGGGAGGTTGATTGCTTCGCCCTTTTCGGTCCAAAGGTGGCGAGCATGTGCTGAGCTTCTGCAAGACACCGGCGGCTGTAGACCTCTTGGTCCAGCACAGGGCAGATGTGCTTTGGCATGAGGTCCCACCGGCCTAGAGTCGAGCTGAACCATGGCCCCACAGGTCCAGTTGCCAGCTTGCACAGTCGGAGCTTGTTTGCTTCTTTCGTTTGTTCATGTAGTTGTTGAAAGCTCGTCCCAGAGAATCTTGATTTGAGCACTGAGCCAAGTCAATGGTTGCTTTGCATCTGAGCTCCATAGCCACAAACATCACACACATCTGGGCCCCCAACCACCAACAACCAAGACCATCAGATTCGAACTGACAATGAGCTCCCGGCTCGGGAATTCACAACATCCCCCGTTTCGGTCCAAGGGTCATTTTTTGAGCCGAAAGAACCAGAACAAGGGGATGCTCAGAACAGTGCATGTCGAATACTTCCCAATCTGTCACGCACGCACTGGTGACAGGCTGAGAGGTATGGTGAGAATAAAGAAAAGAAAGATCATCGAATGACAAAATGCAAACGACCCTGCGCGCAGGCCATTCTCGCACCTGTGCGGAAAACTCTGCATTGGAAATCACTAAGCAGAAATTCAGCTTGGATGTGTCATTGCCCAGTCTGCAAACGACAGGCCACCAGAATTCCGCCAAAACTGAACTGCAGCCGAAAAGGCTGCGTACTCACTGACATCATCAAGGCACGCAAATCCATGTGCCGAGCAAAATGCCACCATCCATCATTGTTCTGAAATTTGGCATCATACTTCGCGCCATGAGCAAATTAGCACTGGAATCATGCACATAAAGGTTCATTCCGCCCATGTGAGGGCAAAATAACTGTCTGAACCAACCCGTCACCCAATATGGAATGGTAAATGTATGCGTGTTGCAGATCTGGCAGGAAACGATCTGCGCTGTACATGTTGCGGGCTCTATGACAAACACTTGCGGGAGTCCAACATAGTTTTGTTTTCCGTTGTGGCAATCGTGTTGGGCAAAGAGGGGCCTTGGCAGTCTACAATCTAAGGCCTTCCTTTTCGGGAGCACAGTATTACCTTGAAAAAGGATTTTCTAGGACAGCCAGTGCACGCTGGCCTGAGTGTTCTTTTGATGGTGTTAATTAAGCCCCTGAACATGACGCGTAGGGCAAATCTCGTGATTCGCTCCTTGAACTCGGGTCATCACTCAGTCAACGTAGCGCTGAGGAAGAGGCACCCCTTTCGCGTACGCCAGTGTGT
The DNA here is from genome assembly GCA_963377175.1 of Effrenium voratum. Lineage (NCBI taxonomy): Eukaryota > Dinophyceae > Suessiales > Symbiodiniaceae > Effrenium > Effrenium voratum. The sequence goes on along the minus strand of CAUJNA010000314.1, from coordinate 77,876 downwards.
CCGTGGCACATCTGATGGCAAATCTCGTGATTCGCTCCTTGAACTCGGGTCACTACTCAGTCAACGTAGCGCTGAGGAAGAGCAACCCCTTTCGCGTACGCCAGTGTGTCCGTGGCACATCTGATGGCAAATCTCGTGATTCGCTCCTTGAACTCGGGTCACTACTCTGTCAACATAGCGCTGAGGAAGAGCAATCCCTTTCGCGTATGCCAGTGTGTCCGTGGCACAGCAGCGATAGGTGCAATGTTGAGTCGCAACGCTCCATCTGTGCAGCTCAGATCATCATGGCCCATGGTAGAATGAGGCAGTCTGCTTGGACAGAGCCCGTGAGGCTGGATGCATCACTGGGTGCATTGAATCACCCCTTGCCTTTGTCAGGAGTCGGAATGCAGACAAAACAGACGGGGCACAGAACAAGAAGGGGGTGCTGCTAAAATTAATGTTGACCCACGATTAGTAAATATACCATAAATAATGCTAACCAATTTCCCAAAAATATACCATGCCTGCCCATGCAAACCCTCATGAATGTCCTTCTCAATCCCTCTTGGAATGCATCCAGCCCATGCAAACCCTCATGAATGTCCTTCTCAACCTCTCCTAGAATGCATGCCAGCCCATGCAAACCCTCATGAATTTCCTCTCAACCCCTCCTAGAATGCATGCCAGCCCACGCAAACCCTCATGAATTTCCTCTTGGAATACATGCCAGCCCATGCAAACCCTCATTGAATGTCCTTCTCAACCCCTCTAGCATTCATGCCAGCCCATGCAAACCCAATTCCTCCTGGAATGCATGCCAGCCCACTCAAACGCTCATGAATGTCCTTTTCAATCCCTCCTGGAATGCATGCCAGCCCACGCAAACCCCCATGAAACGCATGCAAAAGTTCTTGGCTCAATACTACTTTAGAATTGGCCCAATTCTAAACTAGTATTCCCCCAAAGCAAAATATGAAAAAAACAACATGCCCAATACTACTGTTGAATTTGCCCAATTCAAAAGTAGTATTCGAAAACTAAAAAAACAGAGCCCAAGACTAAACTCCTTTAAACAAGGCCCGACCCTGAAAATTCTCCACTAATCTTTATTTATGGTCATTCAGGGGGGGGGCCTATTTATTAATCATAGGTCAACATTATGCGTCAGCAAGAGCAAGAATCGCGCTCGTGTTCAGAACGTGCTTCTGGGATGGAATTCCGATTCCTCCGGCGGCGCGCGAGATTGCAATCTCTGACGCAAGCACCACGCTGTAGCTCAGGCGCCGAACAGCGTGCCTAACAAAAGACAATTACAAGCCCGACGTGTCGGCAAGGAAGCGCACAACGCTCGGTCAGCCTGTTTTGCCTCTCTCGCTTGTTCTTGAAAGCTGGTCCCAGAGACGCGTGCGTGACTTGAGCCTTGAGCCAAGTCAATACCTCCACTCAACTCCATAGTCGTGAGCATCACAAGGGAACCACCCTGGAGGAAGATTAAAGAGTCACTGCTAGCAGTCTCACATGGTTTATCGGCCCTGTCTCTTGCAACCCTAGACTATCAAACAGCGCCAGACGAGGCCGAGTCAAGCTATTCGGGGTGACGCAAAGCGAATGACCAACATGTTCTAGCTCTACCCTTATCTGGCCAGAAGCGGCTCTCTGTGTCAGCGTTCAGGAATTTTCTGCTGCCAAGCGGCCATCCACTGAGCGGCGTTGTTGCTGGAACCAAAACTGCCTCACGCCTATGTTGTTGCTAAGACCAAAGTATGTCATGTCTAACCCGTTTCCGGCAGCAAGTTGTCGTATGTCTAAGCTGTTGCTAGAATGCGGCTCATGTTTGTCGGCAAGATGCTTCATGTCTAAGCCCTTGCTTCTGCTTGCCGGAAACGTACCGCTTGCCTAACCTGCAACTGGCGGAAACTACAAATTGGTAGAGGCTGACCGAGCATCGTCCGTTTCCTTTGCCGCCATAGCTTGCGATTGGCCGTGTATACATTGGGCGTACGAGCCCGTGGAGTCGATCCTTACAAAACCCCGGCGCCCTTTTGAATTTTGGGCAACCGCCTGGAAGTTACACTCGGGCAGTTTTGAGGGCTGTCGCTGAGGTAAACCGGCAGCAAGGAGGACACTTCAAGCTGCCACCGATCACATCAGCATGCGGTCGCTCAGCGCCTACGTCTGTGATAGCAGCCCTCTTGAACCTTAGCTACGACGGTGTTTGGGCAGTTACCAAGGTTACTACCAGTCAGATAAAATTCAGTTGGTGGCTTTGATGAGGTGGCTTGGCGATTTGACCCCCCAACTGTTGCAGAGGGTAAACGGGAAACCCCTCCTTAAGTTACTTTGCGCACGTTTTTTTTTTGCGAGGGCCATTTGTTCGTGTTGGCTGGCGTCCGACACGATAAACCAGCTCACCGTGTAGGCCTTGCGGACCCTTTCCAGAGTTGGCGCTCAAGAACTCACTTCCTCAGTTCATGAACTTTAAACTTTTTTGGAAGACCATTTTAGTGGTAATGTAAAGTTTGGACCTTTTCTTTTTTTGCCATCCACTCAGCAAGCGAGGGAACTTCCCAGTCTCTTGATGAAGCACTGCGTTTTATTTGCCCAGGATTGCTTGAAAAAGTTTGGCCAGGCAAGAACCTCCGTTTTCAGAGCACCTTGCACGCAGCAAGCAGTTTCCGGGGCCAGGAAGCATGGTGCAGATGTGAACCCAAGAAGAGGCGCTGCTGCGTGCAATCATCCCTTTGTGGGCGTCGCCTACCGGCCACTCAGTGCAGATTGGCATGACCCCCAAGAGCCAGGTGTCGTTGTCGTTCCCCCACTAAAAATGGAACCAACCTGATTGATTGATCTACTAGTCGGCGCCCTCTTTTTGCCGGCCCCACTGGTAGCACCGGATAGGGAAGTTGATACTTGCTTGGATTCACTTGCATCTCAGGAGAAACCATTTGTGTCGCAAACTTGGAATGCCAACTCCCGTGCCAGTCTCGGGCTTGCTAAACATGCGCAGTCTCGGGCTTTGATAAACATGCGCAGCAGCACAACTTTCATTTGCTCAATTCTGACGGTGTCAGGGAATAGTCATACTGTCACACTGTCATTCGGTATTCCAGCGTAACTGGTACGTTCAAGTTGTGACGTTTTTGGGGAGTTGAACACCCACCAATGAGGGGTAAAGAGGTCTGGACCGGCTCGACCGTCTTTCATGGCGCTCAGACCCAGTTGAGGTGGACGATGAGCGAGAGCTCCACTGAAGTTGCCAAATTGCTTTTGGACGCCCGGGCAGATGTAAATGCCCAGCGCCACGGGTCGGGAATTGGGCGCCTCGGGGAATTGACGCTTGGCAATGTTGAAGGTTGCCAAGTTGGCCTTTGAATGCCGTTTCCTTGCAGTGTCCTTGTATGTTGTGCTAATTCTCCTGCAAAGCCCTCGCAATTTCGTTGGTGTTGTTGTTTTCGGCGCCGTTTTTGTTTCGCGAAGAGAGAAGGAAACAAAAGAGGAAAGATACAGAAAACGGCCGTTTTTTTTGTGAAACGTCCTCATTGGCGTCTGATGTAACGATCTTGGACGTCCTGAAGGCACTGGGCGGCTGTAGCTTCAATCAAAAGGCACTTGCGAAGCTGCGTTCGGCTTTTGCACCCCGGAAGCAACCAGCCTCCCCAAGTTGGAGCTGGCAAATATCGTTGAACCAATCTCAGGACCTGCCGGGGCCTGGTGATGTTGCGCGGCAGCAAGGCGCCGAAAGTATCTCAATTCTTCGCCGCGCCTTGGGTCAAAGACGATGAGTTGGGCTTTTGCTTTAAAAGATTATCACAGTACCCCCACCCCTTAGTCACGCAAAATAGTGAGGTGAATAAATGCAACTTGAATCAGGGTAGGTCGAGTTTGTTCTGCATTTTTGCGTAGACCCCCTCTCGGAACAAGATCAGACGCCGCCTATGGGCCATCAGACATTCAACATGTAATCTTACATTGACCCGATTTGTACGAAGATCATGCAGCTCGAACATTTTTAGGTGTCAGGTATGAGAAAATGCGTAGCCCCGGGCGGGTAGGACGGTTGTGTCTTTTTCAACAAAAAGCAGGGTGGTTTCCCTCTGCGTTTCTCTTGTAACCACAAAAAGCTCATTCCCTTATTGTTTGAGAGGCTCCTTGCGGGAATCCACCTTCTGTTTTGGGCTCGGCTATTTGCGAGTAGGGTTTTCGCACAACCCTGGGGATTTGAACAGTTCTGGGCCTCGCGAAACCGACAAAAATGATTGTGAGTCCATGCGGAAAATGCGGTACGGTTCGGCTCCCGCCCTGCAATGAGCGGAGCTTTGCTCATTGCCCGGACGCACGCTTGGCATGTTTAGTGTTGCCATGCCGACCTTCCTTTGCAAACTGCCGGGGACGAGAGGACTTGTGAAAAGCAGGCTGGTGAAAGTAGCGATGTTGTTGTTTCTGCAAACGGTGCCGACTTTCAACTCATTTTGTTAGGGCCGGCTGTTCAATTCATTGTTTGCAAAAGGTGATGCGTGATCTGTCCATTGTTAGTTTGAAGGCAAAAAGGCCATGGCTCGTGTTTGTTTGCAGTGGCACCTGGACTGTGTCATCACCGGGCCATGCCACATTGACTGTTCCTGGCGTATTTCAAAGTCTGTCGCCAGGGTTGTTTCGGGCAAGCGTAAGTGGGTTCCGCGTCGTAGCTGGAGCGCTTGAGGGCATCTGAAAGCTTGGTTACGCAGATTTGGCTACGATCTTCCCGCACTGCGCCCCCGGCTCCAAATACCGAGGAGTGGTCGACGACTCCCCTGGGTTTCGCTTGCTTTTTCGGCGCGGAGGAGCTCGTGGAGCTGCTGCTAGAGGCAAAAGCCGACTGCGAGCTGCGGAACGCTCGAGGGCGCACGCCGCTGCAGCTGACGCAGTCCGCAGCGGTGCTGAATGTCCTTCACCGCCACCAGACCACGTTTTCCATTTGACCCCTAAAATGTGCAGCGTGCGGATCGGTGTTTCCGATGTGTCTGCCAGTTGGCGATTGACACTCATGAGTGCCTGCCTCACTCGCAAATGGGAGTTCATCGCGGTGTTTGGCGAAAATCAAGATGACCACCCCGATGGTGGCAGCGTGGATAATCCAACAGATTGCGGGATGCCTATGCGCATGCCATGTGCAGTTTGCGTGCTTTTTGTGGGACGCATTGCTTCATGCAAGCGCGACTGTCAGTTCAGCTTGCTGCATTCAACCGACCATGATCAGCTTTTGCCGCCCAGCTAGCTGCAACACTCTGCCCCGGCACGGCAACTCCAAAAGTCAACAACACGACCTGAAGGGGTAGAATGAGGCAACCCTGCCCATCTTTCCTTTGTGAGTTCCCAACATCAGTTGGGCAGTGCGGTGATGCCGCGCGCAAACCTTAAAGAGGTGGGCGCTGCTTTCTCATACTCAATTTCTGCCCCCGTTCGGCGGCCGACTCGTTTGAAGGGCTCCTCCCTTGGCCGCTTGGCCAAATTTTTCCACCGGTCGGGGATGATGTTAGGGCAACACATCGCCAAACCAAACTTCCAGGAGAAATTCCGTTTCCCGACACAACGACCCGGTACTGCCGCTTCAATCATCCAAAGACCTTTGCTCTTCCAAATGCCGATCAATTTGTACTATGGAAAGTAGCCAGTTTCAACCAGAATGTCCAAGTGATTCGCGAGCGGTTTGGAGGCAAGAAAACGGAGAGCCTTTTGGGCGACCAGTTTCGCTTGCACGCGCGGCGTATTCCGCGCCCTTTCGGCGTCCAAAAGTCGTTCCATCCTGACTCTTCAAGGAAAAGCGGCAAAAAAACGCCAAATTGGTGGAGTGCATTTGGCAGCCACGGCTTGGAACTCTGGGGGTGGCCACCTGTGCATCTAACATCTTTTAGTTTTGCTAAGTTGGCGGGGGAGGGATTCCGAAGCTTCATATTCACAGTTCAGCGACTCAGTTCGGGCTCAAGTTGATGGGATGATCGCTCGCTTTGCTCTCGGAGCTCACGGCTCACGGCATGGAGCGGAGCTTTTCGAGTGCCTTCATCGAGTCCGTGTCCGTGGCCATGTGGGTGGTGAAGGCTTCCACCCTGCTGCTCTTTGAGCTTTGGCATATGCAACGCTCCTTCTTTCGGGCATTGTTTGACGATCAGGTAACCCTTTGCTGGTTTGGATTGGTGGTTTGCCGGTTTGAACCCCTGGCCCTTGTAGAGGGTAAATGGGCAACCCCCGCTGAACCACCAAACAACCAATCCAAACCACCAATTAGAAACCTGACAAGACAGCCTTGAGCCCAGGGCTCGTGTCAGCAGAAACCCTGGTTGAAGTCTGGGTGGAAGTGAATAGACAGAACATGACAAATGCTAATGGAGTTGTGAGCCAGCGGTTTTATGCTTTTTGGCCACCAAGGCTTCCTGGCCCTAGATGAGCCTCCCCGTGATCTGTGTAGCTTCTTGTTGGGTGATCCCTGTGTTTTGCGCGGCGATGGTTCTCAGAGCTTTTTTCCCACGCCCAAAGGTTCCGACTTTCGGCTGGCCCTTGTTGCGCCTGAGGACACAATGCCTTGCCACGAGGAGCTTGCGGCAAAAGGATTGCTGGTCCGGCTCCAGGCGCGAACTCCAGGGACTTGTTCATCGGTTCGGTTTGCCGCCATGAAGCTTTTCCTTGTTTGGGGGGTTGCGTCTTTGCATAAGCCCTGCAATATGGTCTGGACTGCCCGGCCTTTTCCCTCGATTGTCCGAAGGCAGGTGTTGACCCGCGTGGCCGGCCGTTTCGCTCCGCCAGGAAGGCATGTTCTGCATCTTCGTGTCCCACCAATGGCTGGGTACCTTTCATCCAGACCCAACGGGCGAGCAGCTGCGAGTGCTGCAGGATGCGTTGAGGAACCTTATGAGAGGCGAACCGGGTTCAAATTTAGGCACTCCGGGGACTGTTTGTTCCCCTTGCGCTCGCGGGGTCCGGGGCTGCGAATGTGAGGAACTTATAGGTGACTTCCAAGTCTAGGCTTTTCGGTTCTGGCATGCAGTTTTGCTGACGATGTTTGACGACGCCTTCAATGTATAACAAGTATCCCGCTGGCCGGAAGCAGGCCTAATATGGTCCGAGGTTCAGAGGAGCAATGTCGACTTCGCCCTCTAACGGGAATGTCTTAAATAGCGGATGCCACTAAAACGGCGGTTTTTGCTTTTAGCGTTTCTGTAAATCAGTCCGGTGTTGTTCACACCAATACCAACACGTTTTTCTTCTGGCTGAGGTGAGCAGATTGGGGCGGACATCACCACAGAGTTCTGGCTGCAAAGCACCCGGCTCAGCGAAAAGCACCGATCCAAATTCAAGGAGCGGATGAGGCAGCAGATGTTAGTTAAGATATCTTTGGACAAGGGTTTGTTTGTTTTTTGTTTTCTGACGGTACCCTTCTTGGGCTGGTTTTAGAGGGAAACAAAAGTAACACCACCCGCCCCTTCTAATATCCTTTTCTTCCGTGGGTTCCCATTGCAGATGGAATTGGCCTCTAAAGGGGGGCCAAGTCTGGATGAATTCAGAGACTTGCTGTTGGAGTAGTCTTTGCGAAATGCAGATAGCCATTCCAGAACGCAGGACGCCTACATATGGCTGGATTGGCTCAGCATTCCTCAGCAGGACGCAGAGCGTGGCAACCACAACCCAGCGGACGAGCTAGGGCAAGTTGTAGAGAGCACACCCTCTACGTCGGTGGAGTCTGCCGGGTGCTTTGTCGGTCAGGACCGCGCAGCGTTCCCGGCGTTTTGCACGTACAGTAGGTTCCATTCACTGATTTGCTTAAGTAGTCGCGTTGACTGTTAGCCCAACGCAAACTGACTAGGTAGTGGCTCGGACAGTTGTGCCAGAAAGGTCGGTTGCAAGTGTTTGTCCCACAATCAGGGTTCGGCCTGCAACACGGCACAGTGTTGGGTAAAAGATGTGAAAGCAACATTTGCGCGCAGCCGGCTGGGCCTCAGATCTTTGGATGAAAAGCCGCCCGTGTTGCAGCAGACGGGAATCGCCAAGTTGGTAGGGGAGCTGTAGGCTCCTTTCCTAGGGCACACCATATTCATGATGGCACCGGCCGGCGCCGAGTTCTACTTCAATGAGCCGGTCGCTGACGAGCCAGTTTGACCAGGCCACGGTGCAGGAAATCCGGAGACCCGCCAACCTGGTCAACTGCTGGGCTCAGCTGCCCGGGGCCACGCGGCTACGTTATGGACAAGAAGTTGCACCTCCTGTGGTGACGCCTTGCCTGCATGAAGCAATGGACGTCATGACGGCGAGATTGCGAATTGATGCTGGAAAAGGCAAGGCCAAGGACGACAAGCCCTCCTACCGCCAGGCAATGGCCGCAGAAACCATCCTCAGCAGGGACGGCTACAACCATAACGAGACCTGCGGCGACATGCCGACCGATGAGCCTGAGAATGCGGCCTGGGCTTTTGGTTCTGATGATTTTGACCCTCATCAGATGGCAAGCGTCCAGCTCGCAAGCTCAGCGCGACGGTGCAAGTCGGAGTCCTTTCGCTGTTCATCAAGGACCGCCACCCCCCCACAGCAACACAATACAACCCACGCCAAGCACGGAGCAAGGTCCATTCAAGCCAGGTAGGAATTGTCTCAGGCTGCGCGCGTGGAGTCTCACCTGTCCGCGCCCCACGAAGGCTCCCACCCCAAAAGCCAAATCCTGCAAAAACCCGGAGTCTAAATCCCACCAGCACGGCCGTCTGCCAAAACTCGGAGCTAACGACACGGGCAACAAGGTTCAAACCTGGAAGCCACGCACCCACTTAATGTTGACCTATGATTAACACATAGGCCCCCCCCCCCCCCGGAATGACCATAAATAAAGATTAGGGGAGAATTTTCAGGGTCGGGCTTTGTTTAAAGGAGTTTAGTATTGGGCTCTGTTTTTTGGTTTTCGAATACTACTTTAGAATTGGGCCAATTCAAAAGTAGTATTGGGCATGTTGGTTTTCCTTATTTTGCTTTGGGGGAATACTAGTTTAGAATTTGGCCAATTCTAAAGTAGTATTGAGCCAAGAACTTTGCATGCATTTCATGAGGATTTGCATGGCAGGCATGCATTCCAGGATGGATTGAAAAGGACATTCATGAGGGTTTTGCATGGGCAGGAGGGATTGGGAAGGACATTCATGAGGGTTTGCATGGGCTGGCATGCATTCTAGGAGAGGCTTTGCATGGGCTGGCATGAGAAGATTCATGAGGGTTTGCATGGGCTGGCATGTATTCCAAGAGGGATTGAGAAGGAAATTCATGAGGGTTTGCATGGGCTGGCATGCATTCTAGGAGGGATTGAGAAGGAAATTCATGAGGGTTTGAGTGGGCTGGCATGCATTCCAGGAAGGATTGAGAAGGACATTCATGAGGGTTTGCGTGGGCTGGCATGTATTCCAAGAGGGATTGAGAAGGAAATTCATGAGGGTTTGCAAATTCATGAGGGTTTGAGTGGGCTGGCATGCATTCTAGGAGTGATTGAGAAGGAAATTCATGAGGGTTTGCATGGGCTGGCATGCATTCTAGGAGGGATTGAGAAGGAAATTCATGAGGGTTTGAGTGGGAGGGATTGAGAAGGCAATTCATGAGGGTTTGAGTGGGCTGGTATGCATTCCAGGAGGGATTTGGAAGGAAATTCATGAGGGTTTGCAGGCATTCTAGGACGGGTTGAGAAGGACATTCATGAGGGTTTGCGTGGGCTGGCATGTATTCCAAGAGGGATTGAGAAGGACATTCATGGCATGCAATCTAGGAGGGATTGAGAAGGAAATTCATGATTTTTGCATGGGCAGGCATGTATTCCAAGAGGGATTGAGAAGGACATTCATGAGGGTTTGCGCTGGATGTATTCCAAGAGGGATTGAGAAGGACATTCATGAGGGTTTGCATGGGCTGGATGTATTCCAAGAGGGATTGAGAAGGACATTCATGAGGGTTTGCATGGGCAGGCATGTATTGAGAAGGACATTCATGAGGGTTTGCATGGATTCAGCATGACATTCACAAGGCAAAGCATGGGTTTGCAGGCATCTCAGCAAGGAATCAGTGAGGAGTAGCTTGGCCAGCATTGCAGCCATGTCATCAGTGAGTGAGAATTCATGGCATGAACTTCATGAGTCAGATTCAGATTCAGGGCATGATGCAGATACAGAGCAGGCTGGGCAGGAGGAGGCTGGATCAGAGCTGGGGGCTGCAGAGCAGGAGGATGAGAATGCAGCAGTTGATGAGGGTGCATCAGTCCAGCGCTATTGGGCCAACCAGTACACTGCATTAGTGGGCATGACAAGGAGAATCAGGCATCATGTTGAAGTGCTTAATCTACTTGGTCAGCATTTGGGCATTGATGTTGCAGACACATACTGGTGCCTGCATTATGCAGGCAGTGTGTATCAGTTTGTCCAGCTGGAGAACCCTGCATATGCAGATGCGTGGTGCATCTGGGGCTGGGTGATTGAGCAAAAGGCAGCTACTATTTTGTGGGCGATGAGACCAAGGAGCTTGAATGTGATGTTGGAGATGTGCCATCAGAACTGTTCCGGGTGCGCGCGCGAACACCTACGAGGGCAGTGGGTCGCTTAGGCGTCGCGCGAATGGTTCGCTTAGGGATCGCGCAAATGGATCGCTCCGGGATCGCTTTTTGCAGAAGGCTTATCGCGCATGCATGCGTGTTGATATGTTTACCTGGCGATGTATGTTTTTATACGCGCATCAGCATCAGGCCCAGCACCAGCAGGATCAGACTCAGCACCATCAGGCCCAGGATTAAACTCAGATGCATCAACCACAACATCCTGCACATTCCCTCAGCACCCTCATGAGATCAGGTTTGTAGATTAGTTAGGCTCAGTGCAATGGACATGGCAAGTGAGTATGACAGAAATATGGTGGTGTGTGGTGGGTGGTGTGTGGTGGGTGGTGGTGGGTTGGTGATGCCAGCACCATTCCCCTGGCCAAGCCCTGCTAGGGTCACATCTTCATCAGGTGCTGCATCCAAAGAAGGATGATGAGGCAGAGAAGCCAATTGGAGAAGGAAAAGAAAGATGAGAGTAGCTGCAACCCAGTGTCTAATCAATTGGCATCAGGATTGAATTGGAAAACATGAAGGTGCATGCGCTGTCATGAGTGGCATGGTGGGTTCACTTGGCATCATGTGCATCCAGCGTGTGCATGAGCCATTCAATCATCAGCAGCCTTTTGCACCATCAGAGCTTGGAATAAGTTTGTATTTGGAGCCAATTAGCATGGCCATGAGCATGAAGAAGGTGATGGCATGCCTGGTTGCCACCAGTGGCATTTGGCATCATCAATTGCTTGAATCAATTCATGGGGGACACATTGACAATTGCTCATCACTGACAGCTGTTAACTATCATCACTGAGGCCAGGGGGTTGACATGGAGCACCATCAGGCGATCAATCAGGGAGTGCCTTGGCCACATGGGGCATGGCAATGCAGGGAAATTGGGTGGAGGGTGCACACAAATCAGGTGATGTGCTGCATCATGCTGTATGTATTGTGGAAGATGCATCAGTTTGTGGATCATGCAATTTGGAGTCATTAATTAGTTAAGTATGCAAATGTTTTTGTTTTGCAATGGCATGCAGGTCAGCCTGGACATGTGCAAGGAAAGCAGGGTTCATGGAGAAGCGCGCCTGTTTCAACAATCAGATTCATGATTCAATGCTTAAATTCTTGATGAACTTCAGCCATGGACACCGCCTATGGAGGCTTCCATGATTTGCAAAGGCATGTGGCACAGGTGCTCAGAGAGCCTCTTGGCTGATGCAAGATAATTACATGAAGCATGATGATGAGCACATGAGGTGATAAGGAACTAGTTAGTCAGATGTCATCAGCTGTTACTCAGTTACTGGGCTCAGGTATGATGATCAGATGCGGGATTCTGCCATATTGGTGGGCATGATCCAGGCATTGCGCCCTACATTTGCACCAGGGATGAGCAGAACCTTGCCAGCATTAGTTTCAGTAGGCAATGCTAATTATCAGCAGGCAATGCAGCAGGGCAACCATCGCAACCAGCATGGCAACACATGATTGGCTTTATTCATTCCAGCCAAGGGGATTACTATGAGGCAGAATGGGATTTGGCAATTCGTGCAGCATTGCTGGATGCAAAGCTGCAGGCCCAGCAGCTTTGAGTAACTAATGAAATGACAGTTCATGAAGCAAATTCCAATTAAGTTGCATGATGATTGGACTTGTTGTTTTCAACTAAGGTACCAGCAGCTGATTCGCAAGGAATGTGGGATGAAGGACAATGTGGCACATGAGAAGGAGCAGTTCATCAGGAAGAATGCCAACAGGAAGGAATGGAGTCAGGAGCAATTCCATCCAGAGCATTGGATTAATTAGTAAAAAATGATTACATGAGTGCTTGAAACTAGCAAGTGCTTAAGATGTGCTGCGGATCAGGATGCTTCTTGCATCATGGGCATGTGCCCCCCATGGAGCAAGCTCATCAAGGCATACCAGGCCATCGATGGCAGGGTGCAGCACTTGGAATTTTCAATCCAGAATCAGCAATCAAAGAATTGTTAGCTTGTGAGTGCATGATGTGATATCCAAGTGCATCATTGATTAAGGAAGCTCTATGAGCACTACAACCAGCAAATGGATCAGTAGGAATTGGACATTCCATTGCAGCCCATGTGGTCATTCCAAAGGGAGATGACCAAGATCGACAGGATGTGCCTCAGCAAGCAAGCGTTTGATGAGTTTGATGAATTATGAATCAACAGACCCAGCAAGCAATCAGCAGGATAAATAGTTAACAAACATCAGCAGCCGACCATCAGCAAGCAACACATACATGTGAATAGTGTGCAAATAAGGATCCAGGAAAGCGAGGATAAGAAAGGGAGCCTTGGAGAATTAGTTGAGTCAAGTTGGAAATCATCAGCATCAATGTGCATGCACGCTTTGGACTTAAGGCAGAAATGCATCAAGGGCATCTTCTAAGCCTGATGCAGCCAGGAAGATGTGACTTGACAGCACATGATGAATGCAATTGCAATGGAAGGGGACATTGGTTACTTGTTTGGGTGTGCAATGCAAGGCGCCATTCATCAGCTGGTATGGCACAAGCGGGTAAAGCGCAGTGCCTTGCAAGCAATAGATGGGCAGTTGCATGGCCATCAGCAAGCATGCAGTCAATTAGCCTACAATCCAAGGTGCTGGACCAGCTGCTGATGGCCTGGCATGAGCTTTTTGATCAGAGGCTATGAGCCCTGGAGAAAAATGATGCAAGGCATCATGAGTGATTCAGGGCATCATGTTTGGCACCCAAGGCATCCTGAGTGGAAATCAAGGCAATCAGGCAGTCAAGGGTTCATGGTCATGAGGGACATCAAGAGCCAATGACACCATGCATGTTGGGATGCTCAAGCTGCGATGCAGTTTCACACCATATTCAAGTTCAGCTAATGCATTATGGGCAGCAGCATGATTAGGCTGCTCAAGCTGCAATGCAGCTTCTAAGGCTGGATTGGTACAAATGAAAGGGAACTGGATGACCCTGAATAAAGATAAGAGGATCAGATTTATGTTATGATGGGGGAATGTGGTTAGCATTATGCATGGTCTGGTTATTATTTAGTGCATCAGGGTTCATGGGGGGTACTCTTGCTGCCCGGGTCAATGTGTTGATTTTGATGGTTTTTCCAACAAGAATTTTAAAAGAAAGGGATCCCATGAGTTTGTGGATTTGGGATAAATCTAGAACCAAGTGTGGGATGAGCCAAGTGGAATGGAAAGCTTGGCCATGAATAAAGATAAGAAGATCAGATCTATTTTTTGATGGGGGAATCTGGTTAGCATTATTCATGGTCTGGTTATTATGTAGTGCATCAGGGTTCATGGGGGGTACCCTTGCTGCCAGGGTCAATGTGTTGATTTTGATGGTTTTTCCAACAAGAATTTTAAAAGAAAGGGATCCCATGAGTTTGTGGATTTGGGATACATCTAGAATCAAGTGTGGGATGAGCCAAGTGGAATGGAAAGCTTGACCATTAATAAAGATACGGGGATCAGATCTATTTTTTGATGGGGGAATCTGGTTAGCATTATTCATGGTCTGGTTATTATTTAGTGCGTCAGGGTTCATGGGGGGTACCCTTGCTGCCAGGGTCAATGTGTTGATTTTGCTGATTTTTCAAAAGGAATTCGAAAAAATGGATCCCATAAATTTGTGGATTTGGGAGAAATCTAGAATCAAGTGTGGGATGAGCCAAGGGGAATGGAAAGCTTGACCATGAATAAAGATAAGGGGATCAGATCTATTTTTGATTGGGGAATCTGGTTAGCATTATTCACGGTCTGGTTTTTTATTTAGTGTCAGCCATTCTGGCCAGGCAGCTGCAATCCTCCAGAATGCAAAGGATCAAGCAGAAAGGATTATGAAGGAGGCCATGGAAAAGGCACGGGTTGATTGATGCTCAAAGCAACCAGCAACTGAGAAAGCGGCCATCAGACAATTTAAAACACCAGATAGGAGGACATCTGCATGCACATCACCACCAGCCATCAGCAATGCATCACCACAAAGCATGTGTCAAGAAGCAGTTTAGCATCAAGAAGTTCTTTGGATCAAAGGATGATCAAGATTCACAGAGCCCAGTGTTGGATTCAGTTCCAGGAGCCAGGAGGCATCAGCATTCAAAAGCAATGCAGGCTTTGATGGAAGAAAAAAGTATGAAGAGGCAACAGAAGCCTTGACGAGTGTTGATGAGGCAGCTAGCATAGCAATACAAATGAAGCTTCTCAAATCAAGAGCAGGAAGGCCAGAAGGCGAGAGCATCCAGAGGTCATCAAACAGAGTATTAGAAGGAGCAAAAAAGAGGAAGCTCGAATTTGGGGCATTTGAAAAGATGAGGATTGCAGAAGAAGTTCATAAGAGGAAGCGATCCCATGCATCATCGGTTTGTGGACTGAGATGAGGAAGTTGTATGGCATCCCAGCTCAGAGGGTGAAGGACACCTACAGCAAGAAAGATGAGTGGACTCAGATGATGAAGAAGAACAAGCTTGGATGAGGGAGAAGCTCAGCAAAGGGGATGGAGAGGAGGAAATCATCAGCATGCATCAGATCAACAGGTGGTGGGAGAAAGAGGGAGTATGAAGATCAGATCCAGAGATTGAGGAAGTGGGTTGCATTGAAAAGAAGCAATGGGAGCTTCTGCTTCTCTTTTCCATTGTGCTGATCTGGCCTGCATGGTAAGGGAGCTGATGGAGCCTGATGCACTCTCGCCACCTGTGTTCTCTTCATGCACTCCTGGGCATGCTCTGTGAGATAGCAACAAAACTCTTCTAATAACTCCCTTTGCTCAGATGATGGCTATCAAGAGAAGGGATAAGCTATTGGATAGCGGAACCACATATGGCCGCAATTACACATCAATGTTGATCGGTTGGATCAAAGCAAAATTCATGCAGAAGGAGCACAGCCACAAGATCAGTGCCCTTGAGAGCAGGGCAAGAGCACAATTGACATGGCAGGGCATTGATCGCATCCTGTATTTGATGGGCGCTGCAGATGCGGAGGAGCTTCAGGAATCAGGCATCATTGCCAACCCATTCTAGGTCATCAGCAACAGGCACAACATGTGCATCACAATGAGCGATGAAGTCTGTATGGGCCAAAGCTGTGCATACCAAGATGATATTCAGTGAGCAGGAGCTGACAGGAATGAGGTCTGATGACAAGGTGAATTTCAATTAAATCTGAGTCAGCCCAGCAGGTGATGAAGATGAGACAGGAGCAAGTGAGAACATCAGCTGAGGGAGAGGGAAAAGATGATAAGAAGTTGGTATCAGGAATGAAGCTGTCTCATCACAACCTTCATGAGGAGAAGTATAGAATCACATATGAAGCCAGACAAAAGATCTATGGGCTGGTGGATGGAGAATTGACAGGTGAGGTGGCATGTGGGCTATTAGTATTTGCAGGACCACATCAGCGCCTTAGCAATCTGGGTAAAGATGGAAAGTATAAAGACGATGATGAGTTTGAGGTGGGGGGAACCACCATCATTCACAGCAAGGGACATCAGTGCAAATCAATGAAATGGCAATGAGGAGCCAGAGTTGTTTAGCAAGATCATCATCATGTCCCAACCCAGTGGCAATGTGCATGGAGTTCTGATGAAGTGGGTTGCCATGGAGCAAGGAGAGAAGGAAGTATGTGGCATCAACATCAAGGACTCATTCAGTGCAAATTTTGCAGATGCAACAATGCAAGCAGAGCACATCCTGAATCAGGCACCTGCATACATTTTGGGCCCCATGACAGCACAACTTCAGACCACAGACACTGAGTGCAGCAGAGCATGGATCACCCATGAGCTGGATAGGACGAGGGTCCAATTCAAGAGGAAGCATGGACCAGACAAGGGTTTCAGCATTGGCTATCCAGAGATCATCAGGGCAATAGCTAGTCACTGGGTAGTATCAGGTGCCAAGAGGAATGGTTTGAGTGCATACCAGATCAAGGAAGGAAAGATGGTCCCAATCAAAGGTGAGATGGGCACTAGCAGGATCCCAGAACCCTCATCCCCCATGCGATTTGCATGGTTTTCACAGAACATGTATCCAGGGATCACGCCAGGGAGACCTGATTTACCATGGGATTTGCATGCTTTTGGCATCTAATCTTTATTCAGGGTCTGTTCTCCCAACCCTCATTCCCCATGGGATTTGCATGGTTTTCACAGAATGTATATCCAGGGGTCATGCCAGGGAAACCTGATTTACCATATGATTTGCATGCTTTTGGCATCCAATCTTTATTCAGGGTCAGACTTGCAGCATGCTTTGCAATGATGCTCTTGTGATATACTGAAAGGTCCTGTATGCCCTGCGTTTCTTCCATGTTGCATCTTCCAGCATCAGGAACTCCATCTGTGTGCTAATGACACCCTTCTCTGTCATGATGCTTGCTGTGCCATCCTTGACATTGGACACACTCCCTGACCTTCCATACTTCAAGGGGCCTGCCTTTTCTGATACCACCCTCACATCCTTCCCAATCCAATCATGGAGCTCATCACCAATTGCATCATCACTTTTCTTTGCTGGGATGTCCTTCTTCACAGCCTTGAACTCCAATTCGCTTGGCTTATCAGCATCCTTCTTCATCACTGCCTTCTTCTTCACAGCTCTTCAGCAATACCTTGCCAATCCTCTTCTTATTTGTGCTCTTGGCCACAATCTGTTCCAGTGCCTCTTTTTTGCTCATGCTGTCTAATAATTTTTTGCTCATATTTCCTGGCTGATATCCTGATCAAGGATCTGTGCGCTGATTTGATCCTTGCTTTCTCATGGTCTTTCATGATGGTGGCCCATGCCGACTGAAGCATTCCTCTCCTGTAGAACTGCCTCCTCAACTTGGGGTTCTGCATGGGCAGTATCATCTCTTCATTGAGCTCATACACAATGTCCACTGCACCCTTCTCCTCACCTAGCTTCTCATCATCCTTCACAGGATCCTGTCCTTCCTTCTTCTGGTGCTCATCTGTCTGATCATTTGCTTCTTGATCAGGTTCAGGATGGCAGTTGGACCATTCTATCAAGTCAGTGATGGCTGATGCATCGTTGCTGATGGAAAAGTCAGGAGCCAATGGCTATGCTCCCACCAATCTGGGAGAACTGACCCTGAATAAAGATTGGATGCGAAAAGCATGCAAATCATATGGTAAATCAGGTTTCCCTGGCATGATCCCTGGATACATGTTCTGTGAAAACCATGCAAATCCCATGAAGGATGAGGGTTGGGAGCACTTCACCCTGAATAAAGACTAGATGCCAAAAGCATGCAAATCCCATGGTAAATCAGGTTTTTTCTGGCATGATCCCTGGATACACGTTCTGTGAAAACCATGCAAATCCCATGGGGGATGGGGGATGGGAGCACTGACCCTGAATAAAGATTGGATGCCAACCGTTGTAACGCCAAACGGAAAGTAAAAAAGTAACAGCACAAAGAATGCGAACCAACAACTGTCTGGCTGAGGAAATCAGGCTTCCCTAGCATGATGCCTGGATAGATTCACTATGAAACCATGCAAATCCCGGGTTGGGAGCACTGACCCTGAATAAGGATTGGATGCCAGAAGCATGCAAATCCCATGGTAAATCAGGTCTCCCTGGCATGATCCCTGGATACATGTTCTGTGAAAACCATGCAAATCGCATGGGGGATGAGGGTTGGGAGCACCGACCCTGAATAAAGATTGGATGCCAGAAGCATGCAAATCCCATGGTAAGTCAGGTTTTATCTGGCATGATCCCTGGATAAACTCACAATGAAACCATTTGGGAGCATTGAGCCTGAATAAAGATTAGATGCCAGAAGCATGCAAATCGCATGGTAAGCCAGGTCTCCCTGACATGATCCCTGGATACATGTTCTGTGAAAACCATGCAAATCGCATGGGGGATGAGGGTTGGGAGCACTGACCCTGAATAAACATTTGCATTTTGCATGGATCCCAATGGGAATTCTAGGTTCTTTTGTGAGCTGGGAACTCAGGATTCATTCATTCATGTGGGGGGGGGGAAGGGTATTTTTTGAATTAGTTTATATTATTTTGTATGTTTTTTTTTTAAAAAATAATTCCCACTGGGAAAAACTGGTTAGCATTATTGATTGTATATTTTTATTTTTTCGGGAAACCGGTTAGCATTATTTATGGTATATTTACTAATCGTAGGTCAACATTACCAACCTATTTGATTTAATCTCATCTGCTTATATCTCTCCAACTGTTTGTCTGCGTGTCTCTCTATGTGTGTATCTGTCAATTTATCTAGCCATCGTTCTGTCCATCTACCTTCCCATCTTTCTTTCTGTCTACCCTACTACCGACCTAAATCAATTTATTTGTTTGTCTTGGTCTATCTATCTAAAACAAGGTAGCCCCATCTATCGATCTATTTAGCCATCCATCTATCTATTTACCGCTCTCCTATCTATTTAAATCTCTGTCTTCTATCTGTCTATCGTTCTATCTATTTTTTCTATTGAAGTATCTTTGCGGTAAAGCCCGTCCTGTCAAGCCTGTCGAGCCCGTCAACCCGTTTGGTTGCAGCCGTCGGGCCCGTCAAAGCCGTGAAGCCCGAAGCCCAACGGTGACTTGACCAAATTGGGGATCGAAAGCTAAATTCTCAAAGGGCGCTGGAAGAGCGACGATGCTTGCCCCGCTATGGTGACCCCATCATCTCGGCCCGGCCACTTGTACTCGGGGCCGGCTCACCGCCCGCCTATAGGTTCCGTTTGCCAGCCGTGCCTTCATGACCACAATATATGCACCACCGTCAACTTGGCCAACATCAGGAAAGAAGCCATCTGGCCCCCTTGCACATAACCAATTCCATCAGAACTCAAGACAACTACCAGTTTGAGCCTGAAGTTCTACCACACACCACCGCCGCAGCTACCACCGTCGCAGCCCTCTCAACGTCACGACGCACAATCGCTGCCAGCTGTCATCCAGCGCCAGCTGCGCCACTACCACGGCCAGAGGCCAGATGTTCGGCTACCTCATGCCACAAAGCAAGACACTACCTTAGCACGTGGCTGCTCACGCACACCAAGGCGAGCATTGCAGCAAGCCAATCAAGAATAACCGGCAGCATCAGCAACACCAACAGCTGATGGAGCAGCAGCAACTATGGCTGATAACTTGCAACCGTCAACCGCGTCGATCCCGCCGACAGGCGAAGCACTCACGCGCTCCCCGGCACCAACAGCTACACTACGCAAATGTACGCAGCAACACCGGCGCAGCAGGGGCATCAAACGACTCACCACGACCATTTCATCCCAACACAGCCCGACGGCGATGTCACACCGCTGCTGGACATCCAGGCACCAGTCAGGTCCGGCAGACATACCCGAACTCACTGAGCACAATGACCCTACATCTGGCAAGGCCCGCTCATGAGGCAGCAGCTTCGAAACACCACACGTCTCACGGCACAACACATGCCCTGCAGGCAAAGCCATGAGGTGGCCAGGACACAGATCGAAGATAATGACCTCTGGATCTGCCCAGTGCTTCATGACCCACAACAATCAAAGGCCTTTGGGTGGAAGATCTCATGGAGAGAGGCCGCGCAACCCACCAAATAAAGAAGAGCGCCCGTGGGAGACGAGGCGGCCAAGAAGAGCATGGCCGATGCTGGATGAGAACACGCTTTCTCAGGGAGCCGAGCTTGCTTCCGCAACAAGGGCAAGCTGCCCAACAAGAACCGCTGACAACTCAGGAGACGACCGAGCTCCGGAGCGTTGCAGTGGCTCTTGCATCACAGAGCCGCCCGAAGCTGGCCGCATGCGCCAGCCTGGCCAGGCGAAGCCTCGAGAACACCACCAAGGAGTTGCACACGTTCCTGGACAAACGCTCAGAAGTTTGCCTCGCAAAAGGGGTTGCGTCTCAGCCCCCCAAGGCACGAAGGCCATCACGACCGGGAATGTGATCGAAGGGCGATCGTGCAGATCAGCCCGGGTCTGCCGCAGCACAAGTTGATGCATGCTCATGCAAAGGCGCGGTCGGCAGCACCTCCTTCATTAACCTGCATCGGTCAAGCTGCTGAAAGCAGAGCCTGCTCGCACCACCTTCCGCCTGCCACAGGTTGAGGAGGTCACCGACTGCCGCTCCCTTTGCGAAGCGCACCACGCTGAAAATCCGGAGCATCCAGGAGTATGTGAACGAGAAGCCCAGGACATGCGCACGTGCGTCAACATGAGCATGGGTTGACGAAGCGAAACAAGACACTTTTCATAGAATTTGCAAATTGGCTGAAACAGACCGGCTCAGTCTACGCTCATTTCCCAAAGAGAAAATTGGGAGTGTGGAAGTGGCATTCGCACAGCCGGCTGAGCCCGAGATCTTAGATCAAAAGGCACCTGTGTCGCAGCAAACAAGATCGGCCAAGAAAAGACATGGCCCCTTCCTCATGACGATTGTTTTGGTTTCAGCGCCCTTTGCAGTCTTGGGCGGTGTTGCTGCAACGACACGCATGGTCAGGCGGACTATATCAACATGATTCCGGAGTACGTCAAGGCGTCGGACATGTTTCTGCGCCAAGTCCAGTAGCATCTATGGCTTGTTCTTGTGTTTGTGTGTTTTTATAGGGTGTAGGACGGCACCAATTGCATGTTTCTTATTGCTGCCTTTCCGGTGGAAGTCGAGGTTTTTAGCGCTTGCGCCACGCTCCCGGCACACTGTCACCGGCGTTCGCTGCGACTACTTCAGTTGCGCTCCCCACCAGGACCTCTCCCTTGTCATCCGGCGCCGCTGCCTCAAAATTGCAAAAGCCGCACGGCACTTGCACATGAGGCGCAACCTTCTCATGACGCTCGTCATCTCTCTCTTCCGCTGGACTGGCCCCTGGCACCACTACAAGGTCGAGGCTCTGAAAGAATGGGTCAGCAACGTTGAGTGGGCTCTCTGGGGGCGTCAACCCCCAAACAACCGCGGCATCTTCCTCTTCTGGGCTACTTTCGGCAAGCCTCGGCTCCACCCTCGCTTTGCTCTCCACTTCCAGGCTTTGCTTCATGTGTGGAAAGCCGAAGCTACTCGCGCGCGTCCCACGCATTGCCCGCGCGCTGATGCGGCCTTCAAGTACTTCGGCTGGGTTCGCAACTACAACTACTGGGATACTCCCTATGGCCCTCTTAGGCCTGGCTGGGATTCCGATCTCTCTCTCGAGAAGGTCGCTACGCGTTCGTGGACGCGGTCTCTCTGGGTCGGCGACCCCAAGTGCGTCGACGCCTTGCCGGCCCTTGCTGAGCCGGTTCTCGACTACCAACTCTCGGTCATCGATGGAGGTGACAACTACCACCACAGAGTCCTGGTCGGGGCTGCAGTCGACGCTCGGTTCGCTCCTCGCCCTTGCAGCTGCGGCCACGCTCAGCCGACGCGGTCTCACCTCACCTTTGAGTGTCCTGACCACCCCTGGGAAGGCGTCCATGCCTCCGAGACCGAACGCAGGATGCTGGCGCGCACCGCCCCCTTCATCAAGGCCGACCTCGACGATTTCGGTGTTTGCGCTCCTCTTGCCGCCTACCTTCGCGGCCGCAAGGCTGAGGGTTCCACCACCGTCCCTCTGGCGCTCGATGGGGCCTGCCTGGCTCCTGCGACCAAAGGCTTCGCTCCTCGCGTCGCTTGGGCAATCGCGGGCTTCGACAACTTCTCTGTGTCCTTTCCTTTGGCTGGGCCCGAGCAAACGTCATCCTACGGCGAGCGGATGGCGTTATGGCACGCGGTGACAGCCGCTGCGGTGGCTGAGGTGGACGTCCTTCTTCTGGTTGACAACCTGGCGGTCACCCTTCGCGTCGCCAAACTCGCACGGCAGGACACTTCTGGTGATGCTCAGGCCTTCTGGCACAGTGTCTTGGAAAGATGGCGGCGTGGCTCTCGATGTGCCTGGATGCCTTCGCATGGCAAGATGCGGGACTGGCGCCCGCCCTTGGGCTTCCCCGATGCTGTCGCTTGTAGGGCAGCTAACGCCAGGGCTGATGCCGCGGCTGGCCGGGCCGCTGCCTCTCTGAACCCGGCTCTTCTGGCTTCGGTTGCTGCCAGGAGGGCTGCCACTGACTGGGCCGCTGCGGCCGTCATCAAGCAGGAGCAGCTCACCCGAGCTTTCTGGGATGAGGCCAAGCACTTGTGGCTGGATGGCTTCAACAATGCGGGTTGGCAGCGTGAACGTCGCGCCCCTGCGGCGGCGGTCTAGCCTCTGCTTCTTGCTCTCCTTCGGGGACCTTCTCTTGGTCGTCTTCGGGAACCTCGGCGTTCACCTACCTCTTTGAGGCTCAGGGTGGCGTCTCCTACAACAACAACAACAACAACAACTTCAGTTGGTC
>CAUJNA010000314.1:30000-50000 GCA_963377175.1 Effrenium voratum | reverse complement strand
ACAGGTTTTCATCGAGCGTGTTTCTGGAAACTTGAGTTTTAGGTTGCCGCTTTCTGTGATACCGACGGGCTTCCCTTGAAGTGAGTTCATGTGAACGACCAATATTATCGCAGTCGTTGTGACTTTCATCACGCTCGAGACGAACGCATCCGACATTTTTAGAGCTTCCAACACGGTTTTCATTGCTCTAACCAGCAGTGGACTCACTTGCAATTGTTTGCTTGCTGTTTGCTATCAATCTGGCTTTGGATGTCAACATAGAACGACCTTCCAGAATGGCAATTCCTATGATGTTAGATGATGCGAGTCGCTGCAGGGCTTTGGCCAGTCAGAGGCTTTGGGTGCCGCTCTCATGGAGATGACCTTTTTTGGTGTCCACTGCCCCCGTGAATGGGGACGAATGGGGAAATGCCCTCAAGCACGAAGCTAAAGGTGTTGCTTCACTTGTTTCAAAATGCAATTCCACAACTCTCGGAGCTGCCGCATCCCACCTGCAGCCAAAGGACACGAAGAAGTGGAACCTCTACCGCTACTACGTAGCCAGGTACGACAGTCTACTTGGCCGACCTTGTCGGCAGCGATCTCCAGAAGCTCAGGTCCAAACAACCTTTTGACCTGAATTTTCAAGAATCCAAAACTCCAGCCCGGACGTTACGCACAGTTGTGCGTACGGAAATGTGGCGGGTATTAGTTTGGCTAAGCTCTTGCAAGTTGTCAAGTGCCTGAATCCGTTGAGAAAAAGGAGACAAACGCCCAAACTCACTGGAGGGTGCTTTTTCGTGCTTATCATCCTTCCGGAGGGGTCATGTGTGGAACGCCCTACCCCATAGATTGTCTATGTGGCAGAAGCAAGTAAGTGTTGCGGGCTTGACGTTTCTCCGCTCAGGAAGAATTTCAGCGAGACTTTAGGTTCGAATCTCTTGCTTCTTGGCGCAAAGGGTTGTCCGGGACGGCCCGACTGCCTGGACTTGTTTTCGTTGAACATGGATTGGCGCTTTGGCTTGGCAGTGTCCTGGTTATCAAATGGCGACGCGTGAAGTCTGTAGGCCCTTTTTCGCAAGTTCTTGGGCTGCCATAGGCAAAGAGGACTTGCGCAAAGCGGGCTAGCGCAAACGGCATGTTTGGAGGCAAATGGTGGCTTTCCGGATTTTGGCCGTATCCGATTTCGTAAAATTGCAAAGGAACAGATCGCTCATTGCCTCTGCTATATTTGGCCGTTTTTTGATTGGGGAATTCTGTTGTCATGGCTATGGACAATTGGTCTCTGGGCCAGCCATAAGGGTATTCCCATCCCACCTTGGCTTGGCAGAAGTGTTTCTTCGCCCAGCCAGCCCGCGGACCCCCCTAAGCTCGCAAGGCTTCAACCCGTGGTATGACTCCGATGGCCTGCGCGGCTTTGTCCGGGGACGCAAACATGGTGTCCCAGCTTTGCGACGCGCAGCTGGACGTGGACAGGCGCGGCGCCAGACGCGCGTCAAATTTGGTGTTGTGTTTCTTTGAGGCTGCCTAACTGACGGGGGCCCTTGCTTTATTGGGGGGCCCTTTGGCCCGCACAGGGGACTACCCACCCCAAAAGGATTAGCCCACATTTTCAACCATGCCTCCGGATCCATTTCAGAACATAAGGAAGCAACCGGTGATGGATGTTCAGGGATGTGTCATGGCTACATGATGTCGATCTCCATCCTGTAAGCGCTCTTTTCCCCAGTCTAGCATGTGCGCAAGAAGAGCCTTGAGCCCACCTATAGAAGATATATACATGTTTGCAAGAAGAACCATGCCGAAGGAAACTGGGAACAAACACAGACACATGTTTGACCTTCGGCTACGAATCATTTTCCGCAGCCACACGCACTTCCAATGGAGAATCGTGATCTTTGTGCTTCTTGCTTTTGATCTGCACTGATGTAGTTTGACAGGTCACGACCGTGTGAGACGTTGACCCGCTCACCTCGTCAGAATTATCCGCAACGACGATACTCACGGCAATGACTCATCAACCGGAATTGAAAAGCGATTGGAATTAATGAGGTGGTTTGCGCGCGATCTTTGCTATGTTGGTGTTCGTGGCGATTGCCCAAGAAAGCTGCATTCTTGGTGAAATCATCGCCACTTGTTCCAGGACTCCTTCTTGTAATATGGCTTGTGTTATGACCTGTGTCTTTTGCCAGTCCATTCCTGATCGCTATGCTGAAGTCCTGCCAGTTGTTGGTTGTCCTTCAGCTCCGGCCGCGGTCGCTTCGGCGAGACGTAGACCACGCAAGGCAATGAGTCACAGGTAGAAGCATCTTGTTGTTGATATGTTTGAAGCGGTCCGCGGACAAGACTGGAACGTGTAGTTGCGGTCATTGAGCGCTTTGTCATGCTGGCTTGCTTGCATGCTCTGCATCTTGCATCGTGTCTCATTTCGGGCCCGAGTCAAAACAGCAGGTCACTGTGCAGCGCGTGACTTGACGTGCGTGTGTTTCCGTAGTCTCTACATTGATCAATTCGGTCGTGAAAGCGGCTAAGCGTGTCAATCTTGTGGCGAGTGGTGGGTGGATATGGAAAGCTGGAGATGCGCACATAGGCCCAGCCCTGTCGGGTGGTCGAGTGTAGTTGCTCCATCTGCAAGGCCAGAAGCTGCGGCCATTGGTGCTGTAGCGTGTTAATCTAGTAGTTCAGTTCTGCTTCAAAAGCATCCGACAGCTCTGGAGTTTTCCATAATTACTCGATTAAACAAAATCCTGCCTTGACGAAGGCTCTTGGCACTTCTGGGCTGGAACATTGCGAATAAGTAGCCAGCCCAATTGAGGCAGAGGATGTGTGCGGAATTATGTGTAAGATTGTGAATGTTGGGCCGCTCTGCCATTGGCGTTTTTTCGCTGGATGTTTTGAATGTTTGGACTTCTGCTGATGTCTCCCTATCTTTGTGTTTGAGTCTTCTGTTGTGGACTGAAGAAGAGACCTACAACTTTGACACAACGCATGGAAATTCTTTCCTGATGGACGTCCAGCTAACTTCTTTCCGCAGCCAACTGTTTTTCTAGCGGCCTGTGTCGGGGGATGTGGGGTGTTGGTTTGTGGGTCCCGGAATTTCATTGATGTTCAACGGCCGTCAGGTTCACTGGCACGCTGCCCGAGGTGTACATTATGGAGTCAGTGACGCCTTTGATGCTTACCATGTGGTTGGGGTGGCGCTGTCACAAGGCGGGCGACATAGGTCGACTGGTCAAGGCTTACCAGCGCCCCCTCTATGGCCTGGAATAAACGGCAGCCTGCTCGCCTTTGGTGAGCCTTCATTTGAGCAGCGCGAAACCCCTAGGCCAAAGGTAACCTAAACAGTTTAACAGATCGTGCGCAACACACAGCTTGCTACAGGCTTCCTATCACAAAGTGAGCATAAGCGAGTTGTACGGAAAAGCTGCAACTTTCAAGTTGGCGCTGCGGAAATGCTCTTGGACAGGCATCAGTCCGCAGAGAAACCCAGCAAGGCTTCAGTATGGCTCATTTGAACGAAGACCCGAGCAATCCAACCTTGGACCAGAAGGCAAGGGTTCTGACCCAATTAAACAAGCAATAACAAGCGGGTTGTGCTTGCTCGATCTGGCCTTTTCGGAATTTTGCCTGTTGTATTTTGCGGATCCCCTGTAAAAGCTGGCGCTTCAGGTGGCCGATGCCCTCCTGGAGAGGAGGGCAAACGCCAATGCTGCCACCGCTGTGGGCGCTTCAGCGCTGGAAAGTCTAGCCAGAGCCGTTTTGTCCTTTTTTCCTTGTGTGTCGCTTAAATGGAAGAAATCACTCAATCAAGCTAGCCGAGCCAGCAGGACTTCTGCGAGCTTTGGCTTCCCCCCCCCTCTTGTTTGTAGTTGCTGAGTTGGACCGGGGGAACACACACATATAATATTTATGTATCATTTAGCGAAATAAGAGTGTATATGCACAATACCACATTTACCAGCGTGCTGGCCGTGATTGAAGAAATCGAGAAATCTGTAGACGAAAACATTTTGTGAAGTATGTGTCCACTCCGCCATCCTGCGCCCAAAGTGCGAGGGTTCGCAAGCTCGGCGGGGGGTCCATTCGAGGGTTCTTGTTGGCCCTGTACTTGATTAACAGATCCACTCATGCGATTCCTGTTTGCCATGATCTTACCCTCACAGCGAGGGAGATAAAAGGGTATTCACTGCTTGCTGATTTGTGGTATTCTGCCGCTTTCAGAGTTGCATTAAACAAGTGTTTGCACCGCTGAGATAGCTGCTTTGCAAATTTGACGCGTGCACTTACTTGGAACGTATATGGAATTAGGTACACAACTTGAGTTAACATGTAAACGTAACTGCGCAAGGACATGAAGCAAGCTTTTCGATTTGGATGTCAGGTGTGAGTAGGATTGAGTTCTTTTCCGCCGGCACGGTGAAGCTGCCAAAGCATACTTCGCGCACTACTGTTGTGCTGAAAAGTTGTGCTTTTTGAGCTGGTGCACTTCACGCACTCCACTGTGACATTAAGCTCATGCCAATGTCACTTTCGGGCTGTTCAACTAGGAACTCCTTTGGAACGTTGAGCTTAAACTTTGCTTGGTTGGACTTTGCACGGAGTAGCGCATCCTGTCAGTTCGGAGTCCCCCCATCTGGCGTATTTCCAGGAGAGGTTGGCGTACGTTTCTATTCTAGAATTGAAATAGGTCCGGTGGGACCTCTGGAGCCTTATTGGGAGCTTTTACCATTACAAAAAATAAACTCAGAATATATGTGAGAAACTAATTGCTTCGCCTGTTTCTTTGTAATGATTTCTTTTGGGTCCAAGGCGGCGAGCCTGTGCTGAGCTACTGCCAGACACCAGCGGCTGTAGATCTCTTGGTCCAGCGCAGGGCAGATGTGCTTTGGCATGAGGTGAACCATGCCCACAGGTCCAGTTGGCAGATTGCACAGTCGGAGATCGTTTACTCTAGCAATTTGTAGTTACCGCCAGTCAGAGGTTAGGCAGGCGGCACGGACCTTAAGGTTGTTCGCTGCAGAAGCAGCGGCTTAGACATGAAGCGTCTTGCCGACAAAGATGCGCTGCACTCTAGCAACAGCTGAGACATACGACAGCTTGTTGTCGGAAACGGGTTAGACATGTCCTGCATGCTTACATTTCTGCTGTCCCGCAAAAGGAGCCCAAAAGCGCTGAACGGTGGATGGCCGCTTGACAGCCGAGAATCATGACCGCTGACACAGAGAGCCGCTTCTGGCCAGATGAGTGTTTTCAAGGGGTAGAGCTGGAACATTCCCTTTTGGGCAACCGCCTGGAAGTTACACTCGGGCAGTTTTGAGGGGTGTTGCTGAGGTAAATCCGCGGCAAGGACACCTCAAGCTGCCTTTGATCACATTAGCGTGCGGTCGTTCAGCGCCTACATCTGTGATAGCAGCCCTCTTGAACCTTGGCTACGACGGTGTTTGGGCAGTTACCAAGGCTACTATCATTCAGATAAACTTCGGCTCGTGCTTGGCGATTTGACCCCCTAGCTGGTGCAGAGGGTAAATGGGAAACCCCTCCGGAAGTTACCATGCGCACGTTGTCTTTGCGAGGGCCATTCGCTAGTCTTGGGCTGGCATCCGTTGTGGATTTTGCCAAGCGGTGATTTATCAACCTTAATAACCCTAAACGCATGATTGTCTCACTGGCGCAGCTTCGCCATACTCGCAGCGCAGGGCTCAACAAAAGCGCGCTTACCTCAGGGTTGAATGTTGGCCCTTTCAGGCTGTTTTGCCTAATCTATATAGGTCATCAGCCAAAAGCGGATCAGTGTAGAGTTGTGCGCCATGGATGGCGACCCTGGATTTTCACCCTGCCGCGGTGTTGCCCTCCCGATGAGCATGCGGGTGATGATGCCTCGCACTACGTACCAACCAGTCGCGTGAATTCACAAGCGCATGGCCAGAGAGCTCATCAGGAAGGGACAAGCTTTTGACAGTCAAGGCCCTGAATCGCTTCGATCTAGCCTGAGCTTTGTGGTGACCCGTCGGCTTGGATCGGCATTGGCATGGTGATGTCGTCATGTATGACCCCCAGTCCAAACTCGCACAGGGAAGCCCTATGCCACAGTCCTTGAATCAGTTCAATCAACATGTTGCAAACGTGCACCTCGACCCATCCTTGACGGCTAACCAAGACGTGACACACTATCAGCAGATCAACGCTACTCAGAACAACACCCAGATCAACCATTTTGTGAATCAAGACACTGGTCCAATGGTTGCTCGGGTTGCTGAAGCCCGGCATAGCGAGATCATTGCTGGACTCCAGAGTCAATCTGACGCTATGGGGCGGGAAATCCAAATGAGTGCCGAGCAGCGTGCGAACACCTTGACATCTGAAAAAGATGCCGAGATGAGATATCGCATCGTTATGAGCACCATCAGCGATCAGGAGAAACAGACCAACGAGTTGAGGGCGATGGTTGAGCAGATGATGAACAATCAACGCCAACAATCTGTCGAAGATTCTTGCACCAGCTTCGCCCGAGGCTGTGCCTGCGACACCAGCGGTTGCGTCTCCACCCGCTTTTCTGTGCCTCCTCAGCGCATTCATTTAGGTCATGAGTGAGGGGGCGGCACTTCCTGAATTGCCTGCGAAGTGAGGCCTCGGAGTTCTTGTCATTCTGTTCACTGGCCATGCCAGCAATCACTGAATCCCATCTTGTAGGATTCCGCAAGTCCTCGTTGATGAGTCAAACAGATAACAAATCCTCAAAATCATAAATGGACCGTGCCGGATGTTCGTACTGATCTGACGGCCTCTCGCATACCTCTTTTCCTTCGCCTCCTGCTCTTTCAAGATGTCAATCTGCCGCGCGAGGTCGCCCTCCAAGATGTTCGTCAGCGCCGAGGCTAGCTTTGCATCAAGATGGACGAACAAACCAGAATCACGGAGGGCATCAACTGTTTGACCAGGGATCCATGTTGCCTCAATCCACTCAATTAAAAGCCTTCTCGGGTTGATCGGAAGTAGCAACACGGAGTGCAATCCATGCTTTGAGAAAGATGGTGATGCTCAGCAGTATTGATATCCAAACTGTTTCTTGTCTTTCGCTGGAAACTTCTTCATGAAAGCGTTGGTAACGCCCTCCTAGCGGCAGCGGCCATGAAGAAGTTCAGGGACACGCCATCAGCCAAGAGGGGCTAATAGAGCGAAAGGTTCTTCATATATTGACGAGCTCTTCGACCATCAACCTTGCATGGACAAACCAGTTACCGTGGTCACTTATAATATGACAGGGTTTCTTCAACAATGCCTTGACAATGTCGACCTTGATGTCTCCAAGATAGGCGCCAGCCAGCAGACTAAATCCACATGGGCTGGTAAGACCTACTTCTTCATGCGGGGGGCTGCGGACTTTGATTATGTTAGGAATGAACAAGTTGGAAGTGAACATGTTACACTCATCAACAATGGTACATTTGAAGGTGTGTTCCTTGAAGACAATCAGGCTACTATTCGAATCCTCGAAAGTGGAAGGTCTCCAGCGTTTCGCCATACAGACAAAACACAACGGGTAAACCTTGCGTGGTTGGCGGAACAGTTCAGACGGAAGCGCTGCAAGCTCACTCATGTTTCAACTGAACTTCAGGCTGCTGACATTCTATACAAAGCCTTTCACCAATGCCGAAGAGTGGCAAGGGGGATTGAAGCTCATGAAGATTGTCAGCAATTAGGTAAGCTGGCCGCGGTATCGCCACGCCTGGAGAAATCCGAGGCCAGGAACACGGCGGGCAACTCCAATCGCATTCTGAATGAAGTACGCTGCTTGCATGAGTCAAAGCTTGGTGATACTTCACGTCGTCCTGCTGAAGGCTGTTACATCGTTCGCATTACCCTAGATGACGATGTTCTCTCTCATGCTACAAAAAAGCGTTTCCTCGACGAGGTCAAGAACGAGCTTTGAATCCCAAAGGCAAAATTCCCGTGTTGATGTGGGCGAGCATTCCATGTACCGGTGGCACTTCATGGTCTCATATCAACATGAACCAGGATACTGCGAGGGCGAAGGTCATCGATCCATGTACAAGTCGACAATTTGGTCTGCGTTTGTCGATCTTGTGAATTCGTTGGAGTTTTTCCGAAGCCGTTTATTGCAATTGAATGGCCATGACTATCTTGATTCACAAGGCCTTTGCGTGTGGCGTATCGGTTCAACTAAAAGTGGCTATATCACTCGTTGCGGTCATGGCTGAACCGGCTCAAGAGGGTGAAGTCGGCCTTCCACCCGCGAAGGCGTGAAAGCCGAGCTTATTCCGGATGTGAATCACCAACCGGGAGGCTTGGTCCGACATGTTTCGCAACGCCGCCACGCAGTCCTTCATCGGCAAGGATGTCAATTCCGGTGTAGACCTGGCCAAACTGAGCGAGAGGACTGACGCATCGGCGCTTGCCAAAACGGCGCTCTGCTTGACAAGGGAAATCCTAAAGACGGCGCCAGTTGAGGCCTTCGATGTCCTCTTCTGCCCGGGGAAACCCGCGGTTAATTACCTAGTTTCGGTGACTCGTTCAACGCATTGATCAACCCTGGACATCGGCTATTGATTCTAATCAATAGAAATCAGTATGTTTTTATTGATATTGATTTCGTCGGTTTCTATTGATATAATCAATTTGTATATATATATATATATATTTTAAGCCCGGATTTTAGGATTGTATTGTTTTGGCATTGCATAGCTTCTATTGATTTGGGCACTGTAGTTTCTATTGACTTGGAATGTGCAGTTTCTGTTGGTTTGACACACGGCCAGTTCAATCATGTTTCTGCACATGTTTTTTCCTGCGGCATCTGTTTTGGATTTGTTCAGTTCCGAAACTACACATCTCAATATCGTGTGTAAATATATATACATATGTCGATGCTAAGGCTGCTAAGGCTAATATTCAAAAACTGTTTTACATATTGGTATGTGTGTGTATGACAACACGTTGGTTTACGCTTGCTTGCGCTACTGTATGTTGAAATGTCTGTCCATACATATCAATTACCCATGGGGCTTCTACATTGTTACTCCCCTAATGACAGTGGCGCAAAATATGTTTTTGTGGAGGCCCAGTCGAAAACTAAAAGCTTGACCTATTTGTTTGATGCATAGTAAGCCGGAAAACCTAAAACTTGGTGGGCCCAGTACCAAAAACATGTGAACACTGAAAAACTATCAATTCAAGTTTTGGAAGGCCCAGCGAGCAGTAAATCTGAGGACTAAAAAGTATGAACCACATTTCGGGATGCCCAAGAGACAACACACACATCACCGTGACAAAATGCAAACGGCCCAGTGAACAGGAAGCTTGAAAAACTATGAAGCAACGAATTTCGACTGCAACTTCCTGTGACCTCAAACATTTGCAGGCCAAATGTTTGACAAACAATCTGACTGACTACATGTTTTTGAGGAAAGGGTGTCATCCATGATAAATATTTTGTCACAATACTTTCACCAATAGAACAAATGTCGTCACCAATTTGTCTGACAAATGTTAGGGCTGCAAATTCGTGAGGCCACAGAAAGCTGTAGTCCAGATCTTTCCTTAGTTTTGAGTTTCCAAATTATGTTTACCTACAAGTTGTAATCATGAACTTGTTTGTCAACTAGTTGGCCTGCAACATCCTTGAGGCCACAGGAAATTGTTGTCCAAACAAATTCCTTGAATCAAGTTCTCAAAATATGTCGACCCCCAAAAAAAGAAGTCACCTTTGTTTCTGTCAAATATTTGGACTGTGAAATTTTGAGGCCACTGGACATTGTAGTCCAGAAATGTCCCTTAATCCCATGTTCAAAGTATTTTGACACATAAAACTTCGTAGTCACCAATTCCTGTTGTCAATCATTTGGCCTGCAAAATGTGGAGGCCCACGGCCCAAGGAAATTGTGCTCCAAACATTTCCCTTGACTATAGTTGTTCAACATATGTTGGCCCATAGTATTTTTTCTGACAAATATTTGGCCTACAAATTTCTGAGGCCACACGACACTGTAGTCCAGAGATTCTGCTTAACTATATATTCCAAAGATGTTGACCCATAAAAATCCTGTGGTCACCAAGTGTTCTGTCAACCATTTTGCCTGCAAACTTTTGAGGCCACAGGAAGCTGTAGTACACAATGTGTTCCTTAACCATGTTCAAAATATGTTCATCAATTGAAACACGTGCTCACAAGTTTGTTGTGGCAAGTATTTGGCCTGCAAAATCTTGAGGCCACAAGAAATTGTAGTCCATAAATATCGTGTAACTCTATTTTCAAAATATGTCGACCCATAAAATTGTGTAGTCACCAATTCATTGTGTCAAGCATGTGGCCTGTCAAAATGATGAAGCCACAGGAAAATATGGTCCAGAGATGTGCCTCAACAATATGTTCAACATCTTTTGACCAATAAAATGTGTGGTCACCAATTGTTCAGTCAATCATTTGGCATGCAATGTTTGAGGCCGCAGGAAATTGTAAATCAAACATTTTTCTTGATCTATATGGTCAAACTATGCTCGTCCATAACGCCCTCTTTTCAAGGGTTTGATTTCAACTGGGATGGCTCAACATGATTTGCCCTAGAATCAAAATTTACAGACGGGACAATATTGAGTGTTCCATTTTGGGGGGCTCTACATTCCACATGCTTCCAAAAAACCAATTTTGATCAATTTGATCAAATCTGATCAAGTTTGATCAAATGCATGGCATTGATCAAATTTCATCAAGTTCATTGTTTTTGCTGTGATGCCCGCACAAACATAAACTAATACTATTTGCCCGAAGTGTCCTGGTAATTCTAACAACCTTTTTCCTCAACCTTTTCCCCAACTTGTTCCCAACCTTTTTCCTCAACCATTTTCCGAACTTGTTCCCAACATGTTTTCTCAACCTTTTTCCTGAACCCTTTTCCCAACTTGTTCCCAACCTCTTTCCTCAACCTTGTTCCTCAACCTTTTTCTCACCTTGGTCCGAACCTTTTTCCCCAACCTTTTCCTCAACCTTTTTGCCCAACTTGGTCCCAACCTTTTTCCTCAACCTTTTTCCTCAACCTGCTTCTCAACTTGTTCCCAGCCTTTTTCCCCAAGCTTTTTCCCAACTTGTTCCCAACCTTGTTCCTCAACCTTTTTTCCAACCTTTTTCCAACCTGTTTCCTCACACTTTTTCCTCAACATTTTCTCAACTTGTTCCCAACCTTGTTCCTCAACCTTTTGTTCAAACCTTTTTCCTCAACTTGTTCCCAACCTTTGTCCTCAACCTTTTTCCTCAACCTTTCTCCCAACTTGTCCTCAACCTTTTTCCTCAACCTTTTTCCCAACTTGTTCCCAACCTTTTTCCCACCTTGTTCCCAACCTTTTTCCCCAACCTTTTCCTCAACCTTTTTCTCAACTTGGTCCCAACCTTTTTCCTCAACCTTGTTCCTCAACCTTTGTCCCAACTTGTTCCCAAACATTTTCCTTAACCTTTTCCCTTTTCCCAACTTGTTCCCAACCTTTGTCCTTAACCTTTTTCCCAACTTGTTCCCAACCTTTTTCCCCAACCTTTTTCCTCCACGGATTCTCAACTTGTTCCCAACCCTGCTTTTTCCTCAACCTTTTTTCCTCAACCGTTTCTTGGCTCCTTCACTTGTTTTTGATTGATTTCCTTTGCATCCTTGCAGGCGCCAGGGAACTTTGTTATCTTCATTGCATTTGCCTTGGGTTTGGTGGCATGGGTCTTTACCAGCAAAACATGATGAACCAGAAAAAGCAGGGGCTGTTGGCTTCCAATTGGTCTCTTGGCCAGGGTGGATGGTGCTGGATTTCTAGAATTCAATCCACAAAAGTACCAAACATGTCAGCAACCACGCCCCAGATGAAAAGTCAAAAACAACCTCAGTAAGTGCAACATTCCCCAAACAGCTCGAGAAGTTCAAAACACACAAACAAACACAACTTAAAATGTCAGCAACCATCCAAACAATCCATCACTACATGCATATTGTCCACAAGCCCAAGAGTTCCAACAAAAAGCACATACCACAAACCAAGCAGTCAACATGTCAGCAACCATATCCCAGATAGACATTCCCAACAAACCCTAAGTAAGTGCAAAGTTTCATTCAAAACCTCGAGAATTCCCCAAAACCAAAAACACACAACAAACAAAGACATGTTAGCAACCAGGAGGGGCCCTTTGGTGGGTTCCATGTTAGTGGACAGGAAGGTTTGGGAACCGCAGATGAAGCTAAACCCCTGGTTGATTTTGATTGGGAACTGTCCCCCTTTAGTGGGGATTCTGACAATTTTTAGAGGGAACTCCGCCGCTTCACTCTCTGATTCCTGGACTTTAAACTGTTTGGGAAAACCATGTTAGCGGTAAAACAATAGTGGACTTTGCATTTTTCCACCACAGCCAAATTTGGCAATGATTATGGGAGCAAACTAGAAATGTAATTATTTAGCCCTTTTTTGAACAACTATTTTCGTACTTTCTCCCATTTACGTAAACATTTGTTTTTCTTGGGACTTAAGACTTTTGCAGCCTGAGGGTAGCGGTGCATATCTGTCACTGCTTATTCATTTGGCATATGACTTGGCAAGTAAAACAGCTATGGTTTCTATTGATTTTGTTATTGATTTGGCTTGTTTTTCGTGAGCTGTTTGTATTGATTCTGAAGGGGGCTTTGGTATTGATTTTAGAGCTCCTAAAATCAATTAGTTTCTATTGAAAAAAGGCTGTTTCAATAGGAATCGAGAGTTATTGATTAGAATTTGGAAAGGAGGATGCCAAGACCGATGGCGAAACCATCACCAAGGAGAGCAAGAGACTGGTTGGACATGACGTGGGGGAAGGGTTTGACTCATGTGATTGATGCCGCAGCGAGCCATTGCGAAGCTTGCCAAGAGGCCGGAGCACCCATGCGATTTCGTGGTCTGGGAAAGATGTTGTCGGTCGCAACGGCTGCATCGACAATCCCGCCGCCCTAGCGGGCTGGGCCACGAATACGGAATGCTCGCACTGGCATGACTGCACGTGACCGTCTTCGACATTTGTCTCATCGTGACGATGTCTTGCAGGTAGTACTCATTGTTCCACACGACTACGAAGCCTATGGCCTGACGGAGTCGTACAAAATTCAGATGGACAGTCATGCCCGCGTTTGCAGCTATGGTGGGCACATCACGGTGTTGGACCCGCAAACCCTCATTAGCAGCACATCCGGGTTTGTCCTGGAACGTGAGTACCTCGATTTGGGTACTTCTATCCCGACTTATGGTGCTTCACCTGCGGAGACTGGTGGTCCGGCTTCAGCAAAGAACCCGGAAATTCCCTTTGCAAAGTTGCAGCACTCGTGCCGAAGAGAGAGATCCTCCTGGAGGAAGAGAAGGAGGCGCATCCCTTGAATCCGCTGAACACGTTGAGCGAGGAGCAGAAAGTGTTGCAAATGCTGCAGCCAGACACTCATTGGGCGACAACTGCCGGCCTTGATGTCTCGAGCGGACATCCTCTGAGGAACAAGCCAAGGACGACATCATCGTGATGGACGTGCCAGTACACACCCAACAAAACAAAACGCCGAAAGGCCAGGTCGCGCGGGTAGCCACCATCAAGACGACTGACGTTGGCGAGTGTCCTCGAAGCCGAAGACCAACAACAAAATGACAGAAGCAATGGCTTCGCTACCCCGAAGGTGAAACCAAAAGCTGAGCCAAACAGCAGCAAGTCATCGGCGCCCGAGGCTGGCAACAGCAACGCGCAGCCCGGAGAGATCCGTGGCGCGGCAAGTTCCCCAAAGGCAAAGGCGACTCCTGGAGGAGCCGCCAAGCCCGGGAAATCCACGGCCAGCAAGAGCCCAAGAGAGAGTGGATCAGTTGCTCGGGGCTCGGGCGTTAGCATCCCCGCACTCAAAGACCGTGGCAGAACTACGCTTCTCAGCAAAAAAATGATCCCCGAGATTAACTTGAAGGATCTTCCTCTGGACCTTGAGGCTGTCACGAAGTGGATCCAGCGCAGACATGATAGGCACTGTACGCAACACGTCCCAAGCGATTTGAGGTGTACGTTGAGCATGCCCCTTGCTAAAGTTCAATGGAACAATCTCAAGATCATGCCCTTGCGCATCTCCTCGGTCACACTGACTAGGTGGCTGAAGCGGTGGGATTCAACCATATTCCGGGCACGCCCATCACCCTCGATGCCAACTATACCCTTGACCATGCGAAGAATCCGGTCTGGTCCTGTGGTCTGGGTTCTGTCGGAACTTCACGGACGCTCGCCGAAAGGCGATGCCCAAAATGGCATACCACCACACGCGCACGATGTAGAGATTCTTTGACATTTATATGGGCATAGTCCAGGGAATAATGGGAGGACAGCAGTCATCGTGCGGCCATGCCTACCTAACGGTAGTGCCACCTTTGGGACAGGCTTGGACGCAAGGCCGGGGGGGCCAGAGCTGACCACCCCGCAGTCGATGTCGAGATGTTCGTTCAGCTTGGCTGTCGCCTGCACGCCCCCGGAGACGGTGAGGCCCTTGTCGCTGAAGATTGGATTTCAATCAAGGTCATCACGCTTACGATGCGGTCCAACCGCATGTACGTGAGGCTTCGTCGCAGTTATCAGAACATGACCAAGCAGTACCACGAAGGCATCAAGGATGGCAAGGACCTCGCACCTGTGCCTTTTTCGTTCGTGGCGACGACTGATCGTGATTGCAATGAGCGCTGCAAGCCCTTGGGGCCGGGAGCTTGCGGCGACATGATGGGTCCATTCCAAGGATGGCCCGCTATGCGCTCTATATAGAGTTGGCCCGCGCGGACCATCAGCAGCCCAGGGAGGCCCGGGGCCGGCGTGGTCTTTGGCAAGATCTTGATCCTAACAAGAAGAAACCGAAGTCATGCACGTGCCCCAGTCCGAATGCTACGCTTGTCCATGGTTTGCACTGTTAGATCCATTCATTGCTTCCAATGCGATGCCGTCCAGGAAAAGATGCCGGACATCAAGAAATTGGCACGTGTTGTGCGTCTCGAGGAGACGGCCGGCCGCATCGCTGTAGCAACTCGAAACCCAGATCGTGACGCAGCACAAGGACGCTCGCGGCGAACGGAGCTGTCGAGGAGGCTTGGGCATTATGAAAGATATTGCCCAGAAGGCTGTTTTGCGGAGCAGGGATTACAACAGTCTTTACGAACGCATCATCACCGACCCGTTTTACGCCTACAGCGCAGCGCGGGGAGCTCTGTATCATCACAAGTTTTGAAGGAGGTGATCAAAGGTGCCGTTGCTGTTCCAAAGTACGCAGCACGGCTAGCGCTGGTGCCACCGCAGGAGGACGTCGGGGAGATCAACCCCGACGATGTGTTCGTCTACCACGGGGGATGGTTTTTGCAGACCGAGCAATTTGGGGCATTATATGGCAACAACGGCAAGGATCAGCGCTACAAGTCGTGAATCAGCGATGTTGAAGGTGGTGTGACAAGGAAGCCCATCCCACAGCCCTGGGAAAGTGGAAGCCAATTCATTGGCAGTGGAAGCAGACCTATATACGGGAGCGGCTGGAACCAATCGTGAAAGCTCATGGTGAGACGAAGATCAACGACCCTGGAAGAATCCCCACAATTGGACCTGGCGCTGGGTGGTTTTTCATCAGGACCTATGGCAGACATCAGTTTACATGCCCTTTCAGACTGTTTTGCATAATCTATACGTTGCAAAGTGTGGTCCCTCTTGGGATCCATCCGCCCTTGGCTGATCGCTAACGCGATAAACTAGCTCACCGTGTAGCTTCCAGATTTGGCACTCGACCAGAGGATGAAGTACAACAATATATTTGCCCATGATTGCCTGAAATCGTTTGGCCAGTCAAGAACCTTGGTTTTTAAGAGCACCCGTCACGCAGCAAGCAGTTTCTGGGGCCAGGAGGCATGGTGCAGATGTGAACCCAAGAAGAGGCGCTGCTGGGTGCAATCATCCCTTTGCGGCCGTCGCTTACCGGCCACTCAGTGCAGATTGGCATGACCCCCAACAGGCATGGTTTGCTCAAAGATCTTTTGGGTTCCGTGTTCCGTGGCGTCGTTCCCCCACAAAAAACATAGCCAACCCGATTGATTTATCTACTGGTTGGTGTCCTCTTGTTGCCGGCCCCACTGGTAGCACCGGATAGGAAAGTTGACACTTGCTCGGATTCACTCGCTTGCAGTCCTCAACTTCAGAGAGCAACTCAAATTTCATTTGCTCCCAATGAAGGGTAAAGAGGTCTGGACCGTCGTTTTTCATGGCGTTCAGACCCAGTTGAGGTCGACGATGAGCGAGAACTCCATTGAAGTTGCCAAATTGCTTTTGGACGCCCGGGCAGATGTAAATGCCCAGCACCACGGGTCGGGAGTCTGGCGCCTCGGGGAATTGACGCTTGGCAATGTTGAAGGTTGCCAAGTTGGCCTTTAAATGCCGTTTCCTTGCAGCGTCCTTTTATGTTGCGCTAATTCACCTGCGAAGACCTCGCAATTTCGTTGGTGTTGTTTTCGGCGTCGTTTTTGTTTCGCGCGTATCTTGAATGTTGGTGTCATTGTGATGCTTGTGTTGACGCGCATGTTGTGTCCTCTTGATTTGCTGTGATGTTTGTTTGATGGTTTCTTGTTGTCCTTCCGGTGTATGCTTTATATTATGCTGTTTTTGTCCTGTTCATGCCCGTTTGTCGATTTCTTGTGTTGTTTGCATATCGTGCTGTGTGTGTGTGTGGAACCTCCTGCTGGTCTTCATTTGGTGCTTCTGCTGCCTTGATTGAAAAGATAGAAATGGAAGGATGCGGAAGGAAGGAAGGAAGGAAGGAAGGAAGGAAGGAAGGAAGGAAGGAAGGAAGGAAGGAAGGAAGGAAGGAAGGAATGACCTAGATGTAATTATCAAGGAGTCCATTTTCGTAAACAGCAAGCACAGAGAAGGAAACAAAAGACGAAAGATCCAGAAAACTGTAGTTTTTGTGCAATGTCCTCAATGGCTTTGGTAACGATCTTGGCCGGTCTGAAGGCACTGGGCTGGGCGCCTGCAGTTTCAAGCAAAAGGCACTTGCGAAGCTGCGTTCGGCTTTCGCACTCCCGAAGCAACCAGCCTCCCCAAGTTGGAGCTGGCAGATGTCGTTGAACCAATCTCAGGACCTGCCGGGGCCTGGTGATGTTGCGCGGCAGCAAGGCGCCGAAAGTAACCCAATTCTTCGCCGCGCCTTGGGTCAAAGACGATGAGTTGGGCTTTTGCTTTTACAGGTTGTCACAGTACCCCTACCCCTTAGTCACCGCTCCGGAAAAAAACAAAACGTAAGTGAGGGTCGGTCTAGATTGTTCTGCATTTTTTGCTTAGACCCCCTCTCGAAACAAACAAGATCAGAAGCCGCCTATGGGCCATCAGACCTTCAACATGTAGTCTGACATGGCCCTAACAGCATGATTTGAAAGTTGGCACCGTTTGCAAAAAACAACATCGCCTTTTCACCAGCCTGCTTTGTTTGCACAAGTCCTCTCGTCCCCCGCAGCTTGCAAAGGAAGGTCGAACGGGCAACGCTAAACAGGCCAAGCGTGCGTCCGGGCAATGAGCAAAGCTCAGTTCATTGCAGCGCGGGAGCCGAACCGTACCACATTTTCTGAACGGATTCATGCGCAATCATTTTTGTCGGTTTCGCGGGGCCCAGAACTATTCAATTCCCCAAGGTTGTTCGCAAACCCTACTCGCAAATAGTCGAGCCCAAAAAAGGTGGAATCCAGCTTTTTGTGGTTTCAAGAGAAACGCAAAGGGAAACCACCCTGTTGTTTTGAAAAAGACACAGCCATCCTACTCCGAAAAGCATTTTCTCGTTTCTGACACCTAAAAATGTAAGAGCTGCAAGATCATTCATACACATGCAATAGGGCTGTTTATCTCATTGTTTATGTTGGTGCTTTCATTTGCAAAAGGTGATGCGTTGTCTGTCCATTGTTCGTTTGAAGGCGAAAAGGCCATGGCTCGTGTTTGTTTGCAGTGGCGCCTGGGCTGGGTCATCACCGGGCCATGCCATATTGACTGTTCTTGGCGGATTTCAATGTCTGAAGCCAGGGTTGTTTCGGGCAAACGCAAGTGGGTTCCGCGTCGGCGTTCAAAAGGGACGCATAGCTGGAGCGCTTGAGGGCATTTGAAAGCTTGGTTACGCAGATTTGGCTACGATCTTCCCGCACTGCGCCCCCGGCTCCAAATACCGAGGAGTGGTCGACGACTTCCCTGGGCTTCGCTTGCTTTTTCGGCGCGGAGGAGCTCGTGGAGCTGCTGCTAGAGGCAAAAGCCGACTGCGAGCTGCGGAACGCTCGAGGGCGCACGCCGCTGCAGCTGACGCAGTCCGCAGCGGTGCTGAATGTCCTTCACCGCCACCAGACCACGTTTTCCATTTGAGCGACGAAACGCGCAGCGTGCAGATCGGTGTTTAGGATGTGTCGTAATCAGGGATCGGGTTAGCAGTTGCCGATTGGCACTCATGACTTAGCAATCCGGGCGCTGCTCAACTGGAACAGTGTCGGGCAAGTGCCTGACTCGCAAATGGGAGTTCATCGCAGTGTTTAGCGAAGTGTTTAGAGAAAGTCAAGATGACCACCCCCATGGTGGCAGCATGGATAATCCAATCGCTCAGCGCTTCAGATTGTGGGATGCCTATGTGCATGCCATGTGCAGTTTGTGTGCTTTTTGTGCGACGCATTGCGTCATGGCAAGCAGCAAATTTTTCAGCTGTGTTCGGCGAGCGCAGCCTATTATGATGTAGCGACCAAGCCGCGTGCCGCAAGAGCCCTTTGCCACACCGGATGTTGACCGATTGGACCATCCAAAGGGTGACTTGCAGGAGCCCGGGGTGGAGTTTTTGATTTTTTCATTTTGCATGTGACACAAATAATATAACTTACAGCTCAAACAGGGCATTGCTCCAATCATGGTTGCGGAATTCATCCAGATTGGGACGCTTGATCCCCAGTTCTGTTTGCGCATTTGTTTCCCTCACTCAGGTGCGATTGAAGCACAGGGCCCCTCAAGGGAGGGATGGGGGGGCGATGAAAAAACAAGGCTTTGCGCGCACTCTTTACAGTTACTGAGCAAGGCAACCACCCGGACCTCCAGTGCAGGCAGGGCCTCATATTCTCTCAAGTGGCGAGGCAACCACGGTATTACCTCGGCCCTTACTCCCTGGTGTCGGTCCACAGGGGGTGGGTTGGGGGCGCGCCCTGTCACCGAACTGACGAATCCGCTGGGCTTTTCCTCTACGAAAGGTAAGCCCCAACCGTTCAGTTGCATTCCCACCTCTCTATGGAATCATTGTAAGGCTGAGGAAAAGCAAGAGACAGGTAACCTTCGTGGCATGTGAAGTGCTGATAACTCATGCAGAGCCAAAGAAAGAGAAAACATAGCATCGAGGGCCATGACTTTTCCGCAGCGAAGCAAGGTGAGTTGGCTGGATCAGTCTCTTTTGGCCCACTTGCGCGAGCCAAGCTTTCGACCTTTCGTGGAAACCCAGCCGTCAACGATTTTGTCCTGAAGCTTGGGGCAAGGTGGCAGATGGTGGCAGTTTCAAGCAGGGTTGGGCCAAGTTGTTTTGACCCAGGAATGTTTGAACAATGGTTATAAGCATGTCTTAAACATGTTTTAATCAGGGCCCAGCCCAAGCCTCTCAATTTCAGCCGCTGTTCGGGGACCTGCGACTATCGTGACCCTGAAGGGCTCCTCCCTTGGAGGCCAAACTTCTCCATCGGTCAAGATTCGCTGGAGGATGCAAGCATTTCCAAGCTTCCACGAGAAAAACTTGGGCGCACTCACCAAGCAACTGACGACACGGTGAATTCTGGCTGCTCAGCTGATCTGGTCCATTTGGGCCTTGAAGGCTCCAGGCGGGCTGTGCTTTGCCTAGCTTCGCCCAGGCCAGATCCGCCGCCATTTTCCAAGCAACAGCAACCTGTGCCGCTTGAGTCGTCCAGAGGGCTTTGCTCCTCCCGGTGCTGAACTTTCTTGCGAGGATTCTCGGGGGACTACCGCTATGGAA
>CAUJNA010000314.1:0-25000 GCA_963377175.1 Effrenium voratum | reverse complement strand
GTGTTTGAAATTACGCGCGCAGAATAGCAGCTCAGAGAGAAGGGGTCATGCTCTTCTGCAAATACCTTCTATCTTCCTGACGGGAACCTTGTGCTTCAATTTGAGATTTGGAGTTTTATAGCATCTTTACTTCGCTGCAATTCGGGACGACTCTGAGCAGGAGGGTTTCTTCAGCATCTTCGTGTCCCACCAGTGGCTGAGCTTGGGCCATCCGGATCCCAAGAGTGAGCAGCTGCCGGTGCTTCAGCTTGCCTTGCGTCATCTCTTGGCAGGCCAGAAGTTTTTTGAAAACCTGGGCTTGGAGACTGTGCCAGTTCACTTTTGCTATGTTGTGACCAGCTTGCCCGTGCAAGTCTGCATTTTGCTGTCTGCACTCGCTCCTTTGAGCTCTTGCTGAGTAAATCACGTTAGTGCTGGTATTCCTTTAAAAATCTGTTGGAAAGGAAGTCCTGTGCACCGAAAGCGGCGGATCTCTTTTCTGTCCCATTCTCATTGCCCTTTTTTTCTCTTTCTCCTTCTCTGTTTTTGTCTCTTTCTCTTTCCCGTCTCTTTATCTTCTTTACATTTCTCTGTTGCTTTCTCTTCCCTTCCTTAAGTTCTTTCTCTTTCTCTTCTTTTTTCCCTTTTCTCTTGATTCTTCCCGATGTGTCGTTCTCTTCTTTGAGTTTCTCCTGCCTTGTCTACAATTCTCATTCGACCTTACGAAAGTGCTCTGCCTGCCCTGAAAAAATATGCATGTGCCAGTTGGCACGTCCCTGCCAATGGGATGTGCGACACGTCCGTGCCAGCATTGCAACAATGCTGCGCCTGTCACGCAGTCTGCGCCTGAGTCTGCAAAAGTGCGAAATCTACACCTCGGGCTGGAAAGTGTCGCCACATAGCCTGGTCACCAACCCAAACAAAGTGCTGCGCCTGCCGCGCAGTTTGTACCTTGGCGAAGTGCTGCGCTGCGCCTGTCACGCAAAACTGACGAGTCCAGAGCCAACTCAAAGGTCCCGAAACCGTGTTTTTTGTTTACTCGCCCCAGCACTACCATGGTCAGGAAACGCAGGAAAACACAGTATTTTGTTCCACCAACAGCCGCTGTTTACCATTCAGTTTGAATAGGATGTAGCTGGGACCCAAAAAGGAAATGCTTGATCAGAATCCTACCCTGATTTGCAGCTTACATTGATACTCTAGGCGGGGACCCTTTTTCAGTAGAACTTTACAATTCAATTAGAGTTTAAACACAATTTGACAAGGAATGAATCCAATCTCTGATACGGAATGAATCCAATCACAACTTCTTTGGCCAAATGGAATTTGAAGTAGAATTATTTCAAATCATAGCTTTATCCCAGGTCCCGAACGAGCAGCTGAAGATG
Source organism: Effrenium voratum (assembly GCA_963377175.1). Classification (NCBI taxonomy): domain Eukaryota; class Dinophyceae; order Suessiales; family Symbiodiniaceae; genus Effrenium; species Effrenium voratum. The sequence goes on along the minus strand of CAUJNA010000314.1, from coordinate 23,633 downwards.
ATGGGCTTGTTTTTGGCTTTAGCGTGCCCCAACCAACAAAGCACACACACACACACACACACGCGCGCGCACACACAGACAGACAGACAGACAGAGCGAGACAGACAGACAGACAGACAGACAGACAGACAGACAGACAGACAGACAGACAGACAGACAGACAGACAGACAGACAGACAGACAGACAGACAGGACAGACAGACAGACAGACAGACAGACAGACAGACAGACAGACAGACAGACAGACAGACAGACAGACAGACAGACACACACACACGCGCGCGCACACACAGACAGACAGACAGACAGAGCGAGACAGACAGACAGACAGACAGACAGACAGACAGACAGACAGACAGACAGACAGACAGACAGACAGACAGACAGACAGACAGACAGACAGACAGAGAGACCGACAGACAGACAGACAGACAGACAGACAGACCCCCCCCCCCCAGGAAGACAGACAGAGAGACAGGAGAGGACAGAGAGGGACGACAGAGAGACAGGGACAGAGAGCAGAGTGAGAGGACTGACAGAGAGAAGCAGAGAGAGAGAGACGCGGACAGACAGAGAGAGTGAGACAAGACAGACAAGACAGACAAGACAGACAGACAGACAGACAGACAGACAGACAGACAGACAGACAGACAGACAGACAGACAGACAGACAGACAGACAGACAGACAGACAGACAGACAGACATGACAGACAGACAGACAGACAGACAGACAGACAGACAGACAGACAGACAGACAGACAGACAGACAGACAGACAGACAGACAGACAGACAGACAGACAGACAGACAGACAGACAGACAGACTGACACACAGACACACAGACACACAGACACACAGACACACAGACACACAGACACACAGACACACAGACACACAGACACACAGACACACAGACACATAGACACACAGACACACAGACACACAGACACACAGACACACAGACACACAGACACACAGACACACAGACACACAGACACACAGACACACAGACACACAGACACACAGACACACAGACACACAGACACACAGACACACAGACGCACAGACGCACAGACGCATACATACACATACATACACACACACACACACCAAAAAAGGCAACACACACACACACACTTGATGGGAGACATCGAAACTTCGAAGGCGCACCCCAACTCTGCAAACCGAAATAACGAAGAGCCAGCTTTGAAGGTCTCCGCGAGGGCAACGGAGTTTCGGCTTCACCCATGCCTGAACGTTGTTCGCCGAGATTGGCCCTCCTCTTCAGGGACGCCAACGGCCAGTCTGGCTACTGCACATCAAGCCATGAATGAAGGTGGCGTCCGACTCAATCAAAACCAAAACAGCAAAAAAGGTGTTGGATTTCCAAAATTTCTTATTAGGAAGCTCAATCCCACTTTTCCTTAAATGTAACCCCAAACGGCGAACTTGGCATGTTTTGGGCCTGTTCCCGTCACTGTGGCCTTGCGTGGTTGAAGGCTGGTCGGGGATGGTTGGAAGGTGGTCGGAAGGTGGTCGGTTGCAGCCTGGTTCTAAAGGTGTGGTACTGTTGGAGCTTCACGTATTTCCATATTTGGGTCACGCAGTGCAATTCTTCACGTGCTATGCTTTTTAAGCACGGTTGATATCCTTTCTGATCAGCAGGCCGCCCGGATAAGCCATTTGGAAATCCAACAAAAAAGGGCGAAGAACCCCTTAGGAACAGGGGGCACACACACACACACCTGCGGGGGAACACAGGGCAACCGAACCAAGGAAAAAGAAAGGAAACTCAGAACAGACCAAAACCCGAGAAACAAAAAGGAACCTCGCGCCTTCGTCATTCCGTGAGATGAAATTTGGCCTTTTTCCTCTTTCGCGCCTTCTGCCGTGGTCTTCAGGCTGATCAGTTAGATTCGCTCGAAAAAGGCCCGTGGGGCCGGTAGCGCTGGACACCGTCTTGGCGTGTGGATCGATCAGGTAAAGAGAAACACGATCCGCATCAGCCGTGAGTGAAAAGGTGCCCGGCATGTAAGCGTAAGGGTAGCTGTAGCTGTAGCTGTAGCGTTGACGGTTGCTTCAGGCCAGGTCGCATAGAAGCCTGATGCATGGCATCAGGAGCGGCCTGCGTCGCAACCGAGGACATTGCTGTAGAGCGGGTACTGGAAGGAGGAGGCAGCGCAGCTCGACGGTGTCCTCTGAAGGCTCATCCAAATCCATGATCGCCGCGGGGGAAGGCTTCTGGTCAGGCACGGCCGCAGGTCATGATAGCATAGGTGAAGAGGGCGTGGGCGCATCAGGCTCTAGGTTCAGGTTCCACATGACAAGGGAGGTGGTTGTGACGGCGCTGCCACATTCCCAGTCCCGGTAGTAGGTCGCGAAGGTGGTGCCCGGAGCTGCGTGCGAGTCCGTGTCGAACTCCCTGTAGATCCACCACGACAAGGTCGAGAAGGTCTCAGACCGGTCCGACGGAGATTCCAGGATCCAACGCTTCTTCTTGAAGATCTTCACCTGCTCATTTCCCGTGGACAAGTCGATCCTGTACTCCACTCAAGGTTCATTGCCGAAGATGAAGCCGCCAATCATGAATAGGAAGGGGGGGCGCTGGCTTGCAAAGTGCTGATAGCAATAAGGCTGAGCGGTGAAAGAGCTGCACCGCCGCAGGGCCGAGCCATAGTTGCTTGTTGGTGCAGCGCTGACAGACAAGAGGGAGGGCCACCGGGGACCATCAGGGGACCAAAAAGAAAGAGCCCCAAACACAAAGGAAGGGCCACAAGAAACTCCTTTTTTTCCGGGGCCGTGTCAAAGCCTGTTTGGTGTTCTTCCTGATGCGTTCGTCGTCCTCCTTAAGGGGTCCAGATGCGAAAGAGCGCCAAATCTGAAGGTTCGTGCTCCGGGTTGGTCGGCTTGCGAGAAGGGGGGGAAGCCATGGTTCTCGGCAGACGACTCTTCCTTCGACTTCGACAGCGCAGCTGGCCGCAACTACCATCAGGTCGCTCTTCGCCATCAGGAAGCCTGGATGATTCTTGTGAAACTTGCTTCAGGGGGGAACAAGAACGGCGGCTCCGCAGCGGCAGGCACTCGGACCTAGACATATACGCGATATACCGTCTCGCTGGAAATGTCGAACAAACTCATCGGCATCGGGTTCGCACACAGGGCCTCCTACGACGACTCCTGCTTCACTACCGAGGCTGGGCGCCACATCCCAAGCAATAAGCTTGCAGAATCCCCACATCCAAACGTACATTCGGTCTTGTGGAACTATGACAAACTCCAGTCTGCGCATCACCTTACCGGCACGGGGCCGGGAAAATGTGCTTGTGCCTCCTGGCCACAGCGCAAGCCTTGGCTTTCCAACATCCAGGGTCACATCGCCGCGGGCCTCGATGAGTTCAGGTTTCCAAGCTACCTACACACGTACTCTACACTTCCGCTCAGGCATCCTACTATGTGGACGCCTCCACGTACCAGCAGCGAGTACATGAGTCTCTCCGACAATGGTGCCTGCATCACGGCCTACCACTTGACCAGTTTCACGCCCCGTTGATGACACTACTTCGCAATCAGTACAAGCAACATACGCTCGCAAGCATCAACTGCTAACGAAGCATCAGCTCAACATCATTCACCGCTACCTCCTCAGAGATTTTGTGTGCCACAACGAAGACCACGACAACCATCACCTCATGTTCTACTGCCCGTGCATTTGTTTGCGTGGCATTCAGCGCACTTGATTGGAATCCTCAACTTTTGAACCTACCAGCCTTCAGCGGCCAGCGAGCCGAAGCCATTATATTGGAAGCAATCCCCAGGCGTCTCCAGAAGAAGTATAAGTGGGCATATCGATAAAAGACTGCATCTACCCCCGTCGGCAAGGTCTTCCTCAAGCGCAAAAAGGATTGGAAGTCGGGCCGTACTATCATCGCCTATCACAAGTCGGTCCATCGCAGTCTTCTCAAAGCCACTGCCATCCTGTTGGGTGAGCTAGCAAGTGACACCCGGTCAGAGTCATGCGGTCTGAGCACCACCCCCGCCATCTGGGGCAGTATTAAGCGCCACTTCGCGGCAACGATGACCTGGTGGGCTTTTTCAACCGTGTCCCCCAAGACCCGGTGTGTGCATCGGATTCCCAGCTCCTCGCAGAACACCAGCAGCGACGCCCCGGTTCAGTATATTCGCTTGAAACATCGCGCTCCTGTCACCACAGCCGAGTCTTTACGGGCAAGCAGTCTTACAACCGCACACCTACAACGCGCCTCGTCCACCTCTGGGATGTCATGACCATCGTGGAGTCCAGCTTCAAGGCAATGTACGGTCCAATATTGAGCCACATTTGTGTGGCCCGTCACAAAGTCCTGTGGCGACAAATCTACGGTCAATGGTATTTCAACCACCACATCTTCATAGAGCGGTACGTCGGCAACCGGTTCGCCATTTTCCCTGCAGCGCCCCTTGAAGTGAGGCCACCAGCGAAGGGCGGGTTCTGCATTCACAAACTGGCCCTGTTGGATGCAGTGGAGCTTTGCGCGCCGATTGTGTTCCTGGTTTGCATGCGTGACGCCAGTGCTGCCGATGTAGACGTCGGGCAGGGGGTTGGACCAAGGCCGAGTAGCCCGGAATACTAAGCGCTGCTTCCAGTACATCACATTTGGCTGTTGAAACAGGGCAAAGGTGTAGGTGCTGGGTGTGATCCGCAGGCGACGGAGGTGGCACTTCAGGTCCGCAAGAGAGCGAGTGGAATTGCCATAGTGATTGACGAGCAGCAATGTCGCCGAAGACTCGGACCACCTGCTTGTGAACCATGGGGATGCTGAAAACCTGGCGGCGCGTGAGGACGATGTGGTAGAGAACCTGGTAGTGGCAAGAAGCTGCACTAGCGGGTAAAGGTTGGTCAAGTTGTGTAGCCGTGTAGACCAGGTGGGGCACGAAATAGTCGGTACCACGTCGGAGGGTAGTCGGCCAGACAGGAGCCCCCGATCGAGCTGGTGGAAGAGGTCAAGGAGCGAGCGTGTCTCCGGAGTGCACGAGTCGAGCACGTTTTTCAAGACTCAGGCCTCGGGAAACAACCGCAGCGACACACCCGAAACGAACAACGGAGAATCGAGAAAAGCCAAAAAATAGGAGCAAAATAGTAGGCCAAAGGCTCAGCGCACGAAGTTGGCATTTGATTCAAAGGTAGCCGGAATGCGAGGCAAGTGGGAGGGCGAGGAAGTGGCATGGGCGGTCAACCACTGTGACGCCATTGAGGGTTGAACACAAGGCACTGAAACCGGTATGCGCGCTAAAGGAAAAGAACCAAGCACCAGAAACTGTTGCCAGGGGTTCGCCAGGAAGAAGAAGAACAAGACAGGAGGGGAAAGAGAAACGGAAAGAAAAACAGGAAACCCACACACCAAAAAGAGAAGCTGCACGTGAGCGGCCAAGCGTACTTTTTGTCGCAAAATGGACTCTGAGCGGCGAAGAGGTAAATAGTGCATCGCAGTAAAGATATCTGCTATTCCAGTTCTCGTGAAGCATCATCAAAGAGGGAAGGGTACCAGGCTGATGGCAGGTTGGCTCAATGGCTATCTTTGGCCCAAGGGTGGATGGGCATCAACCGGCCAGGAGCGGCCGATGATCTGACTGGCCTCTGGGATTATAACCCAGCAGCGTCCGGATACGTAGTGCACGATGTCGGGACGGTCGGGGTTGTTGAGCTCATCGATGACTGCCCGTTCCCCCCCACTTCGAACAGGGGTGCACTTCCCCACTGCGCTTCCGCAAATCAGGAGCACAGTCCAGTTGGATGACATGATTCTTGCCGACTCCTCGTCATCATGCTGCTGGTAGCCCGAAAGCTTTGCTCCCTGTGCATAGAAGCCCGGACAGTCATCGCTGTGTTGGCAAGATGGCCGAACGCTGCTTGCATGGCTCCAGAACAGCACGGGTCTCTCCTTTGTCCTGCCCAAGTGGATGTGGGAGAGGTGGGCGCCGTCTGCCGGAACTGCAGCCGAGTTGAGCGTGGATGCCACATAGTCCGGCTGAGCCTGGTTGACCGTTGCTGGATGAATGCCAAGGCCATATTGCGAAGCTGTGATCGCCACGGGTCAGACTGCGGGTTCGGGATATGAATCAAGGGAGGTGAGGGTGGTCGTGCCGCCCGTAGAAGTTGGTGCCGAGGTTGTAGAAAGCGTAAGTTGCCGAAGGAGCGCTCGAGACGGAGACTAAGTGCCGGCGAACGTGGGGGCATAGGTCCGCCCGAAGAAACTGACCTTGGTGCATGGGTCCTGCCGAGGTGGGGCCGGACATGGGGCCCGCGGCAGGGCGCTTCATCATATGAGCCGGGTGTGCCTGACGGGAGAAGGCAAGGGGGCGTTGTGCAAGTCCGGTGAAACATCTTGGTAACGGTCAGTTGGAAACGGTCCTTTCGGGCGCTGTTGGTGGTGATCCGAAGTCAGCATAGAAGGTTCAGCAGTAAGGTTCAGCGGTAATGGTCACCAGGGTCAGCGGCAAAGGTCAGTCGGTACTGGTCAGAAGAAAAGGTTTGTGCGTGCATGAGGCAAATCGAATGCCCCGAAGGGTTCACGACACTGACCGTGGCTCGGAAGCAGTGCCGGTAAACACTTGATGGGAGACATCGAAACTGCGAAGGCAACTCTGCAAAACCGAAATAACGAAGAGCCAGCTTTGAAGGTCTCCGCGAGGGCAATGGAGTTTCGGCTTCACCCATGCCTGAACATTGTTCGCCGAGATTGGCCCTCCTCTTCAAGGACGCCAACGGCCAGTCTGGCTACTGCACGTCAGGACATGAATGAAGGTGGCGTCCGACTCCCAAAAGCAATCAAAAGCAAAAAGCCAAAAAAAAGGCGAAGGACCCCTTAGGAACAGGGGGCACGCACACACACCAAAAAAGGCAACAACAACCCCAGGCCTTGAACGAGCACATGAAGATGATGGGCTTGGTTTTGTTTTATTGGATCAATAACGCAGCCCCCAGGAATCTGAAAACGGGAGCTGTTTCCATTAGTTTCCGTAACGCGGAAGTTCCTGCTACACTCCCCCTGACAGTTTGAGAAGGAAATAAGAGTTGAAATAGAATGCGATAAGGAAATAGCCCTGTCAGAAGTTCCATTCAACGTTGCGCGTTTCAGATTGTCTTATTTTTTGTTAGAGTTTACACGGACCCCTTTGCAATTGCATCTTTAGACTTCAGTTAAAGTTCAACACACAGTAGACAAACAGTTCATCTCAAACTTCGATCTTACACTGGAATGCGAAGTTGGATTCCTGTGAGTAAAGACGCATCCACTGGACCAGCCAAACCACAAGCCAAAACAAGCTCGAGGCTCGATAAGACCAACAAAAGCAAATCTCCAAAAACAGATACCTTGTCCCAGCACTCTTGGCACGGTGAGTGAACACCTGTTGAACAAGTATGTTGGTTTCGTGGTTTTGTTTTGGCTTTGGTTCGGGTTGATCCAGTGGAAAGACTGTCTGAGATTTTTTCCTTTGTTGTTTCTCGAGGTTTGTTTACTTCTTACAAACTTCTTGCGTTCCCTTGCTTTCCCTTGTTTTGCCTTGCTTTCCCTTGCGTTCCTTTGTTTGCCCCTGCATTCCCTGGTTGTCCCTTCCGGCCGCTTGCTTTCCATTGAGCTCCCGTTTGTTTGCTTCCCCTTGCTTTTTTCTCATTGACTTTTTCTGGTTTTCCCTTGCTTTCCTTTGCTCCCCCTTCCTTTCCCTTCGCCTGCTCATTTGCAGATCCAGTCATGCACTCATTTGGCGCTGGATGGCATTGGTCAACTCGTCTGAACATTGTGTTTTTGCTGGTGCTCTGAGAAAATGATCCCGATTTCTGTTGGCATGTTGTCCACGACATGAGCTCCCACTGACGACTCTTAGCAAATGACACGAGTTATGTTTTACCAGCCGTTTGACAACGAGTGCCAACTTGAACTCCCCATCGGCACTCAAAGGTGGCAATGCAAACGCAGGCGCCCAGATCGGCATAGACATCCGTGCGGAGTTCTCTGGTGTGCGGGCGAAGTTGAGCACGCAGCAGCGGGCGCGCCTCAAGGCGCCGAGACCGAAAGACACCTCCGCAGAGGTAAATACCGAAGCTGACACCACTTTGTTCTGTGGCCTACGCTCGTTGGGTGCACAGCCCAACGGGTCGACCTTGAAACCTTTGCGCCGTTGCAAGTGCCACTTTTTAGTGGGAGCCGCTGGATGCAGGCAGGGCGGTCACCCAAATTACTTTGTGACAGCTGGACTGCGCCCTCAGGCTGGCTACATTTGGCTGGATTGGTTCAGCATCCCGCAGCACAGCAGGTCGCTTGGTTGCTAAGAGGTTTGTTTTTCCGGAGGTGTGTGTTGCTTAGACTGACCAGCCTTCCATCTTCTAAAATTTTGCAAAGACTTCTACTACTACTACTACCACTACTACCACTACCACTACTAGTACTACTACTAGTACTACTACTACTACTACTACTACTACTATTACTACTACTACTACTACTACTACTACTACTACTACTGCTACTACTACTACTACTACTACTACTACTACTACTACTACTACTACTACTACTACTACTACTACTACTACTACTACTACTACTACCTACTACTACTACTACTACTACTACTTGTTAAAACCCTCCTGGCCCCGTGCCTAAATTGGGAAGCAGTTCTGAGGTCCGTGTTTGTGTTGCTTACAAGGTTCCATTGATTGCCATTTGGCTCAAGTCACAAGTGAGGTTCAAGATCTTATGTGAAGCTGCGTTCATACGTGATCGGCAATTGAGAGCGGAAAACACTTCGCTTGCGCTGCATTTGTCAGGACCACTGTTGTAACTATTATTCCTTCTCCCTTACAACAGTTACACGGGTTCGGCTATAACGGTTTGACCGTATACACCTTTCTACGTGGTTGGTATTTACAGCTGGAGGGTTCGGTGGACAGCGTCCCACGGGACGTCACCTTGCCGTCTCTTGACAGGTTATCAGCCGTATCGACAAGCTCTACACTGGACAGAGAGACAGCTGGTTTATTGCGGGTACAGGGACAATAAAGGAACAATAACCTACACGGTACAATGGCATCTTCAGCGAGCCCAAGTACTGCAACTTTTGGGAACAGCAGCTCAGAGGGATCCAATGGATTGATGGCTCTTCCTGCGGTGATGGATTTGGTCGCAGATTCACAGGATGAACCTGGGAGCGGAGGATCCGCGCTATTCAGCGACATATCCACTCCTACAAGATCATGGAAGCAGATCGATGTTCGTCAGGAGTCGAAGCAAAGAGAATCCCCGCCGAGAAGATCATCATCTTCGCCTGCGACACCACGGACGTCGCAGAAGGGCGTGAGGTCAACATCAAAAGGTGGGAGGTCTAAATCACCCACCAGTGCAGAGTTTCGCGCCGCGATTAAAGAAAAGAACAAGATGGAGATGGAGATCGGGGAATACCAAAAGACACTTGATGAAATGTCGGCAGCAATGGCGAATCTTCATCAAGAAGACTATGGGAGCACCATCCGGATCCAGGAGCTGGAGAGACGATGCGAGATTGCCAGCAAGCAGTCGGGACATCTTGTGAGTCACCACCAACACCACATGGCTGAGGCATGGCGCAAGTTTGAGGAGGAAGCCCAACAGATGCGCAAGGTGGAAATGAACGCATATCAGTACGGGGAAAAGAAAGACATGGAGTCGAATGTTATAATACAACAGATGAGACAAGCTGAAGGAACTATTATGGAGCAGAAGCGGGAGATTGCAGTGATGAAATCCTACATGGCAAGCGAGAAGTCGGCCGCGCAGGAATCAGCTATACGTGCAAATCAGATACACCGTGAGGCTTCACAACAAATATCAGTTTATCAGCAACAGATCAGAGGTATTGAATCGTCTACATCTATTGAGAAGTTCAACGAGGAGGAGATGGTCCAAAGTTTAAAATCACAGTTGGAGCATGCGCTCGTCAAACGCCCCGAGACGTACTCTATGGAGGACTCCAGGGAGCAGCTGATGGCGAGACTGAACGACGTTACAACATTCGCGGAGCAAGAATCGAAGAGAGCAGAGTGCTTACTTCGCGAGAAGGAAGAGATCGTCAAACAGTATGAATCCGACGTGTTGAAGAAGGACCAGATGATTGCTATCGAGGGTGGTCATCGTCAAGATGCGATCTTGGAATTAGCCCAGGTCAGAGAAGCAAAACAAGAAGAGCGGTGCACGGTGGACGAGAAATCGAAGGAGGCCGAGTACTGGAGATTGACAGCTAAAGGAGTGTATGATGAGTACCTCGAGGAGATGCGTGAACTTCAGGGACAACTGAAGGATCGGGAGGCGACGCTCAAGCAAGAAGAGAGTTTTGTTCGTCAACTCGATGCTGACAATGAGGAACTACGAGCACTCAAGAAGCTGGAGACACAGGAAGCCTCTAGCAGTAAAGATGGACATCGTGAACGAGCAGTAGTGAAACGCGCTGAGGGAGGACCCCAAGCTAATTCGACTAGGGTAGACAAGAGGGTGACTGGGTTATTCCCGTCATCATCATCGAATCTGATCCCTAATTCGTCACTAATGCCAGGTTCGATTCTCTTTCCGTCTTTTGGTGATCCGATGATCGATGTACACCTATCCCAGATGCAAGGGGTTGTTGGGCATGTCCCACAATCCGCTACTACAGCTGGTGGTAGTGGTGATGGAGGGGAAACAACGGTACTACGGATTCTCGCCCAATGGGAATAGACAAGGGGCAGGTCGACGTCAGTTGAGCCTCGCAGGTGGCGGAGGAGGACCTCCGGATGATCCACCCGATGATGAGGACGAGGATGACGACGACGAAGAGGATGAAGAGGACGAGGAAGAAGAAGAAGAAGACGACAATCGGACACGGAGGAGGCGCAGAAGATCGAGGGATGATCGAGAAGTCAAGAGCGAAAGACCGAGGATTTCGAGGAAAGAAGCCGAGAGGGTGTCTATTCCTGCTTGGCCAAAGATCCATCAACTCGATAACTGGAAGATGCAATTGCTGATGAATGTTCTGAGCGCATGCGCAGATCCAGATACTGACACATGGACGAAACGGTTGGAACAGGCTCTTGGGTTAAACCCAGACCTAAATCTGCTGAGCGACTCCGGCGGCGACAGATTCGCTACGATAGATATCAAAATGGCCATGGGCATGCAGAACATGTTAAAACAAGCACCTGACGAAGCCAAAGACGTGTACCTCGACGCTACGCGACATTCGGAACTACGACATCAACAAGGGGTGATCGTGAAGGGACGAGAGTTGGTGGCATTGGTTATGCAATCATTCAGGACGTCTGATCGAACGGATCTTGTCTACCACATCGAGCACCTATTCAACCTTGACTTTCCTGGAGACAAGAATTTGGTTATATTCAGGAACAAGTGGTATGATTTGTTGCTAAAGATGAGGAGCGAAGATAGACCCAGCAAGTTGGCTCTCAGAGATATTCTCTACAGGAAGATCAAAGGGAGCAAGAAGATGGAGTTCGGCCTCAACGCCTATCATAGATTGCCGGACAAGCATCCTCAAAAGACGTACGAATTCTTGTTGGCATTGATCGACCATCAAATTAAGGCGGATCGGGAGGACCTGATGCTTGACATGAAGGAGAAATCGGTCAAGTCAATGATGAAGTCGGGCGGCAGAGATGCAGCCCCGGCTACTGGCAAACAGGAGAACCAGGGTGGCAAAGGCAGGAAGGGGAAACCCAGTGGACCTGATGCTGCTCCTGTACTCCCAAAGGCCAAAGCAAAGGGTCACGCTGGCAAGAACGGCAAGTCCGACGGTGCCAGCGACAGAGGCAAGAGTCCGGGCGGAGGTAAAGATAACCCATGTTGGTATCACTTCAAAGCAGCGAAGGGATGCGTAAAAGGGAACGAATGCACATTTTCCCACAGCAAGAAGACGGAGCACAAGCTGGAGAACATGCCCAAAGGGAAAGGAAAAGGTAAGTCCAAGTCCAGATCATCATCACCAAAGAGGGATGATGGAGCATGCTTCGCGTTTCAGAAGGGAAAGTGCGACAAGGGGAGTGCTTGCAAGTATAGGCACGAGCTCATCAAGAACAATTCAGCTCCGGCAACGTCAAGCGACAAGGCGCAAGCCAAGTCGAAGGCTGCCGCCAAGGCCGCAGCGCCAGCTATTGCAAGAAGGGCCATCGCGATGCCTGCGATAGTCTTGAAGCAATCGGCTCCTGCGGGAAAGGTCAGCTTTCAAGAAGGACGTTGACCAGGTCGAACCGGATGAAGCCGAGACTGTCTACCACGAGCATGATGACGACGCAATGAGCGAATCATCAAGATGGTCTGGCGAGTCCGAGATCCCCGAGAAAATGGTATGGTTCAAGGAAGTACTCGATGTCGACGAGAATGGGGAGATCACCTATCTCGAAGACGAGAGAAGGCAATGGGAACGAAAAGGGGAGTGGTACGGCTATGAGGACAATGAGAATGAGCCTTATCAGTACGTGCACGTCGACGAGAAGAAGTTTAAGAGCAGTGATCATCGAGAATTATCAGCCTATCAAGTCCAACGATCATTGATAAGAGCGAGAATACTGAGAGAGGTGGTAGACGACATATACAAGAAACACTACTTCCCAGTAACCAAGGAGAGCACCATAATGTTCGAATATGATCGGAACAAGGACGAGATCAAGGAATCGGCCGTCGACTGGAAGAAACAGCATGGTTTGCCGAAGAATGTGTTCGCAATGTCAACGTGCATCAGCAAACGGGTGAAATGGTTGATGGACACCGGATGTGGTCATGATCTCATTGGACGAGCCAAGGCAAAGAGCCTGGGTGTCGATATTGTGAAAGATGATGATGAGATCGTGTTCCAGACCGCAAATGGTTCCACTCCACGTCCGACGTGGCCAAGATAGTCGTGGACGAGTTGGACGAGACTGTCGAGCCGCACGTGTTGGACGAGACACCCACGGTGTTGTCGATAGGGAGGAGATGCATGAAAATGGGTTATGCATTTCACTGGATGCCTGGTAAACTACCTTTCATGGTTACACCAAAGCAGGGATTCGTGCACTTACAAGTCAAGGACGACATCCCATACCTCGTGAGTGATGGTAAACTTCGGAGTAACAGGCATCGCCCTACGGTAGACGACCTCAAGGAGCACTTTTCGGAAGTATTGGCAATGGTAACGAACGATGAGGCAGATCAGGATGGCGACGATGACAACGAGGTCACACCCGCCGCTGTCGGTGAATCCGCAGAGGTCGAGGGCGAGCGCCATGATGGTGCGTTTGACTTCGGACCACCCGGAGGAGCCGGTCCGGTACGTCCGCCTCCCGTAGCTGAGGAAATACCTGTTGACGTTGGGCCAGTCCCATGTCGACATGGTGATGCCGAAGCTAACGAGGAAGAGGTTGATGAGGATGATCCAGATGCCGGAATTGAAGTTGATGTGTACGAAGGGTCATCAATAAAGAGGAAAGTGGGAGTCCTCAAGAGTGACGCCAACTCCATTGCTCATTTGCTTACACACAGATATCGAAACCCTTTCTGCGAGTCATGCGTCAAGGCAAAGATGAGACACTTCAGATCACGAACGGGGGCCTTCAAGAGGGAGGTAAAGATGTTCGGGGACCTGGTGACGTTCGACTTTGTGACGGCATCAGGAGATCATGAAGTGGAAGGCAGGTATGCGCTCATTATTCGGGACATATATACCGGAAGTATCATGGCTTATCCAACTGCGAGAAGAGACACTGACTCCGTCGTCAGGGCCATCAAGCACTTCTGCGGGAGGAGGAAGATCAAGCAGGTATACTCGGATGATGGCCCGGAACTGATCAATGCATGCGTGGAGCTGAAACTGAACCACGACCTGTCGCTGCCTGGACGACCGCACAATAATTCCCTTGCTGACAGAACAAACCAATTCATCATTGACCAGACTTCGGCTTGTCTTGTACATGCCGGTCTACCCACGTGCTACTGGGTGCAGGCCATCACCACGCTGTGCCATCTTATGAACATTGAAGAAGTAAATGGATCGAGCGCTTGGATGAGGCTGCGTGGCGAGGAGTTCAAAGGCGAGAAGATACCTTTTGGTGCGCTAGTAGACTTCAAGCCGAGTGAAGCACGAGGAGAGAAGAGGGAGAAATTCGAACCAAGAGGGGAAACTGGTATATTTGCTGGATACGTGTTGAGCACCGGGATGCATTGGGCGAACAAGTATCGGGCTTGGGCACTCACTGCGTTTGCGGGTGCAGAGTTGAACATCAAGAAAGCAAAGGTTCCACCTCGATTGAGAATGCCGCATCAAACGGAGAGGATGATTCTCAAATCACCTCTGACATTCCCAATACAACAGAAATACAAGGCTGCCAACAAGACTCTGGAGGGGATTGAGATGTCTGTCGATGCACTCGGTCTGGATGCACGTGACCGCCTGGTCGAAGATGAGGACTACGAGCCCGAGTTATTGCAGAGTGACGAGAAGCGACTGCTCGACAATGAGGTCGATCGGATCGCTGGTCTGCTGCTTGACGATGGTCCGGAAGTACTTGTCGGAGGTCGGGGGGACCATGTAGAAGAAGAGGATGCTAGACCGAGCTCATCAAAAGGGAAAGGGGATGGACATGCCAAGGGCGACGAAGAAATTACGAAGCCCGACCTTCCACATGTGTCAGCTGGACTACCTGGGGACGGCATCACGTACGTCAACGATGATGGTAAGGAGGTTAAGATCGATAGGGCCGGAAGACCATATCCTGTCGGGAAAGATGGCTTCAGGTTAATGAAGACGACGACACCTCCAGAGTACACTCCCGATGAATGGGCAATGATGAGGAAATACTACACCGAGGAAGCAAAGGCCGAGGTGAAGGGCGGTGGCAAGAAGAAGAAAGACGACCCCAAAAGTAAGGAATCTGAGATTTCTGCGCCGGCTGAGGCACAGACATTGCAGATGCCCGGTGGTAAGAGAATTCGGGCAATGCTTCGAAACCGCTGGGGTGGAGTTGAATGGCAGTACAATTGGGGATTGCGGAAGAATGTATCAAAGATCAAGAACCCACTGGATGGGAAACACTTGGCTGAGCTTGATTGGGTCAGGATAGTTGTAAATCCTGTTGACGGAGTGGTTGTTCTCATGGATTCCAAGCAATCCCAAGACGTTTTGAGACGAAATGTCCAGCTTGAGAAAGAATTTGCGTGCCTGGTGGTAATTTACGCCTGGAAGTTCAAATCTGAGGAGCGGTCGAAGTCGACTCCAAATTGGACGAAGGCAGTTGCATCAGTCATAGAGCGTCAGAAAGACGAAGCTGAGACGACATCGGGGACAGATCCAACGATCGATGCATCGACGGATATTACCTGGTATGAATGGGAGGAGTCTGCTGAGGTAGTTTCTGGAAAAGTGCCACTCGCGTTGCCCGCAATAGGAGAAAACGGTGAAGCCAAGAAATACCCATCGATGCCGTTCGTGAGATCTGAGCGAACACAGCACAGAGAGAAAGCCGTAAAAGTTGTACGATTCTTCGACGCTTTAGTGTCCAGACCGGTTGGCCGGAAAGAAATGCTGACCAACCCTGATGCGTTGGCATCAATGAAGAAAGAATGGTCGGGATTAATCGACCAGGGCGTCTTCGACCTTGGCGCAGTGCGGGAATATGACGCTGTGGCCAAGGAGGCAAAAGCGAAAGGGGAAGAGATACACATGGCTCGCGCACATGGTATTTGTGTTGAAAAGCACTCACAGTTGCCTGTTGGTGATCCTAAGAGGAAGCTCAAGGGTAGAGGCGTGTTGCTGGGGAACCAAGTGAAGAATCAAAGCTTTGAAGCTGCGATATTTCAAGATTTGGGGAACTCTCCTGCTTCGTTTGAGGCCTCGCGTTGGGCGGATTTTTTGGGTTGTCATGATGGTTGGGATGTGCAGATGGCCGACGCTGTTCAAGCGTACATCCAGGCCACACTGAGAGGCACGCCATGTTGGATTGAATTGCCACCAGAGGCTGTGCCGAGTGAATGCAATTGGGTTAAGTACAGAAGACCAGTCGTCCCATTGAGGAAGGCACTGTACGGACACCCAGATGCGGGAACATTCTGGGAGCAGCACTGTGATGAATCGGTGCACGCCGTTGGTTTTGAACCCATCGGTGAGGAATGGCCGTCAGTGTACATTCATGAAAAGCTCCAGCTTGTTCTGGTTGTGTACGTCGACGACTTCAAAATGGCAGGGCCGCAAAAGAACCTTGCCCAGGGATGGAGCATGTTACGTACACGTTTGAAGATTGAGCCCGAGACTGGACTTGACATGTACCTTGGTTGTAACCAAAGCAAGGGAAACGTCACTCTCGGGAACGGACACCGCGTAACAACGGTGACCTATGACATGGAACAGTTCCTACGTTCCTGTGTCGACCGCTATCTTGAGGGCGACGTAAAGTTGAATAAGGTTGTCACTCCTGAGTTGCATGAAGAAACGAAGAATCACGTCTCACGGAAGCCTGCCAAAGAGGGGCCGTCGGTCGTGTGCAATTGGTGTAACAATCTTGTGCCCACCGATGGTTCTGCCACAGTGCCGGACCAGCGGGGAGGGACTCCTGAGTTGGCCATGAAGGAGCCCGTGCGTGGACACCTTGCTCCGCATGCCGCTAGCGTACTAATGAAGTTGCTGTACGGTGCGCGGATTGCCCGCTTCGATTTGTTGCGGCAAGTGAATCGCCTGGCAGGGAATGTGCACAGGTGGACTGACTCCGATGATCGGGGTTTGCATCATTTGATGTGCTATGTACATCATACGAAACATTGGCGCATGGTCGGTTGGGTCGGAGACTCCATGGATGATGCGCACTTGGCCTTGTATGCGGACGCTGACTTTGCAGGATGTGTCGACTCGCTACGTTCCACCTCTGGTGGACACTTGAATATACAAGGGCCTAATACTCGGTTTCCGTTGTCTGGCAGCTCAAAAAGACAGGGTTGTGTGAGTCACTCAACTCCTGAGGCCGAAATAGTTGCGGCCGATGTTGCCATGAGAGCGATGGGTATGCCTGCTCTAAAGTTGTTGCAGCGGATTCTCAAGAAGTCGCCGAACTTTGTGTTCTATGACGATAACAAGGCTATGATCGGTGTCGTGCGATCGGGGAGAAACCCCACGATGCGCCACCTTGAGAGAAGCCACGGTGTTTGCATTTCGTGGATGCATGAGATGTTCACACGTGATTACATGTATTTGGCGTATGAGGTCACCGACAGAATGGCGGCTGACATCTACACCAAGGCGTTCAATGATGGACGCAAATGGAAACATGCATGTTTGCAGATTGGTCTACTCGACCCGAGCTTGCTGTCTGACCCGGATACCCTCAAGGCGCTCACCCCTACGTGTGATCCCATAAAAGGGACCATGCAGACTGCTTCGGGAACGGTTGACGGAGTTCCCACATTTCCGTACACACACATTCCGATCATGCCCCGGACCTGTGGTGGTCCGGATTGACATCCAAAGAAGGATTGCATGAGCATGAAGGGCATGATCCGGTTGTCGTTGCTAAAGGACCCAGATTGATGCGTGTGAAACCTCCACTCGCGGTTATGACACCATTCGGGAGCAAGTGGCTTCGTTCCACTTGGTTTCTGAGGAACGGGTCATGGCTCAAAGTTGAGGACAGGGTCGACCCTGGGTTGCAGTGTGAGCGGATTGATGGGTGGGTTGAATCAGTAATTATATTAAGAGTCCCAGATCCATGGGGTTTAGACCTTACCTCAATTTATCTCAAATTATCTCAAATTATCTCAAATTATCTTATTTTTGCATCTAATGTGCAAAAAGATGCAAAAAATGCAAAAAGATGCAAAAAATACCAAAAGATGCAAAAAAGTGCAAAAAACACAATGCAACACAATGCCAAAAAAACTGCAACAAAATGCAAAAAATGCAACAAAATACAAAAAATGCAAAAAAGTGCAAAAACAATGCAAACATACATGACACAAATGCAAACAAGGACAAACACATGCAAGAACATACAACATGCATTAAGTGTGTGTCACTCAATTCTATACTAATGATTATTTTTTTATTGTTGCATCAGTGAGTCGCAAGTCATCATGAGCGCACGTTAGCGCCAGCAACGTTGGACCATTCCATTGTCCATCATCATTATTCATTCTTGACGTCGCTGGCGAGCCAGCTCAAAAAAATACTCTGCCATGCGTCAAGTCAAGCGCTTTCCGTAACTTGTGGCAAGGACAGGTGCACGGATCACGGTCATCATCTTCACAGATCGTTGGACTGGGGTATTCTTGCACATAAGTCGAATCAAAGTTCGAGCAATGGGAGCAATGCATTGTCTTGCGATTGTTGTTGATGATCATGAGCACTGCGCCACGCATGCCAGTAACAAAGGTCACAGGTTCCCGATTGACGTTCAGCTGACTCGGCAACTGAACAAACGCTTCAAGTCCAACCCACATAATGCCGAGCCGGTCACCGGTCCTGACATCTGTCAGAATAGATTCTGCAAGAAAGATTGGGCAAGGTTCACGTTCCAGTTCCGAGTCCAGCTCCGATAAATCTGACTGCTCGACGTCGTCATTGTCATTCCCCTAAGCTCCGGCTCAGTCATTTCAACTCCCCAGTCCCGTGGCTGAGCGTCAGTCCAGTCAGGCTGAGGAAGTTCGATTTGACACACTGTCGCACTGGCTTCAACTTCTGATTCTGAAGATTCAGTGTAACACACTGTCTGACTTGCAGGAGAATCTGTCACTGTCCGACGCTTCTTATCAGCAGGCAAGCCAGTTGACATGAGGCTTCAATGTCAATGGTTCACAAAATCTCAATCAAGCACGTTGAGTCAACTGCTACTGACAGGCTTGAGCCGCAAAACCGCATCTCAAGCATGACTGGAATGTTTGCAGCCTGAACATGGGTCATGGTTCATGTCATTCATGATGGCATGCGCGCGCACGGCTGTTGCCATAAACTCAAATGAAGTCAGGATATTTATAGAGCGACAACTTGTTTCTTCCTCTTGTTCCATTGACTGCTGGGCCTCAAGTGAGCTTCCGCACTCACGCATCTAAACTCACTTGCGCAGCCCTGTTGCTGTTTTCCAAAGTCGCACACAGTCGAGTCAAGCAGTTTGCCCATCAGTTAAAAGTTGCAGCTCCGCTCTGTACCGGAGCAACACGCTGCTTGTCTATTATTGGCTGAAGATCAATCCAGCACGAGGCCATGACGCATTGAATACGCACGAGCAAGCTTGTGACAGGCACATGAACACTGAGGGCCACAATGGTGCGCTAAGCCGCACGCAGAGCACCAAAGAACACGATCTCGCGCAGCCAAAGTAATAGTTCCAGGTTTGGCAGTAAAAAACCACACCTTTTTATGCATCGATGTGCTGTAGCTCACGGGCATCCGAACAAACCAGTCACCTTCGATGAACTTGAACTTGCGATCGGCAGTTGGTAAGGGCATCTGCATCTGGTCAGCAAGCACTTCTTGAAGCACCACTGGGCGCAGATCTCCCGTGTCTGGAGTCGAAGAGCGTGGTCGTTTTTTTGTGGGAATCACATCTTGGGGTCCACTCAAGTTGGCTCACTGTGGAGTTAGCCTGGCATGAGGCCTTCAGCTGGTGTACGTCGATCATCAATGCCAGTGTCATTGCCATGGTTGTTTTGTGCACGCGGACGCAGCCACTCAATAATTATAGTAGCAAAAACACCAGCATCCTCCACATGCAGGTGGATTTCTTGTGACGAGACTTCGCCAGCGAACCCCCAAGTCTACCCCCCTCTAAGTGTTGACTGCAAAAAACCTCTTTTCAACGATGCCGTCAAGATCGACAACGAGATAATCGACTCCATATTCCGCATGAACTCCGGTGGTGATGATGACAGATGGACAATCATCAACCCAACTGCTGGACTCGACACATACACCTCATTCGAAGGGGGTATTACTCTGAGCGGCGCGACTGTCAACGTGAAGTTTAACATAGACGCCAACACAGGGTACCCAATCATACAAACTGTATTTGGGCCGTGTCTCGCAGACGGGAAGAACGCGACATATTGGGAGTGTATGCTGAGATGCCTGACTTCTTCGCTGTTACATTTCGAGGAGAAGACCAGCGCAGAGAAGATAATTCTTTCCTATGTTGGAAAAGGGAATGCGGCATGGCTTCACCTGTATGCTTTCATGTGTGCCCAAACAGGATGCTTGATTACTGGACGCCTTCCGGGCGCCAAAGCCATCAACGCGTTGATCCAGGCAGAGAAGAACCCAGACAACGCACCTGGACGGTTGATCCGGATCATCAAGGAGCAGAAAAGGGGCCCCATTGGTGGGGCAACGATTCGCGACATGATGATTCAGAAGAAGAGCTTCTTGGTCCTGGATTGGCCCCTGAGGGCTGTCAATGCGAAAGGGAGCACGAAGACCTTCCAGATGATGGTCAACGAACAGGGGTGGACAAACATCGAGGAGAGATCGTACTACGGTTCGAGTGAGCAAGTCTCCTCGTCCGCAGCTACGACGAGCATAATCTCCCGATTGCAGAAACTGGAAAAGCTTATCGTCGAACGACGGAGGCGAGACATTGATGACTCTCCTGTGTCGGTGCACATTTGGATGTCGCTCTATGACTGGGTGTGCATGAGAGGGTGTGGGTGGCAGGTGACCGCCAATCCCATCATTGACTCCTTGCAAAAGACGATATCCGACCTTGTCAACACATGCAAGGGCTTGGTTGTGGTGTGCGTGAATCGCGATGTAGCTTTCCATGGAGGAAGAGGGGACTTGGGGACGATCGCCAACAAGGTGAGCGAGATCTGCAAGGCGGCAGGCGCGTTGGTGACCGAGAATGATCGCCTGTGGCGCGTTGCCCACGCGCTCACAGGTAAGAACTACAAGATCCCTGGAAGCTCGAATCTGCAACATTTCCTCTTGAAGCGATTGTTGGTGGAGAAATCCATCGATGTGATCGCGCCAGGCAACGCGTTCGTGCGTGAGCTGGAGGAGACATGCATAAACGAGCCCGACCTTCGATTCAATATCCCGAAGAACATGGAGGAGTCGAAGGTGAAATTCGAGCACAAGCCGACCTTCACTGCTCAATCGAAACGGAAGCAAGAACGGCAGGATGAAGGACACGGCGGACAAGATGCGTTTGGGAACATCGATGTCAGTGATCAACGTCTTCGATGGTATGCGGTCACCGAGCTCAGTGAGTTGATCTGCGAACTTTGTGTGAAAGAGATGCAGATGAACAAGTCGAAGGTGCTCGGGTCAAACTCAAAATTCAATCCCACTTCTTGCGTGAACTGTTGCGCGAACTGGAATGCGGATACGAACGGTGTTGTGAGATCAACCGAAGGGAGGAAGCTGTACCCAGATCTTCAACATCTCATGGTGGACGTCAACAATGTTCAGGCCATGACCACGATTATACGGGAACTTGCGTATTCCAAGCTGAAGAAGGAGCTATCCCACGTGGGTTTCGTGAGCATGACAATGGATCAGGCAGCACAGTTCTACAATAACGGTCACGGGAAGCAATTGTGTGCATCCCGGGATGTGATCACGTGCAAGAATTCCGAGGGAGTTGAGGAGAGGACCTCCATCTTTGTGATTGACAGAGATCTTGGCAACGTGGCCTATTCATCCTGGATCAAGAGCGTGCTTGATCCAGGGGCGATGTATGACCTCCTGGGACAGACTACGAATGAGGAATCCTTGGGAGACGTCGTCGAGATGATATTGGGATTCTTTGAGGTGATGTCGTACTTCCAGCACGAACTTCCATTGTGGAAAGATGCATGGAAGATCAAGAGGGAGTTTGAGCATTCAATCGTACGGCACCTCGCCGGGAACGTGAGCCACACAACGGGCCAGAACCGAAAGCGGAACAAACCATCCGCCCAGCTCGGGGCGCCCACGAAAGAAGTGCTGGACATCATGAACAAGATCAAGCCCAGACATGCGCGATCCCCCGACCGAGCATGCCACCCAAGGATCCAAGAGGAAGGCAACAGAGAGCGAAGGTGACGGTCTTGGTCAAGTACCAGACCCGAACCGAAGCTCTCAGCCCAACGTTGAGAAAGAAGAGAAGAAGCAGCGAGTGATTGATGGGCGGAGAGCGGCACTCGGATTCCTAGTCTCAATGGAAAAGTGCATGGGAGAGATGGGAATTTGCATGAGATGCGCGAACCTGGCCCACGACGGCGACTGCAAGAACTATGAGGAGGCTGCTGGGAATGAGAAGGCGATGAAGAAGATCCGTGAGCTTCTCAGCAGCGATCATGTTTCCTCGGATGAAGAAATGGGGGATACGGAAGAGCCGTCCTCATCAACGTCCAAGGAACGCAAGAAAGGAGGACAAGAAGGGAAAGAGACAATAGAAATGTATAGCTATACCATCAACCTGGTGGAGATGGCTGACACGGCTGAGGGAGGAGAGCTACAATGCGGTGGCGTGGACCTCACCTACAATCCGTGCGGGGACAACAGAACGTTCAAGACGACGTTAGAGCGAGGATGTGACACCATCCCATGCTACATCCCGAAGTACGGCGACGTGAGTGATGTGCATATGCCATGGGCGTACGCGTCTATTGTTGACCCCAAGTACTTTCCCAAGGGTGCCAACCTTGAGCAGGTGGATGTGATGCAGCTTGGCAAGCGCGTCAATTTCTGCGTTGCTCCTTTTGACGGTGCTCCACTATGCAAGATTGCCGACGATCGCTCGGTATTTGCTACAAAAGATCAAGCAAACCAGCTATCTCATAACCTATGCAGAGTCCTTCGGCACAAAATCGGCAATTGCCGAGGAAGTGTTTTCAGATGCGATGAAGGTGGATGGGTCGACATCGACGCAGTCATTGACGACCGAAATAACGACATATTCCCACCTTCAACTTCGAGAGCAAAACGATACATGGGCATCATGGAAGTGATCAAGTGACAGGAGTCCGGACACAAGAAATCGAGATTTCAGGTCCTGGCAGCAAGGTTTCCAAGCCCTGATCGAGGGCATTCGTGCATTGTCATGCCTTGTGGAGTCTGTACAGCACTGGGTGGCCTTTGCATACCACGCCCTCACATGATGGGGCACCACTCTTTGCCGAGAAAAACACAGTGTGCCATCTGCACATCTAACGGCACATGCTTGTCAACATCTGGGCCAACACTGTGAGACATTTCCGCCAGGTCGGCGCAACAGGCCGGGAACCTAGCAGATCCCAGCCCTCAGCGCTTACCACAGTGTGCCTTGGTACCACAGCCATTTCGCTCAACACGCTGTAATGGCGCTTTCAGCCCACGAGATTCAGCCGTGCCCTGAATTGGTGGAGCAATGGATTAGCCTGCTTGCTTGCTGGGCAGACTCATTTTTTGCCAGGCAACACAAGATTGCCCTACTAAACCACCTTCGTCGTTACCTGGACTTCATCATCCTGCGCATTGGCCTTCACGAGGGCTCCGTGCATATTGCCCGCCTTTTGACACTGTGTGCCTTTGCCATTGCTTATGCCAATCAGAGCCAGTCATGAACCCGAATGACATGAAGGCGGCCAGGGAGGAGATGAACTATGCTGGCCTGGATCGGGATGACATCGACAGGATGTTC
>CAUJNA010000313.1:1370259-1387879 GCA_963377175.1 Effrenium voratum | reverse complement strand
GAGAGAGAGAGAGAGAGCGGGGGACAAATCAAAATCTCCACAAAAGCCAGCAAGCGAAGCCTGACTTTCCCATGTCCTCTCGGGGATGCAAGTAGTTTTTGACCGTCTGTGAATTCCGCACATGTTCCTTCTCTTTTGCTGGGTTCCCTGTGAAATCACCCTGAGTCCACTGGGCCAACTTTGGCTACTCGTGGTGGTAGCTTTTGCTGGTTTGAGTCGAGTTTCATCACTTTCCCAGTGATCAGCAAAGCCTTTGGTAGATGCCTGCATTTGCGCATGCCGCTTTCAGGAGAACTACATTGCGCGTTGCCAGAATTATGGTGCCCCTGGGTGTGTGCGTGTGCGTGTGCGTGTGCGCGCGTGTGTGTGTGCGTGTGTGCGCGCTATGCACTTAAATATGTATATAAATATATACGGTGGTATGGTATCGTCGAGAGTTGAACGCAGGTCAAGCCATGTTGGAGCGCTTTGAAAGCGCTTCATTTTTTGACTCGCTTACAAGGAACAGAGGGCAGGCGGAAGGCTTCGAGAACCTGTTTCATGCCCACGTCCAAGCCCCCACCTCTTTGCGCAAGGACGATAGACGAGGTAACCTGTTTGGCCTTTGGTCAAACCCAACATACACCTTACCCCAGCCTCCCCCCCGGCGTCCAAATCGGATAAACTACGCCTGTCATTTGATTTTATCGCCCCCTGCAATCTATTCGCGAGAGGTGGAGCTAGCCAGATATGAAATAGATGCATGAATACTGTGGCCAGAATCAAGAAAGCGCGGTTTGCTCCGTTTTCTCCAGGGAGTTCTACCTCCGGGGCCAATGGCCATGGAGTTGCATGCGTGGATTCTTGTGAGCAAGCGACTAGAACCCTCGGCTAAAGACGACTTGGGGGGGGGGGGAAGCTTGTTGGCCTTCATTAACATAGACACATTCCCCTCCCCCCCTGCCTGGACGCATATGGTGGAGCCATTAACGACTATATGCCCTTGTATACACGAATATGTATGTATATATACATCTATATATATATACATATACATAGACATATACATATGACTATACATACACATACACGTGACAAACACACAAATACACATACACATACACATACACATACACATACGCATACACATGCACATGCACATACACATACACGTACATATACATACACATATACGTATACGCATACGCATATGTACACGTATACGTATACGTATACGTACACCTATACATACACATGCACATACACATGCACATGCACATGCACATGCACATGCACATGCACATACACATACACATACACAAACACATACACATACACATACACATACACATACACATACACATACACATACACATACACACACAGACACATACACATACACATACACATACACATACACATACACATACACATACACATACACATACATATATACACATACACATACACATACACATACACATACACATACACATACGCATACACATACACATACACATACATATACATACACACATACATACATACATACATACATACATACATACATACATACATACATGCATGCATGCATGCATGCATGCATGCATGCATACGTACACACACACCTACAGACACACACACATATACAGACACACAGACACACATACATACATACATACTGGATGCATACATACATACATATATACATATATACATATACACATATACATATACATATACATATACACATACATAAACACATACACATACATACACATACACATACCCATACCCATACACATACACATATACATATACATATACATATACATACATACATACATGGTACCCCCCCCCCCCCAAAACCGCCCTCCAAGAGAATCAGCATTTGATCATGCTTCAGTCCATGCAGTTGTGCAAAGCGCACTTATGAAGAACATCTGTGGATGGTCAAAATCCACTTCGCACCAGTTGGGATGGATGAAGCCCTATGAGGTTCACCACTTCCCAGGTGGTGTAAGATTTTGATCATCCACAGTTTCTGCAAGAGAAGAAGGGGGTAATGGTGCGCGGTGGGGTAGAGTTTGGGCTGTGCCGAAACCAAATAGGCAGTCCCCCCCCCAATCTTAATAGCCATAGCCGGCACATGTTGGTGGTTGCTGTAATTGGGCTTTAGCGTGATTCCAGATTGAACAT
Organism: Effrenium voratum; assembly: GCA_963377175.1. Classification (NCBI taxonomy): domain Eukaryota; class Dinophyceae; order Suessiales; family Symbiodiniaceae; genus Effrenium; species Effrenium voratum. The sequence continues at coordinate 1,385,701 of CAUJNA010000313.1, read as the reverse complement.
TCTCAGGGCTTTGGTTTTGAATCTTGAGCCCACTAGGGCTTCAGACAGGTTGATTGACGTGCTTCAGAGCACTTCTGGATTCAAGATTCTCAGGACTTATTTCGAATTTTGAATTCAATAGAGCTTCAGACAACGTGGTTTAATCTCAGTTTGTTGCATTTCTGGATTCAAGATTCAACATGCAAAATGCTCGGAACTCTCATTCTATATATAGAATCGAGTAGGGCTTCAGACAGAAAGCTTTGAAGCACTTGAAATATTTCTAGATGAGGGCTCTTGATGTTGATTCCTGAATCCAACAAGGCTCCAGATGAATATTTTAAAGCGCCTTAAAGCCGCTTTTTCCTGTACGCGGCTTTGGTTCAACATTCTATCCTGAATGGTTATTACTTTACTCCAGTGTGCCCTATTTTTTCCTTTGGTGTCCGGGCCATTTTTTCCTTTGGCGTCCAGCGAATTCTTGCAGATGGGTTTGCCTCAAAGGAAAACGACACTGGATTTCGGTCTCCTGTCACGAGCCTGAACAAAACGACACCCGAGAAAGGGCCCCAAGAAATCCAAGGCCACACAAAACGCCTGGATTTTGGCCCATCCACCTATTTGATAAACCCCAAAATGGCGGGTTTTCGCTTGGTTCCCTTACTAACCCAGTGATTCCAATTCCCTGGAGACAATTCAGACCCTTTGAAGACTAAATCAAGATTGCAGCTTGCTATGGTGGTAACTGGGAACTGGAACCCTTTAGCATTACCTATAAAAGAGGTTTTGTGGTTCCGTGATTTGCTGTGTTAGCGGAATACCAATTCAACCATCCTACCCTGGATTCCCTTAAAGCAATGCAAGTGAACCAACCACATCAAGCCACGAAAGAACACATCGGAAGAAAGACAACCCCCATCAGACCCCTAGCCAACCCCTTAAGACAGAGGTTTCCATACTTCCTTTCCATGAAGGAACGACAGCATTCAGTTTCATGTCCGTTGCCAAGCTTTGGCGGAAGAAATGCCGAACCTAGGACAAAATCCTGCACCAGTTAGGATGGGTCAAACCCTACGAATACTGGGTCACACACCACCGGTGTGAAACGGATTTTGTTCATCTACAGTTTTGTTCCGTGCAATATTATGACATGGCCCTGGGACACGACCCTTTTCGCCAGGTACCATCATGCAGAAGCTGCTCTTCGTTGATGAGGACGACGACGAGGTGAACCGCAGCTACTCGGGCGTTTGGGGCCTCAGAGGGTCCCAGGCCCTTTGGGCGCGGAGTCATGTCCAACCACTTTTGAGGTGGTTCTAACCATGAAGGTTCATAGCCATATGGGTATGTATCAAAATACGTTCGGGAATACATGGCCGCGGCGCAGTGGATCCCACTGGGATCCCAGGCGCCTTAGTATAAGTAACCCTTGATCATGTTGCTGTCAGTTTCTAAAGTGGGGTTCTTGGCTACCTACTACAACTAGGAACACGGTGTTGTTTTCAAGCATGGAAAGAGCTCTCGCAGAAACTTGTTCTAATTGCACAAAAAAAAGGACGAGGTCAGCAACCAGAGGAGACAGCATCGATTGTCCATCCTGGAGCGGCCAAGCCCGCCAATGTCGGTAGGTGAATCAAGACTTGCAGGCACTGCGGCTGGCTCCATAGTCGCGGGCTCCATGGCAGTTGCAGGGGCAGGACTGACAACACCCGGCGCGTAGCAAGCGCGACAAAAAGACAATTGCGCGAGCCGGGACACCGATGCGAAGCACGTGCTGGCCCATTCTGCATGACCTCGGCCCACAGTGCCTGCCAAGACGCCCACAAAAGGGACGCGTAAAGCTCCAGCATGTCATAAGACGAAGGCCAGCGACGTGGATCCAGAACGGTGTCCGCCATAGCGGCGTTGACAGTGCAAGTGCAAGAGCTGGTCTATGTACTCAGCGATCCACACAGAATCAGTCACAAAGACGGGGGCGGGAAGACAAATCCAAACGATGACGGGAAGGATGAGGCGCAGAGACGACAAAAGGCAGAACTCAGCACGTGCCGCAAGGCGTGGACCCACGTAAGTGAGTCTAGAAAAAGTGAGCGAGTTGCATGGACATGGCGGAAAGGAGTGATTTGTGCAAACAGTTAGTACACACCGTACTCCACCTACTAGACAAGGAAATAGAATGACTGGATGGAGCTAGATAGCTTTGAGTAAATGCTTTCTTGTTGGTGGGATGGAAAAGGGACGGCTTCCCTTTGGTAACTCAAAAAGGGTACTCATCAGGGTGGAAGAGTTTAGGCGGATTTCTGCAGCGTGTGGCTGGGAAATCGATTGGGCACACTGTGTTAACATATTCAGACCCCGGCCTCTTTAAAGGAAAACAACAAGAGGTTCACCAAACAGCGGGGGCTTAAACGTGGTTTCTTCAAGGGGTGGGCCCCACCCTGTCGGCTGGTGAAGACATGCAAAGACCAATATGCTGGTAATCGGTTTTTCGCCTGGGCAGGACAAGAAGGGACCCTTACCCAAATGTCAACCACACACACACACACACACACCCAGCAATCTTACAACACTGATGCGGGGCTCAAACCCAAAACGAGCCAGCTATATTATTAGGACCCTGAGCGCCATCATGCGTCAAAATAGAGATTTCGACCCTCCAAAAAACATTTCGCTTTTCTTTTTGGCTTCCCGAAGACGGAAAGCAACAAATAAAAATAATAAACAAGCAGCAATTCCCAACTTGCCCCCATTTTTTTCCCCATGTCCAAAACCCCAAGCGTCCGACGAGCTGGGTGGAAGGGTATTCGCCGAAACCAGATCTCCCAGGCACGGAGCTCCCCTCGATCAGAGGCCCCGTCGCGGTAGCTTTCATGATTTTCAGATCAAAAGGGTTCGGTTACTGGATTTTTTACTGGCGGAAACAGCGGATTTGGGGTGTTTTAGGCCATGTCCTGCAGATTTTGTTCTGCCAAACACTTTGATCAGAGGAAAGGCGGGGTGGCAAACTGAGAAGATCTAGTTCAATGTGTTGACTAGCTCTTTGCCAATTGACTTGACCGAACTAGCTGACTTCATGAAGGTGGGATTGGCCGACCAAATGGGCGGGTGCCAGTGCAATGCTCGGTTTTGAACACTCTGCAGCACCACCCACAAACTCCGTGGCTCAGTTGTACCAAACCCTTTTCCCTTGCTGGGTCTCCCACTAAAACTGTTCCCAAAGAGGTTTCCAACTGGGGACCAAACTGAGATGGGTGTGCCTTTAAAAGCAGACCAAAAGGGGTACCAAGAACCCCCCCCCATATACCTTAAGGGTCCTCTGACCCAGGTCGGTTCATGCTTCATCCGGTTGCGAAAGAGGATTTGTTTCTGCGATGACTTTTGGACAGATGTTGGATTAGGATTGGCCGGCCCTTTGGGAACAGCCCGGATGGCAAACATCTGATTGAACCGCCAAAGGTTGTGCCACAGAAGGGCACGACTTCAGATGAAATTGACATTGAACTCGGGCTCCCCAAAAAGGGGATTCCTTTAAACATGAGGGCTTTGTTGGTTCCATGTACATCTGCAGGGGAGAATGGTCCAATCAACCAATCAACCTCTTTAGCTTTGTCAAGGGTCTAGGGTTTGATTGCTCATTATTTTCAATCATCGTTCTTTTGAGAATCCAGCCGTTTCGGGAAAGAAGGGTCTGGAAAGATCTCTCGGTTCGGAAGGCAAACATCGCAGATATTTCCATGGAGATGTTTCTACTTTGGGTCGTCGAATCATCAGGAGTTCCTCGAAACCACCTATTTTCGGGGAGATCGACCACGCCTGGGTGGAAGTCTACACTTGGAGTAGGAAATTGAAATCTGCCCCTTCCATCTTTTGGTTTGAAAGGGGACACCTAACATGGAGCTAAGGGGCGATGTCCTGAGACGGGCCTTCTCGGGCTTTGGGACTCGAGACCCTGAAAACCCCCACCCCCCCCCAGAAAAAGACTAGACCACGGTTGGCCCGAAAGCATAACATCGCAAGCGAGGTCGGCCCAGCGCTGCAGGATGCGTTCTTTTTCCCTCCACGAAGCATTTGTGAAGCAAGCGCGGGACAGCACCAGGCAAGGTGCTCTGCGCAAACTGGTCGGTGCAAGTTGGTCTGCGCAAGTTGCTCTACGCAAGTTGCACTGTGCAAGTTGCTCCGCGCAAGTTGCTCCGGCAAGTTGGCCCCTGCAAGTGGCTCCCTGCAAGTTGCTCTGTGCAAATTGCGCTCCCTGCAGGTTGCTCTGTGCAAGTTGCTCTGCGTAAGTTGCTCTGCGCAAGTTGCTCTAGGCAAGGCGCTTTGCGCGCACTGGTCGGTGCAAGTTGGTCTGCGCAAGTTGCTCTGCGCAAGTTGCTCTGCGCAAGTTGCTTTAAAATGCAAGTTGCATCTTGCGACGCCCGCCCGCGGACCAGGGAGGAATCGAACCCGCGAGCCGCCGGTTCCGGGAGCAGGCGCGCGAACCACGAGACAACTCCCGAGGACCAGTTCGAACAACAAAAGTCGCAAAAAACCTTGAGTTTTTGCACATGGTTGCGCGAGCACTGCAGAAATCGCAAAAAACCTCGAGTTTTTGCACCTCAACCACGCCGATCCCCGCAGAGGGTCGCGCGGGCACCGCAGAAATCGCAAAAAAAACATGGGTTTTTGCACCTCGACCACGCCGATCCCCGCAGAGGGTCGCGCGGGAACTTTAGAAATCGCAAAACACCTCGAGTTTTTGCGCCTCGACCACGCCGATCCCCGCAGAGGGTCGCGCGGGAACTTTAGAAATCGGAAGAAACCATGGGCTTTTGCACCTCGACCACGCCGATCCCCGCAGAGGGTCGCGCGGGAACTTTAGAAATCGCAAAAAACCATGGGCTTTTGCACCTCGACCACGCCGATCCCCGCAGAGAGGGTCGCGCGAGCACCGCAGAAATCGCAAAAAAACCATGGGTTTTGCACCTCGACCACGCCGACCCCCGCAGAGGGTCGATTTTCGTGTAGTGTCGTCGGCACTACCCCGCCGCCCTAAGAAGAGATTTTAACTCCTCGCAAGTCAATTGCACTTGGATCCTTGCACTTGCAACTTGCACTTAACTCCTTGCACTTGCAACTTGCACTTGACTCCATGCACTTGCAACTTGCTCTTGACTCCTTGCACTTGCAACTTGCACTTGGCTCCTTGCACTTGCAACTTGCACTTGACTCCTTGCAACGGCTCCTTGCAATGACTCCTTGCAATGACTCCTTTGCGATGACTCCAATTGCAATGACTCCAATTGCAATGACTCCTTGCAATGACTCCTTGCAATGACTCCTTGCAATGACTCTTTGCAATGACTCCTTGCAATGACTCCTTGCAATGACTCCTTGCAATGACTCCTTGCAATGACTCCTTGCAATGACTCTTTGCAATGACTCCTTGCAATGACTCCTTGCAATGACTCCTTGCAATGACTCCTTGCAATGACTCCTTGCAATGACTCCTAGGAATGACTCCTTGCAATGACTTGCAATGACTCCTTGCAATGACTCCTTGCAATGACTCCAATTGCAATGACTCCTTGCAATGACTCCAATTGCCTTGCAATGACTCCAATTGCAATGACTCCTTGCAATGACTCCTTGCAATGACTCCTTGAATGACTCCTTGCAATGACTCCTTGCAATGGCTCCTTGCAATGACTCCTTGCAATGACTCCTTGCAACGCCTCCTTGCAATGACTCCTGGCCTTGACTTTCATGATGATAATTTCCTTGCAATGAACCTTGCAATGACTATCATGAGAACACTGTTTTGAAAGTGTGCAATTCACACAGCCCCCTTCGCCATGCTTTCGGGAAAGCAAGCAAAGATTCAAAGTTAAAATCAGGGAGAGCCCCACTGCGGAACGTCAAGGGACACCTCCCCGGTCCACAGTTAGTCCATGTTGCAGACACCTCCTTTCGGATTTCTTGGGTCTTTGGGTTTGGACCTCCGTGAAGGGTACACCCTTTGGTTGACAAAGGTTTATCTTAGTCTTGGTCTGCATTCTTTCCAACCTCCAGCCACTGCTTTTTGGACAGTACTTGGGATTTTTTGGACACGGGAAAAACAGGCAAGTTGGGGGTGCTAGTTGGAACATGGTTTCCTACTCAGCATTGTTCGATGTGTTTGCCGGGCATCGGTCCGAGGAGGGCTTGGATGCGCAGATCTCAGAGACGGGTTCGACATGGGTTGTGAAAAATATGGTTCCCTTTTGGGTTCGGTTTCGGTGCTGCCGATGCGTGCCACCAAGAAAAAAGGAGTGTCAAAAAGGGCCCCTTTTGACAACCCACGTGATCAACAATCATTTTTTGTCGTCATCAGTAGTTTCCATGGTACTCACCGAAATCCAATGTCATTGAGGGGACGCAATGAATATTGCTGATATGGGTCTGTGGGAAACCTTCTCCGAGAGGCACCCTCTGTCCAACGGTCATCTGAATGTACCTGATAGGGGCCCAACCAATTGAACTGGGGTCGCAGGGGTAAAACCAAATTAGGTCATCATAGAATATTGCATGGTAAGTACCCAACAATATGCACAGCGAGATCACCGATCGGCAAATAATCTCACCCACTCGCCAATAAGCTTCCATGAAACAGTTTTATTGGGGCCCCCAGTCCAGCGGCCAGCACTGTTGGGGTATTATTGGTGGTGGTGGCGGTGGTGGTGGTGGTGGTGGCGTCGGCGGTGGCGGTGGTGGTGGTGGTGGTGGGTGTTAGCAGACCTCAAGCGTGTTGCATCCTGTTTGTTTAAAGGGAATTGGGCACGTGTCCTTTGAGAAAACTACAAAGAGTGTTACCACGTGCATACCAGATTGCCAGCTTTGGCGTGTACCGTCGCGGGTCTCCCTGCCCCGCAGCCGCTTTTCAGCGCGGCTCCTTTCGGGCGCGGGGACGTGCCCGATGGAGGCGCGATGACGAACCAATGGAATCCAAGTGGGGTCTCTCAACCTTGTTTCATGTGTGGGCCAGTTAACAGCCAAACAGTCGGATGTTGAGTCTATCCAACATGGCCTCATTGACGGGGCCCCATATCAAACCAGGTTCAACATTAGAACCACCCTGGGTTTTGCTTGTCTTGCAATGGAAGCCGAAAACCATTCGAAGCGTCTCACTAAGGTCACGGTCCCAACCCGGACCCGGGCCGGGCTATGCAACACACGCTCCCCATCTTTCAGCCACATTGTGTCCTTTACTTGTGCAGGCACCTTTTCTGTGCAAGAGATAGGGCGGAGCTGCAACATTAACATGTCTCTCAATGATATGTTTGACTTGAGTTTCCTTTTGGGACGGTGATGTTTGCAAAACGAGCCTGTGGGTGTGAATCTCAATGAGGCCAGTTTGGTGGACATCATTTAGGTGGATTCATGTCTGAGCGCGCTTTTGAGGTGACTCCCTTCAGAGTTCCACGTTGCGGAGTATGATCCGGGATCCCAATGGAAAAACCGGCGCGGGCACCCTCCGTGTAGCAAGTTCAGTGTGGGAGAGAGCAACTCTAAGGAAAGACGAGCACCTGCCGCAAGACACATGATCGCCTTTTTTTTTTCTGGCTTCCAGTGCTCCTCTTGTGCTACATGATTGTGAACAGGATTTCTCCTATCATGACTGGCGTCGGATTATAAGTGCACATGGCAGCATAGCACTACTTGACATGAAAGCGCTCACGAGACTGGATCTACTACAAACGGAAGTCGTTTAAACGATAGTGAGCCTGTTTTTTTTCCCCCGAGGCCCTCAAAAAACAAACACCCAATCGGTGAATCGGTGGCTTTTCATTCCTTCAACCAGCACAAAGGTCCCAGTGGATCCCAGGCGTTTGGCCGCTATATATAGAAATCAGCCGTTTCCTTCGGTTTGACGGGTGGTTCTTTTTGTTGCGCACTAAACACATGGCTTTAGTGTGACCGAATCGCCGCAAGAGGAGGAATTGGGCTTACAGATGGCTTGTCCACTAAACTTACAAGAGGTGATCCCAAGACCCAGCACAAATGGCTGATTGAACAGAAAGATGGGTGGGAATTGGAAATCCACCCAGTGCAGTCCCTTTGAGTACCAAACAAGAGGGGGGTCAAAAGCCATTTTGAGAAACTCCCATTTAGGGGGCTCCCCTAGTCTTAATCCACAATCTTTAGTGGAACCCGGCAACAAGGGAAATCACCAGGGGTGTTGCAAAATATGGACCCTTTTTGGGACCTTGTTTCCAGAACTGGCACACCCCACTGCAAAACCATAGGGAGTTGCTGGTTTTGGATCATTTTTCAGCCGAGCTATCGTTGACATAAGTTTACGGTTCTTGTTTTCCCGCCTCAAAAGCGGCCTTATGTTGAAAGTTCTGGAAATCTTCTGGGAGCTTCTGGGACTGGAACCGCTCGCCATTCTCGCTACGCCAGGCGCTGGCGCCGCTGGCACCCTGCCGCCTGCGCTCCTTCCAGGTGCTCACGCAGCGCCTTCCGCGGCAGTGTGGTTGCGGGTTCCAGGGGGGCAGACGCAGCTTTCCGTTTTGAGATGGAAGGCGACGTGCGCTTGGCCTTCCTAGTGTTTACCAAGTTTGTCGTCTTTCTTTCTTTCTTTCTTTCTTTCTTTCTTTCTTTCTTTCTTTCTTTCTTTCTTTCTTTCTTTCTTTCTTTCTTTCTTTCTTTCTTCGCGTCTTTCCTGTCTTGCTTTCTTGCTTTCTTTCTTTCTTTGATTCTTTCTTCCGTCCTTACTTGCCTTCTTGCTTCCTTCCTTTATTTTGTTTGATGGGGGAGCGCCTGTTTGCTTCATGTTGTTTTGTGGTTGTAGTTCTGTTTGCCAAGGAATTTGTTTGCTTTGGGAATTCCTTGTTTGTTGATTTTTGGAAGGGCAATTCCCCTGAACAACAGGGCATCAGGGTATTTCCTTTAACGATTCTACTTGAAACAGCCCGCCAGAGGCAAGCAACTCCAAAAAAGACTCATATTCTTTTGGGGGATTCCTCTGATTAAGGCCGACCCCGGATCAAGAAACCTTATAGATCAATAGAGGCAGATGTTTGTGCCAAACAATTGGAATTCCTTCTAAACTGAAACACCCCTTGGTCAGTCCCTTGATTCATCCTGGGTCAACACTAGTATGCTTGTCCGCAAAACAGTACATTTTGGCATATTTTCGAGGATCAAGTGCGCTTGGCATGGTTCTTACTTCAAAGTTTCTTGTACAAGAGTCATACATACATATATACATATTAATATACATATGGCTGCGAGTCAATTTATACGGTCCGGAACAGGGTCCGGAACCCACATGCGATCCAGACCTCCGTTCCAGACCTCCGTTCCAGACCTTGCCTAGAAACATGATCCAGACCTTCCGTTCCAGACCTTGTTTATATATTTATGTCTAGTTTAGAGTATTTACGGTAAGGTGATTTGGTAGGTTATTGACTCCCCCCTTTGTTTTGCCAAATGCTACGCGTTAAGGCTGGTGTTCGAGAGAAGCCTGAGGTGCTAACGATGGGGTTTGCTTGTCGAGCTTTGGTGGTTGGGGCTGCGTGGCCTGTAATCATTGGGACTTGGATGGAATTAAGCAGCGGTCCTGTTGACAGATGTGTTTTTGGAACGGCCTGTGAATGTTAAGGGTCAACCCCGCCGCAATCTGTTCGATACGATACGGTAACGGTTCGATACCGCTCTCGGTCGTCACATTGTTGAAACGACCATGTTTACATGCAGCTTGCTACCAAGTGCAAGCCACTCGCGTAACCGTTCCAGACCCCGTTCCAGACCCATTCCAGACGTGTTCCAGACACAGCGGAGCAATTTGCCACCAAGTCCACATGCACAGTAGCTACGCTTCTTACGCGGCCCGCCATGCCGCCGAAGAAGCCTTCAAGGAGGTGCCGTATCGTACGGCCGCGCGCCCCTGATCGCTTCATCCATCCATCTACCCATTCATTCATTCATGCATCTATCCATCTTACACTAAATGAACGTGTGCTTGAGGACTCCACACATGTCTTCCCAGAGGTCCGGAACAACCAGCCTTACGTAACTGACTCGTTCCAGACGTCCGCGTCACCGCGGAACGTTCCACACCAGAATATTGACCCACACCCATATACATTGGCGAGTCTGTTTCTGTTTCTGCTTGAACCTCCTTGAGCTGGCTTTTCAAGGGAAGCTAAAAGGAAGCCAACCGCTCACTTTGAGGGTCAAATTTTGAGACAAACTCTGAGTTTGTTACTCGTTTTGTTTGTGGGGCGTGTTTTCATCACCTCCAACCCCCTTGTCCTTATGGCGGGTTAATGGGAAGCTGTCTCCTCCAAACCAGCAAACCAAACCACCTGTTGTTGAGGTGACCAAACCCAACCACCAAACCAAACCACCAAACGAAACCACTGATTGACAAGGGTGCTTCGTGTTTGCCTACGGACCTTCCTGAAACGCGAACCTCCGCAGTCGGACTTCGAATTCGGGGCGCTGAGGTTCGGCAGCAATGCAGGCGGCTCTGGCGGCGAGGACAGCGCCCGGGGTCCCAGCTGGCGAGGTCCCGGCAGGGAAGCCCGTTTTGGGTTGGCCTGGCTCTAGGGTAGCCCTTGTTAAGAGGGTTCTGGACGGTTTCAGGTTGTCCTTTTGGGGCTGTTGGTTCCAGATTGTTTTTCTTGGCTGTTGGGGATACGGGATACCACCTACTCTTTTTTGGTGGCTGTAGTCTCCCTAAAGGAAAACCGTTGCGCCATTTTGCGGGACGAAACAAAAATACACGATTTTGAGTACACCCACCTTCCCAACATTGCTCCCAACATGGCTAGTGGGCTCCTCGAGGCGCTTGCTCTTCCAGGTGCCTTGGGTTACGAATGCGCTTTGTAGTGGCTTTCCAATAGGGATGATGGCGTTGGATCGGCGAAGACTCCTTTTGAACAGCCCAGTTTTCGGAGTTCACCCCTTTTTAGTCATGACGCCTACCAAGCAAAAAACGATGTAGAGGCCTTCCAAGCAAACGTTGAAGGGCCGGGCAGAACGCGTGCCCTAGTGGAACCGCTATAGGTAGATAACCCTTTCTGGATGTGTGATGTGTGTGTGTGTGTGGCTGTGTGCGAAGCTGGTGTGAGAAACTAGAGCCTGGCCCCTTTTAATGGAAACCCGAAGAAGGTTGTTTTAGTGCGTAAAACACGTTGCAACAAGGGGTTGGCCCAACCCAACTAAATGCTCACTGTCCAGTGTTGTGGACCTTATACCTTTGGGTTTGGACCATCTTAACATCGCTAGGTTTTATTCTCTGAGGAAACCAGATGGGGCTGGACAATTGTTTGATTCTTCCAGACCCCCAAGATACCGCCCAGAGAAGCAAGGCTCACGAGCCGTGGGATGCTTCAAGATGCCGATCTCGCTTGCCCTTCAGCTGAGCTGAGCCAAAGGTGGTTTGGCTTTGCCCGCTCCGTTGATTCTGGATATGAGTGTCTTCGCACGACGGAGCCCTTTTTTCTTCCTTGAGGTTCACTTTCACCCCGAAAAGGGTATCAGAGACAGACGACACATCCTTTGTAACTTGCAACAGGTGTTCGTGACTTTTGAGATTTCGCAGGGCACTGACCAATCGCCGTTAGCCAAAATCGACCTCTTTGACCCTGAGGCCATGCCACATGATGACACCATGCTTCCAAAAGCGGATGAACTTCGCAACTCAGCCCCCCTGATTTGCAACTTTGACTCTTTGGTCTCCATTGCTTGTTGAAACGGGAGGACTCCGGGCTTTTGCCTCGCTTCTTGGAACGAATAGGAGATGCAGCGTCAAGCACATTGAACCACGTGCGGATGAGTTTGCATTCCAGCGGAGTACATCTACGTAAAATGTAAGACTCTGAGCCATGCAACATGATTTCAACTGCCCACAAGGGCAGCGCTGCAATTTCAATTGGCAAATTATCCCTACCACCACCGCCACCACCGCCACCATTGTCGTCGTCATCGTCGCTGTTGTAGTCGTGGTCCTCACCTTCATCATCGTCTTGGCAACTTAACATAAATGTTTGGTGCGTGTTAAGGGGACACATAAACAACCCTTGAGGGGACTAATTAACATGGTATTTTCAGAGTTGCGGAGGTCACTAGTTCAAAAATCGATGGATTCGGTCAACATGTCGGTCTATGATACAGAGATCGAGGAACATTTGGGGCCAGGCAAAACCAGCCACTAAAACCCGCAAACCCCAGTAATGTTTGTTTTTTGACACTTAGTCGCCCGTATTTTGTCCGATTTCCCGAACAAGACGCCAGTGGATCTTTGTTCTTTTTTTCCACACTCCCTTTTACCGTTTACCCTCCAGATTTTGACGTGGAAGGCACCAGTAGAGGAGCCTTCTTTGCAGGAAGTCCGTTTTGAGTCCCTTTTTCAGGTTTGCCTGTCTTAGCCGCGTTTAGCATAGGGTTTTTCAACTGCAAATTGTTTTATCATTATCTACTGTAATGAAGGCAAAAGAGCCGTTCCTGTACAAGCTATAAAGGGAACCATGGCCCTAGGCGGTAGAAGGAGTTTTGTCTGCTCAGGTGCAATGGTCCCAGAGTATGGGGCAGCTGACTCTCATTCACCGACCTGAGGCAGGGAGAGACACTCAGAGACCCAGGCTTGACGCCCTCCGAAGGGGAGAAACCTATCCCCAAAGCCATAGCCCAAGAAGCTTCTAAGGGGTTCGGATTGAAGGTTTTGCATTGAGGCCTTCTGGTAGGTACGGGATTGGTCCTGATGTGCTACATGGCTCATCAAAATCACGCTAGTTGGGAGCATTCGACTGATGGCCAAACCTTAAGGGTGGAACATTTAGTGAACGGTTTTCCTTGGCTTCCCTGTTTGGAACCATGTTTCTTCCGTGCTAAGAATTTTGGAACTCTGAAAGTCTGCTGTGTAGCGAGACTCATGCGGAATTCACGCCTCTTTTGCTGTGGAATTGGTTTTGTTCATGCACTTGCCGAGCAAATCCTGAAATTCATATGAGTAACGATCAACGATTATTGGTAGTCTACTGTTGGTTTGGGGAGGACATGGGGGAACAACCCAGAAGCCAACGCTGGCTTGCCGCAATCCGTCGCTTGTCATCCTTCAGGATTCCAACAATGTGCGGGAGCCTCCCGTGATCCTTTTGAGGTTGGGCTTTCAGTAAAAAGAGCTAGACTTTAAGCTAAGCACCCCCGTAACACTTTTTCCTTCGGCTACAGGCCTTGGACAGATGTGCTTCCAGCGCGTAGCGCCTTCTCTCCAGCGAGCAACGCTTCTGGGGCGACACACGGCTTTGGACAAGGAAGTGGACAGGGGCAGATTCGCTGCTACAAACGTTCTTCGGCCCAGCGCAAGAATTGGCGCGACGTTTGAGGCAGCAGTGGCTTATATAAGCTTTGAATCAAGCGGGCGGAAAAGACACCACACTGGTACAGATGTTCAGACAGCACCGGATTTGGCGCGCAGATCTTGGTTTGAGAAGGTGAGTGCCAATCCCCAGATCGTGCCCTTCTTCACGATGCCCGGACTCCCCAGACTCCACGACCTTGGCCTCCAAAAACTTCAGGCTGAACATGAGAAATAAATGGATACTTCTGATTCTGATTGACGGGTTAAAGTTCCCTTTTAGAGTAGCCTGTGATTCTCTATGGCTGGACGCGCCAACCTGTCTGTCCTGAAGAAGATAAACTGCTCCATGATCACGTAGGCCGATGCTGCTAGTAATTTTGGTGATATTGTGCGCTGGGCTATGAACACATACACCTGCCCTTGGCTGCCAAATGACATCAAATTATACATGTTGCGCCAACTGTTGGTGGCGTGCAAGCAACACTCGGCCTACTGTTGGTTCGTTGTTGCTCCGAGCCTCTAAAAGATGATTATAGCGGTCCTTCTTCTGCTTTTCTGTTGCCAGGGGCCAACTGTCTACCCTTGCGATGATCGATCTTTGGAGCACCCCTGCTGGTCGGTCGTTTGGTCGGTCGGTCGATTGGCTTACTTGGACCTCAGATGCACTCCACACGCTATGACAGACCACCTTGAAAGAGAACAAGTACCGCGGCAGGGCGTCTTGCCGGAGAGGAAGGCCTGGAGTGCAGAGGACATCAAGGTGGAGCTGTCCTCCAAGACTTTGAAGGCCGGGAGCTTGGAACTTCACATATGCTTTGGGGGGGGGGGGTTGGGGTAGGGCTGAAGGAAATCTGAGGGAAACACGGAATATATTGCCCGTCCCCCTACTTTAAGACACACTCATTTGTGTTTGGTCAGTTTGGAAGTGTTCGGTCCTGTTCATTCTTAGTGGGCTGCAACATGCGAAGTGGTTTGCTGCCAGGGTTTGAGAAGTTTGGAAGAAGGAGGTCAAGGGCTGTGAAATGGGTGTGAACTCGTGTGGCCTTGAGGCTGTGTTCCCGTTCTTGAGTGCTGGTTTTTGAAGGGAAACTAAAAGGAATCTACCTATGATCGGGGTTGACGAAGTCAAGTATCCGTTTGCTTCTGTCCTTGGAGGTTTCCCTTGGCTCTCGTTGCCACCAGTGGCTCTTCCAGAGGTGTCCTTGTTAGGTTAGCTTGATTAGAAGTTAGATGACACTGGTTGACCTGTTTCATTTGTTTTCCCCAAAGGACACCTATGCCCTTTTCCGGCAGCGAAACACGACTCTCGGAGATCCGAGCTCTAAGATGTTTTGCAATGCATGGCAAAGTGTTTGTGACTCCACAGGCTTGCCTCAAATTGCAAGAGTTTCCTTTTGGTTCCCTTCACATACCACAAATGGCTTTAGCAAGACAGGGGAGATATATGTTTGACACCATTTGAGCGGGGAATTCATTTCCAGCCACTGTTCACAGGATTCCCTGTTGAAATTTATAGCCAAATGGGTGTTCCTTTTGAGTTTGCACCCTGGTTTGAAGGGACAACAAAACATCAAGCGTCTTTTGTTTAATTTTGGGCCCGGAATGACCTTCCGGGTTTTGGGAATGAACCAAAAGGGGATTCTCATAAAGGACACTAGAAGGGATGGTCTATAGGGGCCACTCCCTCATTCCCTACCTCGTTGGCCACGTGAGGTTCACCTCAACGGCGAGGCCTTCAAGCCGTTGTGTGGGGATTTCGTGCAGGAGGTCTACCGCTTCAAGTCATGGCGCGGGCCCGTGCGTCGCTTGCGAGTGCGAGAGATGCAGGGAATTTGACATGGAACCCCGAGAGAAGAAAAAAAACAATAACATCCCCGATTTGGGTTTCTTCAAGGGAATCCTCGTCCGGTTCATTCCCAAAGCCCTGGGTCATTGTTTGAGCTCCAGCACGGTTTGGGGGGTTGGTTTCAAAGGGAAGCCAAAAGGAAACACATGTTTTTTGGGTTGGTACAAGTTGGTGCCCTTGTTTTGACACCCGTCTCCTGCAATGTTATTGACCCCGGGTGCTTTTGGAAAGGGTTTATTCATCCGGCTGCATCACAGATTTCAGGGAATGGGGATTTCTTCTCGGAGGGA
>CAUJNA010000313.1:1355259-1365259 GCA_963377175.1 Effrenium voratum | reverse complement strand
GAATCATTGAAACAGTAGGTGTTCACGATGCCAGCTTGCCGAACGGTTTTGTGGGCCCCCGCGCGCGCGCGCGCAGGGCGTTGGTTTTTGGTATGTCATTGAGGGCACCCCTTTTCATGTTGGTTCAAAGGGACGTTGGAGTCACATTCCCAACTGAAGCTCATTCCACCAGCTTTGATGTTTGCGGGCCACGAGTGCATTGTCAACGGGTGACTAACCCCAAATCGCTCGAGAGAGTGGCAAAGCCGCTGGTTTTTCTAGAGCCTGCGAAGGCTTGTTCTCCATATGAGTATGAATTTTAATTGGGGACCCTTGGTGGACATCATTTAGGTGGTGATTGCTGTCCACCAACCACTTTTCACGGGGTTCACTATTGAAATTCATGGCCATATGCCTCTGGCTCATTTTTGTAACGTGATTTGAGCAGAAGCATTCTGCCTGGAGCCGTGACAGCTGCCCGAGCTGAACATTTTGAAGCATGTCATCCCGGCCCTGGACTTAGCCATCAAGTGTTGAACGCCCTACCTATCCTTGACGCGGAATGGAACAGCACGGACCCCCGATGTTTGTTTGTGTGTTTTCCGTTGGGCCTGCAATTGAATTCACGTTTCCAACGATCTCCAAGCTTGCTTCAGCGCGGACATATTTGTGCCATTTACCTGTTTGTTGGTCCCACAAGCAATGCAACGGGAAGGTCAAACATAGGTTGGACATCAACCACGCCCCTTTTCCTTTTGGCTCCCCTTTAGACAACATCTAGGTTTGGGTTGCTCTTCAACCATCCAACTTGTTGATGTAAAAGTCACTGTGTTTTTGGTCCAAGTTTCCCTACCAGAATCACCACCATCCAATGTTCTTTGCCACTATGTAACAATCCAACTTTCCATACATTACCATCCGATTTCCCCTACCACTAAATGACCATCCAGTTTTCCATACGACTAAGAGCCATGCAATTTTTCCTACCGCTAAACAACCATCCAATGTTCCCTACCAGCAAATAACCATCCAATTGATTGCATCTACCGAGAATCTACCGCCAAACACCAGCGATTCCAGAATCAAAGGAAGCCAAACTGGTCGGAGGCTTTTGTTTTTTCTTTCGGGGTCATTCCATTTCTCATCTGGCAATCAACGCGAGGCGCCACCGTCAGGAGGAGCTGCAGCAAGTCGCTCCCGGTCGCCCGGAGACGGAGCCCGGGGAGCTGAGACCTGACGGCGCCGTGGAGGCCCGTCCCGGCGGCCGGGGGCGCCGGGCGCGGGCCGGGGGCGCCGGGCGCCACGGGGGGGGGGGATGCGGTGGATACGGTGGATACCATCCGCTCGCACCATGAGAAATTTGGGTAGGGTATGTTTTGGTGGGGAGTCGAATCAGTCAGAAACCAGGGATTCTTAGGTGGGGCATATGGCCATTTCCCTTTCAAGGGAGCCTGTGGCGATCGTTTCGATGGAAGCCACCAGTAATTGAGTTAAATTTGTATTTGGGGAAATCCAGTGACTCCTGTGCAGCCATGAATCCTTCCGTTTGGGTCCGTCTTTTTTCCCCAGCTGAAAGCTAGCGGGTCTCTGTGCAGGCTTGGGGTGGTTTGGGGCAACTTCCAAGAGGGTTCTGGAGATGTTGGGGATACCACCCGGGCTTTTTTAGGGTCCTATGTTTTGCTGGTTTCATTGGAAAACCGAAAGGACAACCACCAATTCGGGGGGACACTCATTTGTTTAAGAGTATGGTTTGTTATTTTTCCCAGCTGGTTTTCAGAGGAATCTATCACTACTAGACATTTTTTCCAGGGCACTTTAAGCAAATGGAGGAATTTCAATAGGACAACTCCTCCTAAGTGGTTGGTGGACATGAATCTTCCCCTAAAAGATGTCCACCAAAAGACCCATTTGAACTCAACCCCATATGAGCAATGGTCAATACTTGCCATCATTTGTGAATAGGGGTGACATAGTTGTCATAGGCGCTTTACAACCGAAGGTTATTTTTAAACAAACTTGGATCATCAAGAGTTGTAAATGGGTTACACTCGCCAAACTACCATTAGAAAAAGGGGTTACTCACCAAAATGCAATGGTATTGGGGGCACAATGAATGTTGACCAGGGCTCATATGAGCAACTTGATGGCGGTTGCAACGATTCTGATTGCCAGTATAGGCTACACACTCCAGCAATATACACCAACATTTCACCCATTTGGAGGTCAAATCGATGGGGTAAAGCCCCAAAAGGTGATTCAAGCATCACCTTCTGAGTCATTTTGACATTGACAAAACTACTGACAGTCTTACGAGCGGAAACATGACAATTTGCCGACAAGGCCTCTCCAAACGGATGGCTTCCCACCAATTGCAAGACACGCCGCATGTAATTTCTCGAGGGGTTCCTTGTTCCTTTCCCAGATGTCTGTCAAAATTGCATCCTCCCCTCCAACATGGACCCACCAGAGGACCCTTCAGTCAGGCTCCGCAGTAGCTGGGATAACCCAGCGGACCGGCCTCTTTCATGATCTCGATGGGAAGCCAAAAACGGGGAAAGGCGAGAAAGCCGCATTTTTGGGGGACTCCCTAAGAATAGACACCCATTTTGTTCGAACCTGGTCCAACTCTTTCGGGTCACCTTGCTTGCCAGGAGCCGGCCCCGGGAGGCGTCTTCGCCATGCCCACGGCCGCTCGACCGAGTGTTTTGGCCATGGGGCATAACCTATGGCTCCATTTTGGGTGGATGAACATCCATTCGCCATCATTCGCCACCTATTTTGATGTTCACCAGGGGTACAGGGTTTTGACCGACAGCCTTTTCAGGGACAAGCTCTAAGGATATGTTGTTTCGTTTTGGTTTCGGTTAAGTTGAGCAAGTTCACCATAGAGGGTACAAAACACCCTCAAATGGTCTGGACACATGATACCGAGCTCACCGATTTGGAGGTAGAACGAGCTCCATGATGAAGGCTTTTTGGGAATTCCCCTTCTCCGGTTTGTTTTATTACAGTGACTGCCCAGATGATTATTGTGCTGGCAACAATCAGAACGATTGAAAGGCCTCCTTAAGCAGTGCTTGAACAAAAAACTAAAGCAAAAGCCCGTTTGGACAATCGGTATGAAAGCCTTAAGGAGTCGGTTTGAAAATGACTTGAACAACAGGCGTTTGTTCAACAAGGTGTAAGCAAAAGCACCCCCCCACTATGAAGCGGACTACAACATAGACCCATTTTGGAAGAGAGCTCACACATCTTGCCACGATATTGGCCGTGGCAAATTGTGATTCGACTCGACTTGATTTCCAGCGGGACACCAAGGAACCGTCCGATTCCCCCGCGCCAATACAGCGCCTGCCTCTCCGCAACTTGCCCAACCCTTGCGTATGTGTGTTCTGAATACTTTGACCCGCTTTTTTTCTTTTTGTTTTCTTCTTTTGGCAGGCGTGTACGACGTGCTGAGCAGGTGTTCTTGAGGGGTGCTTATGATTTGGCAGGCAGGCGCGAAGTGCTGCGCAGGTGCTTTCGAGCGGGCGCTCACATGGCCACGCTTTGGCCTCCTCAGCCGCTGTTATTGAACGTAGCCACAACCAAAGCACTACGGCCGAATATCAGCCCGCCTCCTAAAACAATCGATCCCTCTGGTGTGTGTGTGTGTGTGTCAGGAGGACTCAAACATGCTACCATTGCAAGAGGCCTGAAACAACCGCCCCCCTTGAACGTACAGTTCCTTTGAAGATTGAAGCAAAATTCCCTTTTGAAGAGGATTCTGCACAAATTGCCAAGTTCGGATATCCCAAAGTTTGGGCAGTGCTTCGGACAAAGGAAACGGATCTGTTCCCCCCACCCCCCATAGTGGCTTCCACGGGCCCATTCAGGCCGAATGTTGGTTCCCGCAGTTTTCAAATTTCCTTGGGGAACCGAGGGCAGATCGCCGCCCATGTGCAGATGTGCAAAATTGAGGGGCCCCTTTTACAATGAAAGGTTTTAGCAAGAGGCCACGAGGAAGCTCCTACTTTGACCCAAGATTGACGACCCCTTGCTTTTAGGGCAACCAAGAGTCGTGATTTTTGATCCATGCTTAGGGCCACCAGATTTGTGCGGCCCACGACCTATGCCTGGGCATCACCGCGCAGCAGGCGAGTGGTACGAAGCTGTTTGCACGGTTCTAGCAACTGACCACTGCTGTGATATCCAAAATTGTTTTGTATCCTAGCATAGACTAGATATTCAGATTCAGCTTTCCTCCAGTAGTTTGGGGACTTGACCCCCCTGGTGATGCGAACCATCTTAGGGAACACACCTGTCTTGTGTTCCTTGGCGCCCCTTTTGGTTTGATTTAAAGGGAAACCAAAAGAACACCGAAATCCATTTGGTGGTTCCCATCATTTTGAGGACCCACATCCGCAGGTCACCTCTTGACCCGCTCATGCAGAAACACTAGAACCCAGTATAAATCGACTGATGGGCAGGTGTCCCAGTTTGCGGATTTGGGGGAGTTGCAGAGGTCGATCAATGCACAGGTCAACGAATCAATTCAGTCCCTCGGTGGACGAGGGGTCAAGACCTGGAGTACTGTTGTTTCCGTCCGGACAAACCTCCTGAAAAATCTTCCCGAGCGAATATCGAGCTCCTTCAATCCATGGAACATTTCCTTGCCACGCGCAAATTCACATGGAACCCCCTTTTGGGGGTCTCCAACACAAAGATTGCTCTAAGCATCATGTTCTTCTTTTTTTTTGGGGGGGTCCACATGTCGGGAGGTTGGGCGTTTCGGGTCTCAAGGATGCTGGCACTGGGTCCACCTCTTAGGAACTGACAAGCCATTTCCCTGTAAGCAATCAGGGGTTTCGCCTAGGAGATCCACTTGCCATGCGCACCAGAAGGAAGCGAAGTTTTTAAAGAAGAACATCGTAGCAAAAAAACTAACAAGACCGGAGCAACTAATACTTTTCTTCAAAGAGTGTATGAACCCGCCTATTCTCTTATCAAAAACCAATAAGGTAAATCTACGAACTTTCAAGAGAGAACTTGACCAAGTGTTAGTGTTAGACAATGAACAATTTAAACAAGAGTTTAACAAACATAAACTTTTTGTTTCAGTTGTCAAGTCGTGTGTAAAGAGATACTGCAAACTCCACCATATTGGTGGAGGGGGGGACAGAGGTGTCGGCGTGAAGTTGGCCAGGACGACTTCACCGTGACCATCGAGGTGCACTTCGAGTATGATCGCCCTGTGGCAGCATTGGCGAGCGCGCGGGCGAGTCGCATCATGAGGGTTTATTCTTGGGAGGGTGGGGGTGTGGGGGGGGGGGGGGGGCCTCACTTCAAGTTTTGAATTGTTGCAATATTTTGCGGTAAGATTTATCATTTGCCCCCGCCTTGGAGCATGGCGTATGCAACAAAACATCTGACCAGGCGCTTTTTTTGCTCACGGCCAAGCTGCTGCTGAATTGACTTAGCCTCGAATTTGTGTGGTCAGGGTTGCTCCCAAGCCACACAGGTAGCTTCAGCAACCATGCCAGAAAGGGGGCCCACGCTTGGCCCAACCTGAAATCTCGAGGTCGAGATTTGGTCTGATTTCCGTGTGGATCTGTCCAATAGGGACTTTCAACAGGATATATCTGGATCCCACTGGCCCTCTTGGCCTCAGTTGCACAGGCCTGGGCCACAAAGGGTTGAGCATGGGGTTTTCCAGTCTGAGGGCTTGCTCTTGACAAGTTGAGAATTAGGGACTCCGATTCCAAGATGGTTGGTTTCTTTTGGCTTCCAGGTCAAAACGAAGCTTGAGGAAGTTCCAAGCCGCGCTCAGGTTACGAGCGCCTGCGAGCCACCTACCCCTTGGAGGCAGTCTTTGGCGCCGACGTGTGGCCCAACGCCGTGCCGTGGAGTCGGATTCCGCGCAGAGGGGGGGGGGGGTGTCAAAATGGGTATGGGTCAAAGGTAAACCAGCAGACCGCAGATTTTAGTCCATGTTTCCATTTTCCAGGGGTTCCATTTTGGGTTATGTTTGACCCACTGCCAACCTGGGGGGTCCGTGTTTGTTTATCCCCTCTAAATGGCATCCGGAGTGGTTGAGGAGTGGTTGCAGGGGCGTAGGAAGAATGCCACCTGAGATCGAGATGTCTGCTTGGGGGAACCCAGCCCTTCTGGTTTCGAAAGGGACAACCACAAGGGGATGCAACAATTGCGGCCAGTTGATTTGGAGACCAAGCACAGGACTTTGCTGAAGGAGTTGGAGAGAGTCTTCAGGAAGTGGAGTCGCTAAATATGGCCTTAACAGGTGTTTAGTTTGTTGTCCTTGAGCAAAGGGAGTCCTTTTCTCATTGCCACGCTTCCGTGACCGTGGTTTTCTTTGCTCTTTTGGGTTTTTCGTATCTTCCGTTGACCAGCAACATATTTTTGCGGGGGGGGGGGGGGGGGAAGTCCGTCCAAGAACGACATTGTTGGACGAGAGTCAACTGGAGAAAGCTGGGTTGCTTTTGTTGTTTTCCCTTTGGTCGCATGGGGAGGGGGATCATGTCTGGGTCACCAGGGTTTCTACTGGTGCGTTTCGTGGAACTTTGGACTTTTTCCACAAAATCGCACCAAGCGCGAAAATTATGTGACTCCCGAAGAAGCATCAATGTGGAAAATGCGAGGCCCGGTGTTCCCACAAGTGAAGGATCCGTCTCCTCAAGACAGGGGGGGAAGCCTGGATTTCAAAGGGAAGGAACAAATCCGATCCAATGGATTTTGGGAACCCAATTACCCTCCTGTTGCCATGGAACCCACCAGAGAAATGACCTCTTTTAAAGGAATATCGTCCAAACCACGACTCCGAAACGTCCGGTTTCACACTTGGATAGGAGGGTAAGTCAAAATCCCTGCTTGATGTTTACGGGATTGTGCCGGCGTCTCAATCTGAAAGAAAAGTCCGGATCGCCTTGGGAAGTTGCACTGCGCACTATGAATCCACCACCAGGTTGTGCTTAAATCTGAGGTCAACATTATCCAGGAAGCTTCACCTGCCTTCAGGTGAGGCATGGATTTGTTGCCCTACGAATACTGGACAACTCCACCTACCAACCGGATTCATCAGGGGTTAAACCTTTTCGGGGGGCCGTCAAAGCTGAGGTGTGCATCTTCTTCCAGGGCGACCGGATGAACCCCATTCTGTGGGGAGAGCTGGATGGCCAGGCAGGAGCCAAGCGCTTGGGGCAACTCAGGTTGGTCCATGTGCGAAAAGGGGTCCATTTTGAGCAACGTCCTCAAAACGCGGGTAGAAGGTTAGTAGAAGTGTGCCTTCGCCGCCTTTTTGTTAATTCCTTTCATGTGTGGGTAGACCATGTGAACACCAGGTCTTGGTTGTGACTCATTTGGGTCTCGATGTGTATTCAAAGGAAGGTCTCCATTTGGTCACAGGTCCGTTTGAAATGGGTCCATCCAGAGGACTGCAATCAAGAGAATCCCGCTAGGACTCAAACCCAGGGGCTCCTGGACTTAAACCCAGGGGTTCCTGAGTTGGAGAGGCGGGCTGGCAAGCAAAATTCTGTGGGATTGTTGGTTGGCCAATCCAAGAACTCGCAGAAGAGAACACCGTCGAAAGTGAAGGATCATTTTGGGAAAGGTTCAGACTTGGTTGGCCAATCCACTCGGACCTTTTGCAGCGAAAAGCTGTTTAGATGCCCATGGGGGGCCTTGTGTTGAACCGAGGCTAGTAAAAAGCAAACAGCCCACTCAGGAAGTGACGGAGGTCACTTCACCGCTCTTTGCATGTTTTTCAGTTTGTTGGTCCAGTTCAGTCTTGGTGATGCTGCCAAGAACAAAGCGTTCTGCTGGTTTGGCAAGGTCGGTGAAACCAACCAGGCCCCAAGCTGCTTGTTCGGACGCCAGGTTCAGGCCATGGCCAGTACCTGGAGGATAACTTCCTCGGATCAGATGCGGAGGCGTGAGAGTGAGGGAGCCTCAGCGCTCACGCAGGGTATGTGTCGACCTGAGGACTCCCAATGGCTGCGGTTTTCCGCTTGCTTTACCTCTATACCGGGGGAAGAGGGTATCAATACACCCCTCTCCACTTGCTCTTTTCTTGAGTGGCAAGGAATGTGTGCTGAAGAGCTCTTCAGCGTAAAAATGGGTGGGCAGAAGGCCTTGCCACGAGGACTGTTTTCCAAAGCCTTCCGATCGTCAGCTTCCTTCCGATAGTTGGAAAGAGGATAATCTTTCCATTGGGGCATGGCAAAGGAGCTCTGGAAGTTCGATCGGCGGCAGCCTTTTGAGCTGCAGGGTTTGCCTTGATCTGCCCTCCTCCTGCCATGGAGAGCCTTCCTTTGACCAGCCTGAAGCGCGTGTTTCAGAGCGCTCCGATCCACTCCGCAGTGCAGAGTGCCACCTTGCCGCAGTTCGTGCTGGCAAGGAAAGGCAGGCGGCGTGCAAATGGCCGTGCCGTGTTTGGGGAGTTCCCCACCTCTCGGTTGGCTTCAAAGGGAAACCAGAAGGACCATGAGATCATTTCGGGGGTTCCCTAAATTTGACACCCTCATGTATTGATTGAACTGGGGTGGCACAAAGAGAAAGTGGACCTTTTTGCAGGCGTCTCTAAAATTTGCTGGTTCTCAGCAGGGAATGAGGGATCCCCTACGGTTTGCCTTTAAAGCAATCCCTCCTTGGTTCATTCCCAACACCCTGGATCATTCCCTACTGAGCACCAGCCAGAGAAGGGGAAACCACCTGTTTGTTCAAGACCATTTTTCCACCCCAAAAGGTTCACTCTTGTTAACATGGAGCCCCGACACCCACCATTTGCGCAACCTTCTTAAACGGGGGACACCCTGTTTTCGGGTTTCTTCCGGTGAGTTTCTATTGGGGATCCACCTGGTTTTGCAGCCCTGGTTTTCCTGAAAATCGGGGGGAAGCCCACCACAGGCCCAGCGGCCGCGCACGCGGCCGAGCTGGAGGCGTTCCTCCGTTCCGTGGAGCGGAACCCCGAGGTGGGGACAACGGCTGCGATTCAGCGGGGGGTGGGTCCGTTACTTGCTGGTTCTCCCCGCAAGTTTAGGTTGGACCCAAAATGGCTCCGGTGGTCCTCTGGACTTTCCCGAATAATAATAATAATAATAATAATAACAATAATAATAATGATAAACATGATAATAATAATAATAGTAATATTAATAATAATAATAATAATAGTAATAATAATAATAACAATAACAATAATTATAATAGTAATAATAATAGTAATAATAATAATGATAATGTTAATGATACTACTACTAATAATAATAATGATAATGATAATAATAATAATGATAAGGATACTAATAATTTTAATAGTAATAATAATGATAATAAAAAAATAATAATAATGATAATGATAATGATACTAAGAATAATAATGATAATAATAATAATGATGAGAATGATAATGATACTAATAACAATAATAATAATACTACTAATAATAATAACAATAACAATAATAATAATAATAGCAATAGTAATATTAATAATTATAGTAATAATAATAGTAATAATAATAACAATAATAATAATAATAATAATAATAATAATAATAATAATAATAATAATAATACTAATAATAATAATACTACTAATAATAATAATGATAATGATAATGATAATGATAGTACTAATAATAATAATAATGATAATGATAATGATATTAATAATAATAATAATGATAATGATAATAACACTAACACTAATAATAATGATAATGATAATGATACTAATAATAATAATAATATTAATAATGATGACAATAGTAATGATAATGATACTGATACTAATAATAATAATAATAATGGTAAATATAATAATAATAATGATAATGATAATGACACTAACAATAATAATACTACTACTACTAATAATAATAATAATAATAATAACAATAACAATAATGATAGTAATAATAATAATGATGATAATGATAATGATACTACTACTAATAATAATAATAATATTAATGATAATGATAATGATACTAATAATAATAATTTTGATAATAATAATAATGATA
>CAUJNA010000313.1:1320259-1347759 GCA_963377175.1 Effrenium voratum | reverse complement strand
AGCTCCGAACCTTTCAATCACAAGCCCTTCTGAGAACGTTGTACGAATCTTTCTGGGGGGTGCGGGGTGGGCAGGTCCCTAGGGATGATGGCATGCTTTGGTTAAACCTTTCTGGGAATTTTGTTTAAAGGCACATCTGGGTCTGATTGTTAATTGGTCCTGCATCATTTAGGTGTCATGTCCCCCAGCCGCTTTTGGGGTGGTTCCAACGTGTCATCTTTCGCCTTGCTGCAAAAGGAGGAATCAGTTGGATCAAACTTTAAACTGGGACCGGGCGAGTTGCGCTTGCCGCCGAACCAGCCCCCTTTTGGGGTCCAGAGACGCCCTGCCAGGAGTCGCGTACCTTCTTTGCGCTTGGCTGGGGTAGATCCTGGTATCGATTGCTGTCGGGATGGTACATCCATTCAATGCTATCCCACCGGTTTTTGGAAAGCATATCCACGTGCTGCAATTTTCCTATCCCACATCCAAACAAGCCCATCCCAATTACTGTTGCCCACATGAGTTCATGCACTTTCTGCTTTTCTGGGAAGACCATTTGGATGGTAAACAAGCAGTTTGGTTCCCTTTTAGTGGCCAATCCACTCGATCGGAAGTGATTTTTTGGGGGTTCGAAGCGCCTCCCCCGCTCGGGTTAGGCAAGCCGTTTGCAGGAAATCAGGGATTGCAATCCAATGGCCAGGCGCCAGGCCCACGGGGAGCTGTACAGCCCCTGCTTGTCTTTGCGCCTCACCAAGATCCGGACACCAGGCGCGGAGCGCGGATCCCTCCCGGACACTTCAGGGCTAGTTGGGCTCGAAATTTGTCTCAAAATGGTGGAAACCCCGAAATGGTTGTTTTCCTTCTGGTGTCCCTTTCAAACCACTCCAAAAAGGGTATCCTCAAAAAAAGACCGACCCATTTGGCAACCTCCTTCATTCAGGGTATGTGCGTGAGAGTTTTAGTGGAGACCCCCTTTGGATACCATTGGGGAGGGGATTCGTGTCCGCCTGACCTTGTGGACCTTGTTTAAGGTGGGCTCCCCCCCTCCCCGTGCTCCGGGGTCCTGAATGCAGGTCTGGCAGGGAGCTTGCATGACTTAGGATTGCCAATAGTTGGTTTGGTATTGCCAGCACTTGCTGCTGGATTGTCAGAACTTAGTTTAGTACTGTCTAGTCTAAAATTAGTGTTGCCAGGACATACTTACTCTCAGTTTTCCAGTGCTTAGTTTAGTATTGCCTAGTTTAAACTTAGCATTGCCAGGACTCACTTTTAGATTCCCATGGCTTGGTTTAGTATTGCCTATTCTAAATGCAGAATTGCTAGGACTTTAGTTGGTTCAGAGTTGCCTATTCTAAGGAACCGGTGTTTTTGTTTCTTTAAATTTATACCAGCCGTGTTTATTTTGAAGTTCCTCATTTTGGATTCTCATTTTTGTGTCTTTTCTCACAGACGAAGCGAGCAAGTAAGTGAGTGAGCGACTGGTGGTTGCAAAGAAAACACACCTCCATCCCGTTTTGTTTGTTTGAAATCACGCCTGGGGGTCATGCATGATTTGAGCAAATCAAACACCCGAGCCCCCAAGCGTGACTTCAAAAAAACAAACACCAGCCCAGAGGCGTGAATTCAAAAAGAAGCAAAATCGGAGCCCCCAAGGCGTGAATTCAAAAGAAAAAACGCCCCGGCCCACAGTCATGAATGCAACAAAGCAAACACAGGGACGCCCAGGCGTGATTTCAATACAAACAACACCGGGACCCCCCAGGCATGATTTCAAAGAAAACACACCGGGACCCCCCAGGCGTGATTAAACACACACACACACACACGAGCACGAGCACGAGCACGAGCACGAGCACGAGCACGAGCACGAGCACGAGCACGAGCACGAGCACGAGCACGAACACGAACACGAGCACGAACACGAACACGAACACGAACACGAACACGAACACACACACACACACACAGAAGCACAAGCACAAGCACAAGCACAAGCACAAACACCAACACCAACACCAACACCAACAACAACACCAACACCAACACCCACGCCAACAACACCAACAACACCAACAACACCAACAACACCAACAACACCAACAACACCAACAACAACACCAACACCAACAACACCAACACCAACACCAACAACACCAACACCAACAACACCAACAACACCAACACCAATATCAACACCAACACCAACACACACACACACAAACATGGACCCCCCCCAGGCGTGATTTCAAAATAAGTGATTCCAAAAAAAGCACCGGAGCCCTAGTTTAAACTTAGTTTGGCCAGGACTTACCTACAGATTTCCAGCTTGGTTAAGGACATTGAAGGAGATCCCTAAACAGTCATGTTATTAGACAGGATCACTGGCTCCCGTGGGCACCCCTGTTTGTATGGGAGATTGGGCTTGTTTATGTGTATATAAATATATATATATATATACACACATATAAGTTATCTTAAATTTGATGGTTTGGGGACCACTTGCAAGATGGATTTCCTAGCTCTAAGGCCTTTGCCCTTTGAGCTGGAAAGAGCCGAACCGCCCTTTAAAAGTAAAGGCTACGGCTTTAATTTTGCAGTTTCAGTAACCCGCTCGTAAAAAGTTGGACATTAAAGCGACCCCCCAAAACAGTCACATTCAGCAGAATCAGGGCCTCTTGTTTCTTGTTGGCAACCCCCTTTTTGTGACTGTTTGCCCTTACTTTCTTGCAAATATGGTACATTTAAATTTGATGGTTTGGGCACTACGTCCCAAAAGGACATGCTAAATGTTTGCCCATGTTTGCCCGGATTTGTTTGCCCGGTCTGTTTCTGCCCGATTTGTTTGGCCCCATTTGTTTGGCCCGCTTTTCAGATGTTTTTTGTCGGCCAAACAACTTGCTACAAATCATGATACCTGAACAGTGGGGGGGGGGGGTCGCGTTTAAGCTGCGGAGACTTGACATCATTCAGGGTGCCAGAATTAAACCCGGTGCGACATTAAAGTTCATAGTAGCCATTTGTTTTATGTTGGGTTCTGGGTTGCAACATTTCCTCTAAGTCCATGGAACCAACCAACTCAAAGACCCGGGAGTGGTTGACACATTCCGACTCAGGCCAGACAAGTGAAGAGTCGGTTGGGATCTGGATTGTTGAAAGATCTCTGGGCTTCCAAGAGGCGTCTACATCTCGATGTCAAAATGTCCCGCACTCTTCCCAGAAATCTTCGGCTTCGAGTCTAGACAGATCC
This sequence comes from Effrenium voratum, assembly GCA_963377175.1. NCBI lineage: Eukaryota > Dinophyceae > Suessiales > Symbiodiniaceae > Effrenium > Effrenium voratum. The sequence goes on along the minus strand of CAUJNA010000313.1, from coordinate 1,344,530 downwards.
ATGTCACTCCGGGTTTTCTCGGGCTTGGGGTGGTCACTCTGTTGCCTTCTTGGGAAGTGTGGCCGAATGGAATTCATTAGGTTGGCTTGATGTTTTCAAGGGGGGGTTGCAACTGCTTCAATCCGGAACTCGAAACGAGCCACGTCCTAAAAACCGATTGTAGGTGAATGAAGGATAGAAAGGGACGCTCCCAAGAAGTGGGCGCCTTCGGCGCCTTTTCAATTCCTATGGCTCTGTGTAGGCCAGGTTCATGTCGATCGGTTTTGATTGCGACTCATCATGACCCTTTCGACGTCCGGTCCTTGAGAGCGCCTCGAGCTACAAATTCCCGTCGCCGGACTTGGTCAGATGGATGGTCTTTGAAGCGAAGCTAAACAGAAATATTAATCAGTTTTGTAGACCTCTTGAAGGAAATCCCATGCGGGCCCAAATACATGGGAACACAAGGGTAACCATATATATATATGCCGCAAAGGACGGTCATGTGCGTCCGAAAGGAAGCCGCTTTCAGAACCCATTCAAGGGGTCACCCAACTAGGCCCAGTGGCTCCATTTGTATAGTAACCGACAGTAGGTCACCAAAAAAACCACCCTCTGAATAAAGGAGGGCAAGTGGCGGCTTATCCACTGGGCCGGGGGTTAGTGGTTGGGATCCGCAAGTGTGCGTCTCGTTGGGATGTGCCAGGAACCTGGAACAAGATCTTCAGCGAGGTGTGGCAGCATAAGCTCATGGTCAAGGACTCGATTGGATTGAGGCGATTTGTTTGTTTTCTCCGACCACAACTTGGTCTCCCCCCCCAAAAAAAAAACAAGGACCAACTCCTTGGGGTGGTTTCGTTTGCCCGTTTAATTTTGAAGAACAGGTAGAAGCAGCCAAACAGAAGGAAGAGGGAAGGCATGTGGTTTGTTTTCCTCAGGCCTTCCGACTCTTTGGTTTTACAACGGACAAGGCTCTCAGAGCCTTCTTTTTCCCCGTCCAGAAGCACACGGGACAAGACATCACTGATTCATATGTGCCAGGGTCAAAAGACTCCTTGAGAGTATTACCCCCCGGAGAAACAAAGTACAAATACCTCCCAAAACAAGGATTTAATCTTCACAAGCCATGAAGTTTTTCTGAAGTGACAGGTTGCAACGCGCATGGCTTCTTTAACCTTCAACTATTGGTCAAACCAATGGATGCCAGTGGCCAGCAAAAAGGCAATGCTATCGTGCCGGTGTCATGGGTCTAAATAGCCAGGGGACCAGAGGATTTAGTCCACGCATACATTTACCAGGGTTCCATTTCGGATACGGCCATTTTTGACCCACAGCCACATATGCGGCATTTATTGAAGCAATGCCGGATGCGTGAGCCTTGGAAGATAACTCCATTGGTGCACGCTGCGAAGTTTTTCTTTGTGGCTTGGGCTCCCCTTGGGCGTTGGCTCCTCTCATGGCGAGCCAGGAGCTGGGGCCCTTTGGGGCGGAGCGCTTCGATGGGATCAAGGATGGCAAGACCTTCCTGCGCGCAGGCGGGCGAGGGGTGGGGAGGGCGGAGTGAAAAGGGGGTGGGGGGTGTCGGGGGGTTCGGGGGTTTCTGGCGCATACTTGCAGAATAGGTGTCCGTTTAGGGAAGCCCACTGGTTTCAGATCATGTACCTTTTTCGTTTCGACCTAGGCTATGTTGCAGCACCAAGCCCTGTGGCTATGTCTCAAAACTAGGAGAGTGACCTTTCAGATGTTCCTAGTTTCGGCATTCGCCTTCGCCGCCAATGAGTTCCCTCCCGATGTGAAACCCGTGTCACCCGTACGGGTGACCCACAAGTTGAACTTTTAGCAGTGGATTTGAGAACAGCCCAGAAACATGGAACTGAATTGAGGCCATGGCAAAACCATATTCCTCTTCAAGGCACCTGGTGGGTTTCATGTGGGAAGAAGGGTTAGAGGTTGCTAGCTCGGGGCTGCGAGGGTTTTTGGGGCGTGGGAAGGCTGGCCAGAACATCGCCGAAGATCTTGCTTGAAGGGAACAGGTGGCAAATTTGAAGGGGGCCATTTGTTTCCCGAAGTGTCAGTAGAATTTGGAGGCACATGGAGCTTATGTATCCCCATAGCGTACTGCAAAGGGGGCTTCGCTTTCAAGTCAACCACCAACACATGGGAGCCTTTTTTCCACGGATACTGCTGGTCTGTGGGTGGAGAGAATGGCCCATTCGACAAGGGAGCTTCAGTGCTTGGGGCCAGGCAAAAAGGATTGGAAAACATGGAAGGTGGATGCCAATATCAATATTGCACAGGGAACAACTTGGAGACCCTCGAGTTTACTTTGTCTCGCCGCGGTTTTTAGCTATGTGCTTTCACTTAGGATATCTTACAGAATTCACATGTCTCACCGAGCCAGCCGCCATGCACGCGATCGCCCATCCGGTCAGGCTACAACTTGGACGACCCCGACTTTTGGGGCAATGTCACCTGGCGGAAGAGAGACACAACCAGACAGGGCGTGCGCGCGCGCGACTCTCTTTTAGGTTGGTTCAAAGTGAGAAGTCCAGAAAAGAGGGTGAGATCTTTTGTTTTTTGTTGGTCGGGCTTGAGGGGGTAGCCCGCAGTTCACTTGGACATGAGAAACATGTCCAATCGACACTTTCGCTGGCCTGGCGATTCCCCTGAACCTCCCAATCTAAACGTCCTTTCATAGAAACACTTTTTTTGTTGACAAATTGCAATTCAATTGTTTTCTCTTCCAAGCCTGGATGCTCTGCTCTCAGGTGGATAACTATGTGACAACTGCCGTGAAGCAGTCAGGCTATACTTCAGCGCCAAAGAAGCTCGCAATGGCCTGAGCCGCGATTCGATCGGCCGATTGGCCGATCGAATCGCCCGGCGATGCGGCAGCGGTGCCATGATCAAAACGCGGCAGGTATTTGCAGAACTTGTGGCGAGGCCCCGTAGTTTCAGGCCCCACATCCAATTTGTGCTCTTTTGCATCAGATGCAGCACTTTGGGGACTTTAAGAATTGCAAGGCGCCAAGTCAAGCCTCCAAATTGGGGCTACCAAACAAACCAACAAAAATCACCAAACCACCAAACCTAACTTAATCACCAAAGGGGCAAGCCGAACTGAGAGCTTTTGATCACGCATGTCTGGTGCTGATCTCAGCGGCGCTCTCTTGCGAGGATCGCAGGGGTAACATCTCACATGTGACGTGCACAAGAAGCCGGGACATATCAGGGTCCAAGCTTGGGCCCTTTGAACGGACCAGAATCTGAAGGTCTTATGTTCTTGCTGCATTTGGGGTAAGATGTTGTTGTGCATTTGGGGTGCCAAGACCACACTTGTATCCTTCAGGACAGAGGTTTCCAAGCTTTGTGAGTCGAGAAACCGCCAGTCAAGCCGCGTTTCATTGGCTGAACTTTAAAGGTTTGGGCGTTACTGGTGCAAGGGGTTGGCCGCGACAGCGAGTAGAGCGGAGAGAAAAGTTGCCTCGCGCTGTGTGCCCCCCACGGTCCTTTTTAAATTGATGGGTCCAACAACGGCGGGTTGGTCACCTTGAAAGAGAAGAGGGAAAACCCACCAACTGCACAGAACTTTGCAAGAGATCTCATATCGGTCCTGCCCGCGCGCGAGTGTGTGTGTGTGTGCCTGCATGCCAGGCAGGGTGTTTCTTGAGTTAAGACCTGCGTCAAGAATCCGGCTTTTTGGAAGCATAGAAGCATAGACGGGACAAAATCTGGGCAACTCGAAGCTCGTTTTGGTTTCCTTCATTTTAAGACATGGCGAGAAAAGTGCCTGGGCGGTTTGCCTTTCTCGCTCATATTCTTTCCTGGAGGCCAAATTGCTTGGGGCAGTTTCAGCCAACTTGGCGGTCACAAGCTAGAAGTCATGGCCTCTCGTGTGAAACATATCTCCGGCTACTCGAAACCTCTGCTCTGGCTGTTTTCGTTCGCCCAGAGTTCGTTTGTGCTTGCCTAAATTGCGTCACCTTGTGGGCCAGTGTGGAATGAGTTTCCCTTTGTTTGGAGGGGCACAAAAGGTTCATCCGAAAAGTTCAGCTTTTGGGCCCACAAGGCAAAGCCATAAGGTGATCAAAACCAGGTTTGGGGTTCGCGTTCCCGCGCCCAGTCGGACGGCATTCGCCGGGTCGCCTCGCGTTTGCGGGCGAACCTCGCAAAGCACCGCCAGGCGCGCAGTTGGAGGGGAGAACCCTTCGACTCACTTAGGTCTGCATCTGTTCTCGGGCCACGTAAGAGACGCAGCGTGAAACCAAACATGAGGGGTCCCACTGTCCTACTCGAGACATTCCGCTCGGCTGGTTTTTGAGTTGCTATGGGGTCCACATTTTCCGACTTGGGTTGCTCTTAAGAAACCTCAACAACAAAGGAAGATGTTCCCCCCCATTACGTGGGCTCCATGCCCGATTGCGATGGTCAGAAGGCGGAGGCACCATGTTTCCCTGGACCTTCACTTTCTGGCTATTCGGTGGGATCTTTGGACTTTAACTGTTTGGGGAAACTGTGCATTTTCCATTGGACCCACAAAAAGATAAACTTTTTGCAGAGGGTTCAACAGCGACCAAGTTCAACCACGGAAACCACGAAGGGTCACCTTTTCGATGTTTCCTTCTTGTCTGAAGGCGGTTACGAAGAAAAGGGTCCCCTTGGTGGTTTCCCAAAAGGGACTATGGGATTGACCAACACTCCGTTTCGAAGACTTGCTTTTGAACGGCTCAGCTGGCATCTGTGAGATCCTTTTTGGAAGTGCCGCCGCTCTCCAAATCGTCTGCTATACCAAGCATCCTGAAAGCCTCACTGGAGGTCCGTCTTGAAGACTGTGAACCTCTGTCAGGTTTCATAGGGTTTGGAGGGTGCATATCTTACACAGCAGCAACACGCGGGGGAGACATCGCAGCGGCAGTCCTGCAGGGAAAGGCTGGTGGAGCCCGGATCCCGGTGGCCAGGAAGCCAGCGCATGGAACGAGTATGCTGCATGACACGCGGGATGCCAAGAAGGACAGCGACCGGTCCTACACCCTCGGCCCGGACGGCAAGCTCAAATGTATGCAAGTTTCAGTACAGATATGAGATGTGATTCAAATATCCACAATATATATATATATATACACACATTTGTGAGCACGTATACAGGTGATTCAGAAAATTGGGCACCCGTATAAATCGTATAAGTGGTTGGCCACCTTCTGTTCGAGTCCCTTCTGGTTTCCTCTTTGAGCTGCCCGTCAAAAGAGCTGACTGTCAGTGGGTTGGAAGACGACCCCGAATACAACAGGGAGCCTGGGATGATTGAACCCAGGGTGCCTAGCTTATGACACATTTTTCCTCTAAACCTGTTTGTTTCGTAGCTGACAATGCAATTATAAATTCACAGTTCCTTTTGGGAAGAGCATGAATGGATAGATGACGGACTGTGTCAACACAACATCACCCTTTTAAGTGTTTGCTCCAACTTGTGGTAACAGTTAAACAAATGGTATCCCACCCAAAGACTCCAATTTTCCGCTGACCTGCAAACAGCAGCGATAAGGGATCCCTTTTGCAACACAAGCGGGAGACTGCTGTGCGGTTTCCACAGACGAGGTATGGCGCACACTCCATGACCAGGACCCCCTACAGGTGAACCAGTTTTTTGGCAAGGTGGGAATAGCCGCCAAGTTTAGTGCAAGGGTGATTTCTCTTTAAACAAGCCTTCACCTGTCTCTAGGGTAGCTAGGGCTGATTTTGGGGCGTGGAACCATTGAAACGAGTGGACTGCCGCCAGACTTCCCTTTTCAATCTGCCTTTTCCATGATTTTCCCTTACCAGAAAGCCAAAACAACAAAGCAAGATTTGCCTTTTTGATGAAACCATCGTTTTCCCTTACCCAGTGCATCCCAGTTACCTTAGTACGGAACCAGTGACCAGCCATTTTCCTTTGGGTATTGAAAGCTGGTTTCCTTGGTTACCTACTATAGAGGGAAATGGAATCACTGGGATAGAACATTTCAAGTTTTCGACTTTTAGCCGCGTGCCAGGTCAGCTCGGAGAGGCGGGGTTTTGCTGCGGCTCGATTTTATTTTCCCCGGCAGCTCTGAGCGGCAGGGTTCTGCGAAGGCTCCGGGGTGACCTAGGGCGGCTCTGAGGTAAGGTTCCACAGGGTTCCTCGAGGGTCCTCGAGGTTTCCGCAGCTCAGTAGGGAATGAGGGAATGAACCTGCGGGTCCCCTTAAAGAAAATCACCAGATGGATGGTTTTCTCGGGGTCATTCCATATCTCATTCCCTCCTGTGCACCAGCAAGACAAAGGGAAGCTAACTCAAAAGACCTAGTTGATGTTTCAAGCCACCGCGGGGTTCCGCAAAGGTTCCGCAGCGGGCTCCGGGGTGGTTCGGGGCGGCTACGAGGTAAGGTTCAGCAGGGTTCCGCGAGGGTTCTGAGGTAAGGTTTCGCGGGGTTCCGCGAGGCTTGAAAAAGAGCGCCGCATGCTGTTGTGGATATCGCCTGGGCTTATGTGAGGCTCGGTCCCTGGTGGGATGTGTTTATGGAAAACTCAAAGGGCACGGAACAACCAGGTCTAACCTTTCAGCAGACACCCCCCACTTGTTCGTCTTTGGTGGTTTGGGCCGCTGAAAGCTATGGTCGATAGGCCCAAAGAAGCTCCGCAGGGGTTCGGGGCAGCTTTCAGGGAAGGTCCCGGAAGGTTTCAGGGTTCTGCTGTTGGAGATACCTGGGCGAATTTTCAATTAAACCCTTAAATTCCTGATAAGCAACACCCAAAAAAGTCGCACACCATTGAATCTCTATAATGAGAACCCAGGATTCATCCATGGGATAATTAATACGGGGGTGTCATCAGTTTCTGAGTTGTTTTTTTCTTCTTCTGTTTTTCCAATTGGGAGGGGTGGGGGGGGACAGACATGTCCCTAAGAATCTGACAGGTTGAATCTGGTCAAATTGGGGGTCCAACGTGAAGTTTGATTCATGTCTGAGGCTTCCACCCCAAACCCAAACCCAAACCAAACCCGAGCCATCCATTCGCCAGCAACGAGCCCAGCGAGGGCGAAGCGCAGTGCCGCGCCAAGCGAAGGGTCGTCGGTGTGGGACCCTTGAGCCTTTTTCTAGGGATGGTTGCCAAACCCTAAAAGGATTCCCTTGATCCCTTTTCTGGGGAGAATGATTTTTGCAACTGAAAGCCCAAAAAAGGAGGAATGGGAATAGTGGGGTACAATCAAGCTGAGTATGGGACCTTGATTGATTAGAGAGGCTTTCAGGGTGCGACGTGGCAATGGACGGCCCCTTTTTCCAACCGAGATGGGCAAAGAGGCTTTGCCGGAGATCCTGTCAAGTTCGAATGTTTTCTTTTGGTGGCTTGATGTTTTGGATGGGGACATACTTAGGGTCACATCGAATCCTGGTTGGTGGGCCACATCCGGTGAGTGACAACCGCTGAAGTTTTCTTCTGAACCTTGACAGGTTTTCGAGAGGGCCAGACTGCTGAGATGGTTCGCGTTGGTTCTTTCTGGGCTGGTTGCACAAACTATGGTTTATATAGCCATGAGTGATCAACCAACGCATTGTTGAATGTCCCTGGCATGTGGCTTAGCACAGCTTGCAATGCTTGGGTTTAGAGCGCATGGGCTTGAGCAGCCACTTGGATCGACTTCTGGGGTGTCTACATGCCAGCCTGCCGCCACGTCCAGGAAATCTGCAAGCATGCAGCAGCCAGCTTTTTCATGAAACACTGTGTATTCTGGTTTCGGAAGGAATCAAGTAAGTGTTTCGGTTGATATGAATGGAGAAGCCCATCATTGAGGTTCTGGCGGCTTGCCCCTTGCTTCGCCTGTTCGCTTGCTCACTCCCTCACTCCCACTCGAGGATCGTTTTTGCAAATCAGGAGAACAGCTCAGATTTGGGACTCGTTTGCCATTTGCAGAGTGTCTTGACGCCGGGTTTGCAACCCATCGTAGAAAGGAATCTCCACCGATGAAAGGACCGCGTGTTAAGAACTGGTGGATTTTTTGAAGCAGTGGTCAATACTACAGGCTCACTGAAGCTGGCTCCGTCCTGCTTCCATGGACTTGACGACGCTGCGTTCTGAAGGGTAACCACCCAATTGATCTACTGTGGATTTGCTATTTGCGGCGCGGGGTTTGTCAGAAGACTGACGACCTGTTGGAGCAATTGGTACACAGCGACAAGGCGCTTGGAAAGGGCCTCTTTCTGGTGAATCGTAGTGTTTTGCTCCCGGTTTTGGTGGAACATCAAGCGAGATTCCCTCGTAACATTCGCAGGTTCGACACCCCAGCCTCACGAGTGTGAGAATCTCTAGACATGTGGGTGAACACCTCCAAACGAGGGTGCGAAAGCGAGCGTGATCACCTCTACACATGTGGGGGCACACCTCTTCCTGGGTCTAAAGGGTTTACCGTATACCCATTTACGACTCAGCCTTCAGGTGTTGCCGGCCTGCGGGGAAGCGGATCCTTGTCCGGGACCCTACTGGACGCGGTTGACGCTTGTGTTCTGATTAACGTCTGGTATTGACCCTCCGCTTGGGGTTGGCTAGTTTTGGAAAGTCAGTCAGTCAGTCAACCAGCCACTTAGTCAGTCAGTCAGTTAGCCAGTCAGGCAGTGAGCACTCGCTCACTCGCTCACTCGCTCACAGTTGGTCAGTCAGTCAGGCAAGCAGGCAGTCAGCCAGTCAGTCGGTTAGGCAGTGAGATTGTCTGTGTCGTCCCTTCCTTATTGTTTTGCTTTTTCTTTCTTTGTTTTTCTTTCTTTCTTTCTTTGTTTCTTTGTTTCTTTGTTTCTTTCTTTCTTTCTTTCTTTCTTTCTTTCTTTCTTCCTTCCTTTCTTTCTTTCTTTCTTTCTTTCTTTCTTTCTTTCTTTCTTTCTTTCTTTCGCCCGTCCTTGATTCCTGTATGTGTTTCTTTCTTGTTCCTTCTGTTTTTCTTCGTTAGCCTGTTTGTTTGTTTGTTTGTTTGTTTGTTTGTTTGGTTTGTTCGTCTGTTTGGTTTGTTTGTTGGTTTGTTTGTTGGTTTGTTTGTTTGTTTGTTTGTTTGTTGGTTTGTTTGTTTGTTTGTTTGTTGTTGTTTGTTTGCTGCTCGTTTGCTCGTTTGCTCGTTTGCTTGTTTGTGTGTCTGTATGTTGATCTGTTTGTCAGTTTGTCTCTCTGTCTGTCTACCTGCCTGCCTGCATGCCTGCTTGTCTGTTTTTCAGTTTCTCTGTTTGCCTGTTCGTCCCTTTGCCGGTTTATCTGTTCGCCTGCTTGTTTGTTTCCCTGTTTCTCTGTCTGTTTGTCTGCCTGTCGGTTTGTCTGCTTGTTTGTCTGTCAGTTTGGTCGCAGGATCTTTTGACCGTCTTGCACCTCTCAGTCCGCCAAAAACCGCCGAGCCCGAAAGTGTGATGGCCCCTGGGCTCGTTGAACTGCAAATATGTTCCCTCTGTTTCTGTCCCAATCTATTTGGGGCCTCTTTCAGTTTTGTTTTATTCTAGGGTGGACTAAATCTGAAACAGAAACTCAACATATTGTTTTTTGTGACCCAGATGCGGGCCAAGTGATGTGTGCTTTATTTGTACCGCTAACCTCCCTTATGTGTTATGGGGGCATATAGGTCGACAAAACCTGATGCTTAAAAGGGGATTCCGCAACACTGGTCCCGGGTCTTTTTGGTTTCCGGAGAACCTGGCCGCGCCAACTCTTGGTGCATTTTGCTTGGATGTCAGGACTTTAACTTTTTGCCATCTAATGGGGTTTCCATTAAACCGCTAAAAGTTAAACTTTTGGCAGGGGAGCAGCAAGCAACCGAGTTTAGCCTCTGTTGAATCTTTTGAAGGGAAGCCAAAAACAACACCGTCCACATGAGGGCGATTTCGGGGGGGTTTAGCTCTTGAAGTCAAAACTTGACGCGCTGGACCAAGACTCAGAAGCCGAGCCTGTTCCCTCAGGAACGGACAAGGGGATTTACCTCTCTGCCTTCCAGTTTCCGGACTTGCATGAAAAAGCGTCCAATTCCGGTGGTTCCGGTTTGGTTTTCCAACAGGGCCATTGATACTCCATGGGCTTTTCAGTCGATTTCGATTCTGAGGACCATGACCACATCATACTGCTGGGGGACACAAACTCGCGCCTGCACTGGCCCGGGAAGCTCGGGGGCATGCCCCTGCAGCAGGCGGGTGGGGCCCAGGGTCCTTGACTTGAATTTTGAGGTGTCAAACTCGGAAACCGGTTCGCTGTTATAAGACTATTGTTCAGTTTGGATTGGTGTGATGCTTGGTGCAACATGTTCCATCATCCGCCTTTCCTGCCCAGGAAGTTGACCTACCACTTGGAGAGGATCATGGTAGCTTAACATGAGGCCAGCGAAATGAGCAACCCAACATCATGTCAACTTTGGAATCCGGAGGGACTCTCAGAGAAACCCCCTAAATAGATGAGGGGGACCACTCCTGATCAGTATGGTCCTCCGGAGATTCATTTTGTATCGACTGGTGGCATCTGCATCTTCAAAGGACACCTAGGGCCCTTCCTGGTAGCTTACTGGTTTGAGGATGAGCGGGGCCCATCCAAATTGTAACCACAAAAACACGCAGGGCGTTCCGTCCATTTTGCCCTTGCCATCTTGGGAACCGCGTACAATTGTGTTTGCGGCCTGGTTGGGTGAATCAACATCACCGCTTGGGGACGTCTTTTTAGTGAGTTCCACATTTTGATGGAGTGATGCTTCATGGGGTCAAATATTGTACCCCATCTGCGGTCACTTTAGGGGCACTCACAAATGGCGCGATTGTGGTGTGCGTAGTTGTCAAAAACTGGGTTTTTTTTTGCATATTTTTGGAGTTGTTGTTTTTTTGGGTGTGTGTGTGTGCAAATGAGGAAGTATCCTACTCTGGCATCACGCAAAGAGCAATTTTTCAGAAGCATGGGTGGACCATGCCATGACACCTGATTAAGGAATCATGAATGCGGCCTGGATTATCCCAAATGTGCACAGGCACCCAAAGAGTCGCTTTCTGTTTGGATTCCCAAGAGCCAAGCCCGAGCTGGGAACTTGTGGCAACCCAGTTCCTGGCTTCCCGTTCTTCGCTTCCACTTTTCCGCCTGACCAATTTTGGGCGGCACCGAAAAAAACGGGTTCCGGTTCCAAGAAACGGGTTTACCAAAGGACAATCATGTCGTTGATCGGATAGAGAAGCCCTTTAGCCCATTTAAGGTCACCCATTTTTTTCCTTTGCACTTCTCCGACTTTTGAGCTGTTGCGCTGTGCCTACGCAAAGTCCCGCAGCCAAGCCCGCGACCACCCCCCCAGCTGACCCGAAGCGCCCGTCCGCGGCTTCTCGGACAGGCACGGCAGAAGGTCCAGGAGAAGCGCTTCGGTGAGCTCTTGGCGCTGGACCAGCCGCCTGGACAGGGAAGACATGTGGGGTGTCCTTTATTGATGGTTTTTACCCTTTTTTAAGGAAAACCACAAGGACGACCACCAGCTTTTTTTTGTTGGGGGATGTTCGGTTTCCTTTGGTTTTCCCGACAAAAAAGGTTTCTCCCCGCAAAATTGCGACAGACCCATGGCACCCAGAGCCGAGAACTCCTTTAACAAACCTTTCTGGGGTCCCAAGTACCATTTTGCTGCCGGATCGATCCGTCAGATCTGCGATCTCAGGCTGAATTTGATGCGCAGGGACGGCATGGCCTTCCATCAGTTCGAGGATGGAGCCGGGTCACTTGGAGCAGGTTGTATTTGGCTGGGTCAAAACCCTGGTAATGATTCCACTACCCCAACAAAGCGGGGGGCTATCAAAAAGGATGTATCTGGATTTTGAGCCACACCCATTTTCAGAGACTCCTTCTCATTTTGATTTTGGATATGGTTTAAGTTTAAACCACCTTTTGGAGTGTGATCTTGAGGATGTCCATCTGATGGACCCAGTTCTGCATGCCTTTGCTCTTGCTCCGGTTCGTGATAGCGTTCCTGTTACCGTTCTTGTCATGTCAGTACTGATTCTTTGATTGTTGCAGAGTTCAATGTTGTCGTTTGTCGCCAGTTGCTTTTGTTTGCTTGCTTGTTTGCCCGGTTGGTTGTGTGTTTGTGTGCGTTGCGTGTTTGTGTGTTTGCTTGTTTGTTTGTTTGCTTGTTTGTTCGTTTGTTTGTTTGTTTGTTCGTTTGTTTGTTTGTTTGTTTGTTTGTTTGTTTGTTTGTTTGTTTGTTTGTTTGTTTGTTTGTTTGTGTGTTTGTTGTTTGTTGTTTGTTCGTGCGTACGTACATTTGTTCTTTCGTTTGTTTGTGTGTTTGTGTGTCCTGTCTGTCCTCTCTGTCCTGTATGTCCTGTCTGTTCTGGCTTGTCCTGTCTTGTCTTGTCATGATCTGCCGTGTCTTGTCTCGTCCTGTTTGTCCTGTCTCTCCAGTCTGTGTCTGTCCTGTCTGTCCTGTCTGTCTTGTCTGTCTGTCCTGTCTGTCTTGTATGTCTGTCCTGTCTTGTCTGGTCTTGTCACGTCCTGTCCGTCCGTCCGTCCGTCCGTCTGTCTGCCTGTCTGTCTTGTATGTCTGTCCTGTCTTGTCTGGTCTTGTCACGTGCCGTCCGTCCGTCTGTCTGTCCGTCTGTCTGTCTGCCTGTCTGTCTGTCTGTCTGTCTGTCTTGTTTATGTGTGTCGCTTGCTTGCTTGCTTGGCTTGCTTGGCTTGCTTGGCTTGCTTGGCTTGCTTGGCTTGCTTGGCTTGCTTGGCTTGCTTGGCTTGCTTGGCTTGCTTGGCTTGCTTGGCTTGCTTGGCTTGCTTGGCTTGCTTGGCTTGCTTGGCTTGCTTGGCTTGCTTGGCTTGCTTGGCTTGCTTGGCTTGCTTGGCTTGCTTGGCTTGCTTGGCTTGCTTGGCTTGCTTGGCTTGCTTGGCTTGCTTGGCTTGCTTGGCTTGCTTGGCTTGCTTGGCTTGCTTGGCTTGCTTGCTTGCTTGCTTGCTTGCTTGCTTGCTTGCTTGCTTGCTTGCTTGCTTGCTTGCTGGCTTGCTTGCTTGCTTGCTTGGCTTGCTTGCTTGCTTGCTTGCTTGCTTGCTTGCTTGCTTGCTTGCTTGCTTGCTTGCTTGCTTGCTTGCTTGCTTGCTTGGCTTGCTTGCTTGCTTGCTTGCTTGGCTTGCTTGGCTTGCTTGGCTTGCTTGGCTTGCTTGGCTTGCTTGGCTTGCTTGGCTTGCTTGGCTTGCTTGGCTTGCTTGGCTTGCTTGGCTTGCTTGGCTTGCTTGGCTTGCTTGGCTTGCTTGGCTTGCTTGGCTTGCTTGGCTTGCTTGGCTTGCTTGGCTTGCTTGGCTTGCTTGGCTTGCTTGGCTTGCTTGGCTTGCTTGGCTTGCTTGGCTTGCTTGGCTTGCTTGCTTGCTTGCTTGGCTTGCTGTGTTTGCTTGGCCTGCTTGGCCTGCTTGGCTTGCTTGGCTTGCTTGGCTTGCTTGGCTTGATTGGCTTGGTTGGCTTGCTTGGCTTGCTTGCTTGCTTGCTTGGCTTGCTTGGCTTGCTTGGCTTGCTTGGCTTGCTTGGCTTGCTTGCTTGCTTGCTTGCTTGCTTGCTTGCTTGCTTGCTTGCTTGCTTGGCTTGCTTGGCTTGCTTGGCTTGCTTGGCTTGCTTGCTTGCTTGCTTGCTTGCTTGCTTGCTTGCTTGCTTGCTTGCTTGCTTGCTTGCTTGCTTGCTTGCTTGCTTGCTTGCTTGGCTTGCTTGCTTGCTTGCTTGCTTGCTTGCTTGCTGCTTGCTTGCTTGCTTGCTTGCTTGCTTGCTTGCTTGCTTGCTTGCTTGCTTGCTTGCTTGCTTGCTTGCTTGCTTGCTTGCTTGCTTGCTTGCTTGCTTGCTTGCTTGCTTGCTTGCTTGCTTGCTTGCTTGCTTGCTTGCTTGCTTGCTTGCTTGCCTTGCCGGCTTGCTGGCTTGCTGGCTTGCTCGCTTGCTAGCTTGCTCGGTTGCTGGCTGTCTGGCTTGCTGGCTGGCTGGCTCTCTGGCTTGCTGGCTTGCTTGCTTGTTTGTCTTCTTGCTTGCTTGCTTGCCGGCTTGCTTGCCTGCTTGCTTGCCTGCCTGCTTGCCTGCTTGCTTGCTTGCTTGCTTGCTTGCCTGCTTGCTTGCTTGCTTGCTTGCTTGCTTGCTTGCTTGCTTGCTTGCTACCTCTGTATGCTTTCTCAATATTCCTTCCTTTTCTTTTGTCATCTGTTGTCCTTCCTTCCTTTTGTCCCTTCTTCCGTCATTCCTTGCTTGATCGCTGGTTGGTTTGTTTGTGTTTGTTTGTTTGCTTGGTTCGGTGGCTGTTTGGTTTGAGGTTTGTTTGTCTGTCTGTCTGTCTGTCTGTCTGTCTGTCTGTCTGGTTGTTTGTATGTTTGTCTTTACTATGCTTGTTGGGTTTGGCTTAGTTTGGGGTGGTTTGTCTTGTTTACCGATTATTGCTGGTCTATTATTAGAAGACGGATTACTTCACAAAGATCTCGGAAGCTGACGCTACCCCTAGGACAATGGGCCAAGTGAAGCCAAGTGTTAAGCGTTTGCGTGAGTTCCCCCGATCTTTCGGAGAAGGAACCCGGAGAAGGTTCAGACGAAAGATGAACCAGTCAGACAGGGCTTTCGATTTTTTGTCGATGGCAGTTCAATCACGTTTGGAGACGAGCAGCTGTAATCCTTTGAATGCCAGCGTTTGCGCGAATAGTTTGCTTGGAGAAAGTCACACACACACACACGCACACCTTTTTTTTCTTCTTCTCCCGAAGCATGTCATGTTTTGGGTGTGTTTTTTGAGGGTATACCCTTGTTCAGGTCCGAACCCAAATGGACATGTGCACCATCATGGGGGCCCCCCGATATTTTTGGCACTGGATTCTTTTGGGACTGGATTGCCGCTCTCAGAGATGGAGTTTTTGAAGCAGGTTCTCTGATTTCAGCGCCGAACCCCTCCCCCCCCCAGAAAAAAAAGGGGGGAAAACACACAAATGTGGGTGGTTCTACTTGGCTTAATAGGGGTCATAGTAATTGGCAATATGAATCGTAGTCTACCATTGGCTTGGGGACAGCCCACGGAAACATTTCCCAGACTTAGGGTTGACTTGTTGCCAGGAGAACCGGATCTGCTTCCTGCCGTCCTACAAGTGGCACGCCGAAAGGGATGCCTACGACATGCGGACACAGAAGCATGTGCCAGCCGGGCACCCCATGCGATTCCTGATGCCTTTCAGTTCAGATGGTCCTTGTCATGGCCAGATTCAGCTGTTTCAAACTTGTGGTTTGTGTATCCTTCCGGGTTGGCTCGAAATGTGTCAAGCACTAAAAATTCAAGCCTGGTTGACATTCAACACTCTGCAGACACTATGAGCTCGGGAGTATGCACTGGCTCACAAAAGACGGACCTTTACTTGGATTCCTTATTTCCAATTTGTGAAATCTACTCATTTGCGCAGGTGCATGGTCAGCAAGTGGCTATGATTCTCCTGGCTAACCACCTCTATAGAGGTTGGTGGGCATGAATCCGCACCTAAGTGATCGGACTCTTGCTGAGCCCTGGCTCAAACCAGCCGCGGATCGCGCGGTGGCCGGGAACAATGAAGCCGCTGCTGGCGTTGCTGGCCCTGGGAGGCGGGGGGGGGGCCTTTCAGCGCAAACAAAATCCAGCGAAAGTTGTTTCCTTTGAGAAGGGTAGCCTAGGAACGTGTTGCGACAAGCCGATCCCACCAATGCCAACCGATCCCACCAATGCCAACCAGCAGCTAGCCATAAAGTTATGTTTTTTTGTATGAAACACGGCTAGCATATATATATATATATATATATACATATATACGTGGTGAACTAAAAGAGTCTCCAGTATAGGCAACCAGCGATGTTCCTTGATTGTGGGTGGTTCCCTTGATTCCCCCCTTTTTGTCCACGGAACATGCCACCGCACTCACCGGCTCGCTTTGCGAGGCCTATGCGTAGCCGCCTTGGAGGCAGGGGAGCGAAGGGAGGGGTCCAACATGTTTCGAGGTTGCTCCGAACGGGCAGAAGATCCTCTTCCGCACAAGGGAAACGTGTGGCCCTTCATGAACCGATGTTCTACTCCAGGTCTTCGGAGCAAACCCCGTTGAAAGATACAATCTGGTGGTTCGAAATGTCAAGCCTTTTTCAGCAGACCAAAAGGACACCCAGCACATTTTGGATGGAACGTGGAACATTCTCAGGAGGATTGTCGAAGAACCTCATGCTAAAGCAAGCGTGCCGTTGATTTTGCAAAGGCAGGCATGCTGAAGGAGCACAAAGAGTTAGCAGTTGCGGTTACCGCACTTTAGGGTTCGGGACTTTAGGTTTTTGCCTTGGCTGGTTTTACCCACCAGCGATCCATCGCCTCATCGCCTCAGGACCCGCAGGAGCTCAGGCGCGACCTTCGGTTGGTTCAGCCGGCCCGCACAGGTTCGGTCAAAAAGGTAACTGTGGTCCAAGTGGGAGGGGCATGCATACGCACGCCCGCACATGTATACATACATACAGGCACCTGAGAGCCCCATGTGTTTCCTTTTTGCATGATTAGAATTGATCTTGCAAAGACATGGTGCCAATGGGCACTGAGCCAAGGAAACCAACAGATCTGAATTGGAAACCATTTGTCCGGGTCTGTCGATTTTTGAAGCGTCTTGTAACGATCACAGAGGGTTGCGACGCCGAAAGTGAAGGTTGGGGTCCTTCAGTTTTGCTTGGTGAATTGTCATAGATTTGCAGCGCTTGGGCTTTACTTTTATGGGCTTCAACAATAAGCGCTTCCTATTTGGGATCCCCTTGGCGGAACTTCGACAGGCACCGGTACTTCTGGGGGTCTCCTACTTTTGAAGGAAAAACGATTGAAATGCAGGCACATGGACATGTTTTAAAGCCCTTCCAAATGGGCTTCCGGTTTCCTGAACCCAAATGTGTAAAAACTGCCTTGGAGGCATGCATTACCAAAATTGCTGGCGCTTAATGTTTCCTGCCGCCTTTGCTGGGGAGTTCTGATTTGTTTGTTCTGCAAATCAGGCAGTAGAGGCTCCTGGTTGTGCCACGCTGAGAACATGTTCCAACCACTCTTTGAGCAACCCTGGGGTGTCCTGAAGGGGGGCCGGGAAACTGGCAGAATGCAGTGGAGTCCTGCATTTTGCTGGTTCTCTTGAATTGAGTGTCCGGCCGGGAAATGGAGAACTCGCCTGGGAATCAAAGGCTTCTCCTGGAACATGGCTCGTGGCCAAGGGTTCCCAGTTTCAGCTGGAAAGACCAACATGTTGTGCGATGAGTTTCGGTTAAGTAGTACCCCACCACCCCTTTCCAGTTTACTTAGACCCTTATATCCTAGTAGACACAGACCTGCAGCAAGTGGTTGGCCCAGATTGTGGTCCACGCATTCCTCCGACTTTGTCCCGACTTCGTCCCGACTTCGTTCAGGCCAAGGAGCTTACGCCCTGTCAGCAGGCGCAACGGGGAGGTGGCCAAGTCACTTGCAATCATGAGGAGTAATATCTATATATAATACATACATGCATACATACATACACACACAAAAACATGAGGAGTACATATCATGTACATCATGCACCATATATCTATCATGTACATACCTACATACATACATGCACACATAATGTTGATCCCATAGTAATCAACCCCTGTTTGTTAATAGGGGGGTTCCCCTCCAAAAGTGATGATTCCCCACTAAACCCAGGGACACCCCCCTATTAAACTGGGGTTGATAAATATGGCGTCAACATTACACACAGACACATACACATACACACAGACATACACACACACACACATAGATACATATATGCATGTATGCATACATACAAGCATGCATGCACGCATGCTTCACACATACAAACCTATACACATGCATTCACGCATACAAACAAACATACATAAATATATGCATACAATTATGCATACATGCATGCGTACGAACTTACACAGACACATAGACACATAGATACATAGATACATAGATACATAGATACATAGATACATAGATACAGTACATACACACATACATACATACATACATACATACATACATACATACATACATACATACAATACATTCATACATACATCATACATACATCATACATACATCATACATTCATACATTCATACATTCACACATACATACATACATACATACATACATACATACATACATACATACATACATACATACATACATACATACATACATACATACATACATACATACATACATACATACATACATACATACATACATACATACATACATACATACATACATACATACATACATACATACATACATACATACATACATACATACATACATACATACATACATACATACATACATACATACATACATACATACATACATACATACATACATACATACATACATACATACACACATGCATGCATGCATGCATGCATGCATGCATGCAACAAAAAACACATACAGACATACACATACGCATTCATGCATGCATGCGGGCATTCCTACATGCATACATACAGGCATACAGGCATGCATGGGTACCAACATGCAAACATACATGCATGCATGCATGCATGCATGCATGCATGCAACCATCGGACTTACTTCAGTTTGGTTGGGCTACCTACAAGATGATGGGTAAAGTCATAGTTGGGGATTTTGACAATGGTTTTCCTTTTGATTCCCTTTAAACCCAACCTCAAGAAGAGTACCAACTCCAAAACAGCGCCCAGACGTCCTATATTTCATGCTTTAAAATGGGCCAGAATGCAACAGCGCTATGTGGGTTCGGGCAAAAGTAGAGTTCAGCAGCGCCCAAAACCCTGGTTGACCAGTCGAGAAGGTAGTTCTACTGCTTGGTCTTAGTAAGGCCGATACAAAGCTTGATAGCCATCTTGGTACTTAGTAGGACGGCTCAAGAACCTACCAGTGGTAAGGTGGTGTCGGCTCAAGCAATGTCGCTGATCTCTTGTTTGCCGACAACATGGCAATTGTGAAGCTGATGGCAAAAAAGCTCAGTGAACTTGCCATCAGTGCAAATTGGATGGCACCTCTGACAACATCTGCAATCGATCCTGCCCGTTTTCCCACGTTTTCGCTGCAAATGAAACATTGGCCTGATTCAAATATGCGTGCCGCGAAGTTTGTAGAACGTCTTTGCTGCGCTCTGGCTTGGGGTGTGTTCACCATGGGGTCCCACACCACTGCTGGGATGGATTCATTTTGTGCCTGTGCAACTTGAAGCGCAAAAGGGTTTGTCGCAACTCTGCCCATGCTCATTGCTCCGAATACCGGTGGTGCAGCAGATTCCAGCACACACACAGGCCAACATGTAGTGTGAAATTTGACTTTCCTGTCTTCACAGACGGTGTGCAGGGCTTAGTTGCCTTGGCACTCCGTCCGTTCATCGTGTCAAACTGTTCGCTTCGGCCGGCGTTTGTACACTGCTGCGCAGACAGCGCCAAGAGCCAAAGTCAAAGGGGGGTGGATCAAAACAGGGGATCCCTTTTTGGATGGTTTTTGAAAAGAATCCCAAATAAAACCACCTACCTGGAAGTGTCCCCAATTGAGAAACACCGAAAGGGCGCCGCTTGACCCCCGCTCTTGTTGCCAGGGACGACGACCTCATCAGCGCCCTCGCTGCAGATGCCTCCGTCTCGGTCGCGGCCCCTGCGCCGGCGCCGGCACCAGCGCCAGGCGGAGCCGACAGGGGGAAAAGGTTGAGAAGCGGATTTTGGGGAGTCCATTTGGGCGCGGCTGTGTTTCTTTGAAGGTGTTATTTTATTCAATGACAGTTGGTTTGCTCAAAGCGGAAACCAAACACCAAAAGGAAACCCGTCAGTTTGGGGGTCCCTTTACACGCCCACTGCGGCTGATTTGTTTTGAGGCGAAGCACCCTTTTTTGGGTTGATTTTCGAAAGGGAACTAAGAGGTGGTTACCTTTCTTGGGGTCCCTAATTTGTGACAACCCAGGTGGGTGTGTTTTTTGAGTGTACTTGTTGGGTGGATGTAAAGGGAAACCGAGAGGAAACTATTGCCATCGCTGGGAGTCCCCCAACTGTTTCGGGAAGCGCCCGTTTTCATTTTCAGTGTGTGTGTTTTGCGCAGTCATTACCTGCAAGTATCAGTTGGCTACTCCATTTTCCTATCCATTTGGTTACCCTATCAATGAGCAACTGGCAAAATTATTGGTAGTCAGTATACTGTTTGGGGAGGGCATGGGAAAGATACCCAGCAGAGTTTCCTTCGATCTTGGCAAATTCTAGCGACCTCATCGAGTCGCAGATAAGGCGAGCTCACCCATGATGAAGGTACTTTAGTATGGCAAATGCTGATCATGGTGCTAATCATGTAGGTTCGGTTCAAGGTGCCCATTTTTCATCAACTTGCCAAGCCAAAAAAGCGGACACCCAAATGGGCGTGAATCTAGTTGAACCCTTTGGTGGACATCACTCCCATCAAAAATTCATATCTACCAACCATTTCTGAAATTGCTCCCCATTGAAATTCATAGCCACATCGTCCAGAGTCAAGTTGAGAACCTTCTAGGGTGCACTCTGCAGATTCACGTGGAACCGAGAAAGCTCAAGAGTGGAAGCGCGGTCCTCTTGTATATTTTTGGGGTTTGCACAACATCCTGAACGGGATCGACTAGTTTCCACTTTGCCTTTAACAAGAATGTGTGTGTGTGTGTGGGTGCGTGCGTGCGTGCGTGCGTGCGTGCGTGCGTGCGTGCGTGGGTGGGTGGGTGGGTGGGTGGGTGGGTGTGTGTGTGTGTGGGTGCGTGGGTGTGTGCGTGTGTGCGTGTGTGCGTGTGTGCGTGTGCGTGTGCGTTACGCGTTCATGACCAGTACCTGTAAGTATCATGACATGGAGGCGCAGTAGCTGCTGATGCTGCCAACTCAAGCTCCGAAGAGAGCATGAGTTCCAGTAGCAGTTCTGATAGCAGCAGCAGCAGCAACGACACCTGCGAGGTAAATAGAGCGCGCTTGCCTTGTCGATGGGAGGAGTGGTTGTGGGTGAGTGCTGGGGCGAGCCTGCGGGGAAGCGCAGTGTTGAATGGCTTCTGTGTGACGGGCCTGACTAGATAGATTGACACACCGCCTTGCACCCAAAGAGGTCTCCCTTCCTCCCTTCCCATTCCTTTCCTGTCCTTCCCTGTCCTTCCCTTTCCTTTCCTTCCCTTTCCTTCCTCTCCTTTCCTCTCCTTTCCTTGCCGGTGATACTTGCACGTCAGAAAACACAAAACGCTGGAAAACGATAGGGGACTCTCAAACTAACTAGCGAGACTCCTGCGTGTAAGTAATTTCGACCGTGCCTCATGTGGCCACTCAAGCAAATGTCTTTTTTGTTTGTTTGTTTTTTTGTTTGAGGGTACCTTTGTGTTGTTGTTCTGCTTTAACGGAAGACCAAAGGGAAAACCACCAATGTTAGAGGGTCCCCTAGCAAACGAATTGAATGCACCGGTATGTTGCGGACAGCGGACAGTTGCTTCTTCTTGACCGCTTTGTGGACGGCTGTCTCCCGGCAGGTCCTGCAGGCGTGCCCAAGGAGGCCGAATTCGTTCATGGCGCTCCGGTTGCTGCGACCTTCGCCCCCCCAAAGTTGACCTTTTGGATGTGGTTCCCCTTTTTTTGTGGGGCACGTATTTTTTTGGCAAGGTTTTGAAGGGACACCAAAAGGACACCGCTACCATTTTGGGGCGCCCAACCTTAGAAAAGGCACCCTTTGGGGTTTACAGACGGTTGTTCCTTAAACCTGCCAAAGGCGATCAAGCTTTTGCTCAAGAGCAATGGGTTTCGGGCGGGTTTACTGTGGGCTTAGGGTGGGTGGCTATTTGGTCGGTCTGGAAAACTTGTTCGCGAAAATACGTAGTTGCTGGCCACGGACATGTTGGGCAGCGGGCAATAGTCGCTAGGTAAAATGTGTCCTCCCCTCTTGCAGATGAACATGGAACCCCCAAAAAGAGGCGCTAGAATGAGATGAGTTTAAACACGATGGCTTTTTTGCGGGTTCCACGTATCTGCAGGGGAACCCAGTTTGGTGGGATCACGTTTGAATTAGCAGGAATGCCGAGGTATGGTGATCGTTTCGTTTGGTTCTGTTCATCATTCGTAGTCGGTGAGCAAAAGACAAGTTTTTGGCTCACCTACCAAGGGTTAGATGTTGCAACCTTGAGGCTTGCGGCGTATTAGCAAGGGTGTGCAGCCGATGTATCCGCTCTGGGTCCGGGTGGGAAACCTCATATTGTGCCCCTCTCCTGAAGGTTTGAGTGCGGGAGCAGGAGAACCTATTCTCCCGCCAAAACTCCGAATTCAAGCAGATGATCCATCCCCCCTTCCCCCGTCCCTTTGTCGCGCAAGCAAGGTGCAGGCCTCAGGCACACCTCGGATGTGCGCTTGACACGTCGGATAGCCTTCAACCCGTGAACTTTCGACTCAGGGTTGCAGCCTCAAGCGGATCAAACCAGAAGGGTAGAACATTGGTAGGTCCTTTGAACATTGGCGGGTCCCTTTGTCTCATTTCCAATCATCAACTTTCCTACGTTGTCTGAGCCCCCTGCTTTGGCCAGGTTGTGATGGGCTACCACCGGCTCTTCGCGCACGACTACTTTGAGCGCCAGCTGCCCAGGTTTACCTCTTCGCGGCCCGAAAGTCCTGAGGATCCACCTCTCACAACCCCTGCCTCCTGGGCGCAAATTTTGATGGGTCCCGGGCCCTTTGCTGGACATACTTTAGGTGGGGATTCATATCCATCAACCACTTGTGAGGTGGTTTCCGGGCAAGGTCTAGCGCCTCATTCGGTTCGCCTAGAAAGGTTCAAAAGACAAACACTTTTGACCGCAATGCATGCACCTGTGACCGTTTTATGTTGATAGACCTGTGTGCAGGCTGGGTATCGACCCCTGACTCCTTTCTGGCATGTTTTGTCGGAACCACGGGGGCCCTAGTTTTGACGCGGTTTGCATGTTGGTTGCGGCGGTTTCAGTGGACCCACAACCTTCCAGAGCTCTGAGCTTTCTCTGGTCCTATGGGCCACTTGTTGGGATAAGGTGCAAGGCTGGCGCTCGCCCGCGTCGCTCGCGTCGAGTGCAAGTCGGTGCCAGCTGATTGGACGAGGCATCCGCCGCCATGTGGATCTGAGGGTCTGCAAGACACATCTCAGGCCAGAGCACCGATCGAACATGAGGCCACATTTTTCCTTTGCTCTGTAATCTGAGCTGAGCATTTGGTCCAGTTCCAGTTCTAGGCCACACTTGAGACCAGAGCACATGCTTCGCAGACGCCCCTTGCCAGGTTGCGCCATCCTCAAGATTCGGGTCAACCTCTATCAACATTTGCTATGCGCATGATACAGAAATATGCTTCACTCTCAAGCCTTCATCCATATATCCTAAATGTCAATACACGTGTTTGTTTCATAATAGTCTGTAATTATACAAATATCCATTATGCTTTTGTGGTTGCTAGGATTCTCAATGATTCTACATTTCTACACATATAAATGTATTCAGCATTCGAGCACTTTGGAGTCTTGGCGTCCCACCAACAGCTCGGCCTTGGGCCACAAGATCGTGGCGGGGCCTTCGCCACATGCCATGGCGTGGGAGGTGGCGGAAGCGTGGAAGGCGGCAGTCTGCGACAGCTGGCTTTGCAGACTTCCCAGCTTCGCCTCTGGCGCTGGGGAAGAGGCGCGAAGATGAACCCATCTTCAGCTTGCTGGTGCGATAGGTAGGGAGTGACCCGGGGTGTTGGGAATGATTTCCTTAAAGGAAACCACGAGGGATTGTTTATAGGGGTCATTCCCTCACTCCCTGCTGAGCACCAGCAAGTAATTATGATCCCATATTAATCAACCCCGGTTTATTAATAGGGTGTCAACCTGGGTTCAATGGGGAATCATCACTTTTGGAGGGGGGGAGCAATCTGTAATCAAAACCAGGGGTTGTTTAATATGGGGTCAACATCAAAAAGCAAGCCAAACTAGTTTTCTTGCCCAGAGTGACTAGGAAGCAAGTTCTTACAAAAAAACAACTAGGTTGGTAAAGCAGAAACTCTACCTGGCCACAGAGCACTCCCCGACAGAGCCAAAGTAGCATCGCCTCCGAATGGCGAGTTCAAACTTACAAAGGTATGCCGGGGGTTCGTTGACGCTTACTAGCCATTTAGCTTGAAGAACGGAGATGTCCGACATTGCCCGAGCGCTGCGTCGCCACTGCCTCACGCAGCGAGGGTTGTTAATCACTCTTGACAGATTATAAGGAGCTCACCCATGCTGAACGTCCCATACTTGTCCCTATTTCTAAGAATTAGCCCAGATTAACTGGCTAAGTTCCGC